>JAFJTQ020000027.1:0-385966 GCA_022559915.2 Septoria petroselini
GCTACCGCTACCTATCGTCGTAGAAGGTTTAGAAGAGTAGGAAGTCGAAGAAATCGTCGATTCTAAGATTAACCGCCGGGGACGTAGAGGCTAAGAACGACTCCGGTATATCGTAAAATAGAAAGGCTACGACGTACCTACTACCGAACCCGCCAATACGATAATAGAAGATATACCTTACCTAGTTCGGAACTTCTATCGCCGCTACCCCGATAAGCCCGCGCCCCGCTAGCTACCCCGATAGCCTTATTAGTCCCGACTACGCGTATACTAGCGAAAAGTCCCTAGAGAAGTATCTACTACCTATAGTTATATAGCCCGCCTACCTAGAGAGAAGTATATCGCTAACCTACCTAGTCTAGGAAAGGGCTACTACGTAGGTAGTCTAGAACCAGGTTAGGTAGTATTAAGGGCCCTACCCTAGGAGAGGGTAGGGAGCAGGGTTGCCCGTAGCTATAATAGCTATATAATGCCCTAGTACCTAGTTACGCCGCTAGTACCGTTCTAGTATCCTAATTAACGTAGCGATAATAGTACTAAGTAAGCCTATTCCCCCGGGGTAGGCAAACTTACTACCCTAAGGGCACTTATAGTTTTAGACCCTCTCTTTATACTTAGCCTAGAGGCAAGTAGCTAGGAGGGGGGTAATGTTACGGGCATAGCCTATAACATGTATAGGAGGCTAAGAGCCTGCCTAAATGTCTACCTAAACCTAGAGGATACGTAAGTAGATTACGTATACTAGTCTACGGAGAAGGATCTTCTCCTTTACGCTTAAAGAGATATTCTCTCTTTAAGCTACGTCCTATTAACTAGGACTACCTATATAGTAGTATAGAGTCTATATAGCCTATCCGTAGTACCCTATATCTGTTTATAACATTATCTACTATTACCGCCGCTACCTGCCCGTAACATCTAGCGAGTTATACGAGGAGCTAAGGCTCTAGGCCTGCCTTATACCTAAGCATGTAGATAGTAGACATAGATACTAGATTATTAAGAAGCTACTAGTATAGGACATAGTTACTAGAACTACTAGAAGTAATAGAAGTTTAGCTAATAAAATGACGTTAATATGTACTCTATACTCCGTACCGGGGTTGCTTAGTTAGTTGCTAACATTAGAGGCAACTAATAATATAAGTAAAGATTTAGCTATACCTCCTATAATTGCTATAGTCTATTCTATATACAAACTACTTCTACTACTATAAGCAACTACTAACTAATAGTATTAACTACTTAGCTATCTATCTATAAGGGCTATTAAACACCTAGAGCCTATAACAATTAGCTACTAAGTAATAGAGTCAGAAACTAAGGAAGTTCTAAATAGAGTTATATATAATACCTGTCTACTAGCAAAGGCGAAGGCAGTTATTTTAAGACGTTCTAAGAAGAATAGAGAAGTTATGCCTAAGGCAGAACATACTAAAATGGCAGTATGCTTATAGGATTTAATTAAGATAGAACTATCTCTACTAGGCCTAAACAAGTTAGTCTATTAGTACTATAGCTACTTCTTCTATAATAATAAAGCCTTCTATACTAGTGAACTAGTAGCTACTAAGCCTTAAGCTATTACTAAGATTATAGGCCATTTTAAGAGAATAGAGGTAGCCTTATAGGCCAAAACAATCCTCTTTAGGTCTAATATAGAGCCTACTATTGGCAAGGATGCCAGTAGGGCTACTACTAGGCTTAGAATTATAACACTGCTAACTGTAGTAGAGACACCTGCTTAGAATAGTATAGGTAAAGTGTCTAGAAGGGAGATTATAATTAAGGCAAGAACCCTTAGAATTAATAGCTATCTACTAAAGACTCTATGGCCCTAGCTCTTAGATTTAGCTATATACCTTCTAAATAGGACGCCAACTGCCAAATTATAGTAGACAACCCCATTTAAGAGGGTAATAACAAAGAGGCCATTCCTAGCCTATCTCTATCTAATTAGCTATAAGGCCTATACCCTTCGTAGAGACATTATAAGACGTAATAAACTCGAGGCTAGAGCCTATATTAGTTACTTAATTAGCTATGCCTCTATAAACATCTTCTAGTTATAGATTCTAGTACTAGACAAGGTAATTAGAATAAGGGATGTTGTGTTTAGAGACATAGAACGTTATAATCCACTCGATATTAATGGCCAAATACTAGGTGAACTAGTGCCTATAGCCATTTATTAGACTATAATTGAGTCAATTTTAATGCCTAAGGATTCTAAGGCAATAGATAATTCTTATCTTATAGATAGTATGCCTATGTTTACTATCTAACCTTAGGGAGGTAAATAGTAGGGAGGTGAACCTATAGATTAAGTATATATAACTCCTCTAGAAACCCCTATAAGAGATAGGGAGGTAGACAGTATAGCTGCTAACTAAAATAGCCAATCGGGCCCCGGGGGTTCGATAGAGAATAAGCTAGCAACTATAGCTACTACATTACTATAGGCCTATAGCCCTCCTACTATTTAAGAACCATATTAAGAGACAAGTATATTGTTACTACCTACTAACTAGAGGGAACTATAGACACATATTTATAAGCAACAGTTTACTTAAGCTATAATAGATAAGTTTAAGAAGCTTAGAGCTAAAGGAACCTATAAGGTTGTTTATAGCTACAAGGGCTACAAGGTGCCTCTAAAGTAGGTATTTACTTATAAGACTAATCTAGTCTCTAGTAACATTATAAGGTTCAAGGCAAGGCTCTATATTAGGGGTAATCTATAACTGCTATTAGCATATAAAACATATGCTACCACTCTAAACTATAAGGTGTTTAGAGGCACTACTATGTTTAGCTTTACTAAGAGACTAAAGACAAGGCAATAGGACGTTATTAACGCGTTTCTAAACGCAGGGCTCCCTTATAGGGTGTACTATACACTGCCTAATAGCATAGAGGGCCTTGGTATTAATGCCTGCCTCCTATTACTAAAGGTACTTTATAGCTTAGTAGAGTTACTACGCCTCTAGTATAACCTATTTGTTATAAGGATAGAAGACTATAGGTTTAAACTAGCCCTAGGCATAGAGTGCCTTATAATCTATTAAGAACTAAAGTTGATTCTAATCTTCTATGTTAATAACATTAGACTACTATATAATAATAATAAGTAGGCTAATCTGTTCTATAACTACTTAGTTAGTAACTTTAAAGTGACTTAGAAGGAGCTAACCTTCTTCCTTAGAATAGAGGTTATAGAATCGGACGATTGTTTAACCCTAAGTTAAACTGCCTACCTAATACGTATTAGAATTAAGTTTAATGTCTATAAGAGGAAGCGGTTTCTAGATACTCTACTTCCTATAGTTAAACTAGTGCCTATAGAAGATACGGTAAGGCTAGAGTTTATTAAAGCCTATTAGATAAAGGTTGGCTTAATTGGCTATATAGCTGTCTTAGTAAGGCCTAATGTAGCAAAGGTATATACTATATTGTTATAGTTCTTATAGAACCTAAGCAAGGCCTATATAGATATAGCTAATTACCTAATCGCTTATCTTTATAGCTATAAGGATATAAAGATTCATGTCTATAGAGACAAACTACTACTAGAGTTCTATATAGATACCTCCTTTAGTAATAACCCTAATAGGAAGAGTTCTTAGGGGTTCCTAATAATAATATATAGGGCTACTATTAACTAGTAGGCTAATAAGTAGAAGGCAGTTACTAAGTTAACTACTAAGGTAGAGCTCTTAGTACTATCTACTATTATAAGTAGTAGCTACTAGTAGACAAGGCTATTTAAAGAGTTTAAGAAGGTGTTTCTAGTAGGTAATACTACTAAGGTTATAAAGGTTTACTATAACAATTAGAGAGCGGTTAATATTGCCAACTATAGGCAGGGATTACTTAATACTGCCCTAAGGCATATTAATATCTATTAACATTAGATTCGCTAAGAAACACTTACTAGTAGACTAGAAGTTAAATAGATTACTACTACCAAGCAACGCGCTAATAGGTTTACTAAGAACCTGCCTAAGGGATTATTCTAATCGTTTAGAACGAGCCTTAGAATCAAGTAATAAAGCCACTATATAGATAAATTAGCTTTATTAGAGGATTAAGCTAAGGGAGGTATATTGAAGCCAAATGACATAGGTGGCTTGTAATCAGGTTACATGGATTTTGTATTAGTTATATAGGCAGAGTTTTCACTCTTAGTAGTCTATAGTTATGTAGGTACCTACCCCTATCTCACTCTCTTCGATAGGCGTTATATAGAGTTAGTTTAGAACTACTAGTGTCTCGCTTATTATCGCTAGTTAGATGCTAGTATGGCGTGGTTCGAACATACGCCGTCTTAGGTTCCTAACTAAAGTTAAGCCTTGTCTATAAGCTTTATGTCTAAGCATTCGCCTAAGCTACTAACGTGCTTAATAAGTATGTGCATTAGATAGGCAAGTAAATTAACTCTATCTCGTGTCTACTATTACCATTAAAACGCGTCTATTACTCTACCTATATACGCGATAAGCCCTTTATACGAAGAATCTGTTTAGTATACTGTCCGCGACTACCTATTAGGCCGTTTTCCAAGCGTGCGACGCGCTGTAGGCGCGTATAGAGTCGCTTTCTCGACCGTTAATCGTAGAGTTAAAGGCACGCCGCCAAAGACTAGTATACTACCATCTAATAGAGCCCTTACTCTAATTAAAGAGGAGGTAGTTTATTAGAAGATTCTAGACCTAGATTCACGTAGATACTCGCCAACATAGGCTGTAATTAGCAGCTAGGCTTCTACATTGCTCAAGGCACGGACTAGTTAAGAGGTTAGACAACGATAGGCCTATAACTTTATTAAGCGTTACTTAGGCCTAGAGACAAGGATGTTACGGAGACTATTAAACTAAAGAGCAAAGAATAAGGATCTAGAGGTAATTATAGAGTAGTTTAGGCTTGTTTAGAACATGATTGCCTACTATGGAATTATAACCTATAATATCTACAACTTTAATAAGAGTAGATTTAGGCTTAGACACTATTAGAATACTATGGTTGTTACTACAACAGAGCGAAGGCAGCGACCTAAAGCCTTGGTATCTGACTCTACGCAGTAGCAGATAGTCATTGTATATATTAATGTAGAAGGCTAGTTAGTGCCTCTATACGTTATCTTCTTAGGCAAGGAGATTAATAGGGCTTAGTTCTACTGCCTTCTACTCTTATAGAAGCTTAGAGTCAGTCTAAAGGGCTAGACATCCTTTGACTATATAGTCTAATGGATTAAGCACTTTAATAACTATACTAAGTATAGAACTGTTAGTTAGAAAAGGCTACTTATTCTAGATAGCTATAATAGCTATATGACTCTAGAGTTTAAGTTATTCTACTAGGAACAAGGCATTATTACTCTCTATATGCTACTACATTTATCTCACCTTCTCTAGCCTTTAGATGTTAGCTGTTTTGGTCCATTAAAGAAGGTATACTTAAAGAGAATCTAGAGGCTTAGCATAGTTAGATACTACTACCTAATCAAAGAAGACTTCCTTCTAGAGTTTAGCCCTACCTATAAGGCTGCATTTACCTCTAGTACGATTCAAGGTGCCTTTAGAGGCTTAGGCTTGTTACTATTGGATCTATAGGCTATGTTATCTAAGCTAACACTACGTTACCAAACACTAACTCTACTACTACCTTGTTTATTATTAGACCTATAGAACACACCTTAAAACCTAAGGCAGATTTAGAAGCATATAAGCAAGATCAAAGACAAGGTTATCTATTACTATAGTAGCTTACTAACCTCAATCCTTAATGCAGTAGACAAGTTATTAAAAGGGTTTCAGCAGTTATAGGCGGCTATAACACTCCTATAGGCTAAACATAATAACATAAAGACTATTGTTGCAGAATTGCAGTCTTATAGAGCTCTAAGGAAGAAGATCAAGCTTACCCTTGGCATTAACACTAATGAACTGGCCTATAGAGACATGGCTTAGTCACAAGCTTAATTAGCACTACAGATGGCAGGTTAGATTAAGAAGCAGCCAAGAGCCAAACTAACCTATAGCAAGTGTGGTACTTAAGGCCACAACTCAAGAGGGTGTCTATTAGATAGAGTGACTTCTAAGCATTCAATTGATCCATTATTAGTAGAATTAGAGGTAGTAGAGCATGAGGAATGGAGTTTCAAAGTGGTTTACCTGTCAGAGTTGATTCACTTGCCTATCTGATGCACATGCTTATCAAGCACGTTATGGCGCTCGCAAGCTTCCTTCTCGTCCTTGGCAGCGTCGCCCTCAGTGACGCTGGTTTTGCCTCGAGACAAGCTATGCTGCAAAAGCGAGGCATCGACGCTGCAAGCCGGCTGGACAGGCGCCAACAGCAGCCTTCCATTCCCAACCACAATCAATTTCTCAACAACAAAACACAACCCTACTGGGTCAACGGCTCTGCTTTGCCAGAAGTGGACTTTGACATTGGAGAAAGCTACTCGGGACTGCTGCCTATCGACGAAAGCAAAGAGCTGTTTTTCTGGTTTGTGCCCAGTACTAATCCTGAGAGTACTAATGAGATCACCGCCTGGTTTCAAGGCGGGCCCGGATGTAGCGGTCTCGACGGCTTCTTCCATGAGAATGGCCCTGTGATATGGCAGGCCGGCACATATCGCCCTGTGCCAAACACGTGGGCCTGGAGCAACCTGACCAACATGGTTTTCATCGAGCAGCCTGTCGGCACTGGATTCTCTCAAGGCACGCCGAATGCGACCAATGAGCTGGATGTCGCAGCGCAGTTCCTGCCGTTCTGGAAGAACTTCATCGACTTGTTTGGCTTGCACGATCGCAAGGTCTATATCTCTGGAGAATCATACGCAGGAATGTATTGCCCATACATCGCAAACGCCATGTTGGAGCAAAACGACACGACCTACTATAACGTATCTGGACTCATTATCTACGACCCCAGTATCCAACCACAGGTGGCTTCTGAGGTGGCGACCTTGCCCTTTGTCAAAGCACATGCGGATGACTTTCCCTTCAATCAATCGTTTACTGCCTTCCTCGAGAACCGTACAGAGGCGTGCGGGTACAATGCATACATTGAGAAAGGCTTGACATTCCCACCACAAAGCACATTCGACCAGCCCCCAGGTGTGAACTATACCGACAATTCAACCAACACCGACTGTTCCATTTTCAACGAAGTCTTCGGCGCCATCTTCGAGATAAACCCTTGCTTCGACATTTATCAGATCTCACAAATCTGCCCCATCCTCTGGGACACTCTCGGCTTCCCCTACTCGGACTTCTACTTCCCTGTAGGCTTCACACAACCTTACTTCAACCGCACCGACGTGAAACAAGCCATCCACGCCCCGGAAAGCGTCGATTGGAAGATCTGCGCTGATAAGGACGTCTTTGTTGGTGAGAAAGGCGACACTTCACCTCCTTCTGGCATCCAAGGCGGTCCATTGCAGAGAGTCATCGAGCGCACAAACAACGTGATTGTCGGACATGGCGATCTCGATATGGTGCTGATTGCGAACGGGACCCTGCTCACGCTGAACAACCTCACGTGGAATGGCATGCAAGGCTTCTCTACGCCTCCAATCGAGCCGTTCTATGTGCCGTACCACGATGATCCGGTTCGGGGCTCGATTGCGGGCGCGGGTGTGCTGGGAGGGTATGTGACAGAAAGGGGCTTGACGTTTGTAGCAATAGTGTTGAGTGGACACGAAGTGCCAGAGTACCAGCCCACAGCGGCGTATCGACACTTGGAGGTTCTGCTAGGGAGGGTGCAGAGTCTGAAGGAGGTCAGCCCGTTCACGACGCAGAAGCATATTCCGCAGCCGGAGTTCAAGGATGGCCTGGGGAGGGGTAATTGGTGGCCTCGTGTTGGCGGATAATATCGGGAATGTGTATGCAGACAGAATGTCCATTTGCCTTGTTCAAATCTGACACTAAGATCCGATGTCACGTCGTCCCCTCTGCTCCATGTAGTCCTCCACCAGAGCCTCGTGCAAACGGTCATCTCCCCTATTTGCGCAATTCTACTTTCCGCCGCACAATGACATCGCCAAGGAAGCATGCTGTCTTGCCTGAGGCATCTGGCACACTAACCTCGCTCCTCAATGTCCCGACGTGCTGATCGCAGGTTAACTGATGACATGATTATTGGATTGTGTGCAGAGGAAAGGATGCTGTGTGCTGGCGGAGGGTAAGTTCTCCTCTCCTCAGCCTCCAACCACCCGAGACGATATCGAAGATGACACAACAAAAGCTGCTCTCGGTGGCGGACATTGCACAGCACAACACACCCGACGACTGCTGGGTGGTGGTTGATGGACAGGTATGGGACCTGACCGATTTTGCCCCCATTCATCCCGGACAATCCGACATTATCTGGAGACACGCCGGCGGCGATGCAACACAGTCGTATTCTCAAGTACATCCGTTGTCGCTGCTGGCTGCTACGCTCGACCCGTCCAAGCGGAAAGGCACCAGCACTGTGACGGCAGACTTTCAGAAGCCGCCACCAACGGCGACACTTCAGCTGCAGCAGCACGAGAAGCCGCCGCTCAGCTCCGTAATCAACGCCCACGACTTCGAGGACATTGCTGAGCGGACCGTGAGTAAGAAGACGTGGGCTTTCTACTCATCGGCAGATACGGATTGCTACACGCGACAACGGAATCAAGGCTACTTCAGTCGCATCTGGTTTCGGCCACGACTGCTCCGAAATGTCAAGCATATCGACACGTCGACCACCATCCTCGGCCACGCCGCCGGTCTCCCCATCTTCGTCGCTCCGGCAGCAATGGTCAAGATGATTCATCCCGATGGAGAAATTGCAATCGCGCGCGGCTGCGTCAAGGAGCGTATCCCGCAAGGCATCAGCACGAATGCAAGTTTCCCTGTTGCAGATATTGTACCCAGTGTGCCGGCAGGTGCGCACGCCTTCTTCTTTCAACTGTACGTCAATAAAGACCGAACGAAAAGTGAAGAGCTTCTGCGGCACGTCCAAAGCTTGGGTATCGACACCATCATGGTGACAGTTGACGCGCCGATGCCAGGAAAGCGAGAAGCTGACGAGAGGGTGAAAATGGACGAGAGCCTGAGCACGCCCATGAGCGGCATGAAAGGCTCAAACGATCAACGGGGCGGTGGGATCGGTCGGCTGATGGGCGGCTACATCGCGCCTGACTTCACCTGGGCCGAGCTCGCCTGGCTGAGGAGAGTCTGGAGCGGCAAGATCGTAGTCAAAGGCATTCAAAGCTGGCAAGACGCCAAAATGTGCGCCGACGCGGGCATGGACGGTATCCTCTGCTCCAACCATGGAGGCCGCAACCTAGACACTTCCCCGCCAGCGATCATGACTCTCCTGGAATGCCAAATGAACTGTCCGAGCGTCTTCTCCCAACTTGAAGTGCTCGTGGATAGCGGCATTCGAAGAGGATCCGACGTCCTCAAAGCTCTATGCTTGGGTGCAACCGCCGTGGGGCTCGGCAGACCGTTCTTGTATGCTTCAAATTACGGCGAAGAGGGTGTCGAGCACTTGATCGAGATCGTCAAGACGGAGTTGGCTACTGCAATGGCACTAGTGGGAATCACAAATGTCCAGCAATGCCACGCGGGGCTGGTGAGCACACTCGATCTGGATCATCTGGTCTCACGAGGGGAAGGCCATCCGTACGCAGTTGGACGACGACTGGAGAGTGCTCAGCAAGAAGCAAAGGCGCGATTGTAGCCGCATTGTCGTATGCCGCATGCTCCACAGCGGCCGCTCGTGGATTAAGAGATAGATTACAATACCGTTTCTTCACCGATATGCTTGTACTTGTATTCTTGCCATCTCTGTATTCACGTTTCCGGCGCAAGGTTAATCTGACACAAAGTCGATGGTAACGAGACAAGAGAAGTTGGGCGCAATCGAGGCTCTTACGGGCGACGAGTGCACAGTCCCTTTGTAGGAAGCCCGAGGCATGAGGAAGATGATGTCCCCCGTGAGTGGCAAACCTACTAGTTCCGTGGTAATTCGACTGCGCACCGTCGTCCAGCTTAGCGACATCATACGAGCGCGTGTCTGGAATGCAGCGTAGACAATTTCTACCGAAGCTTTGCGGTGTGGCCACGTTGAGTTGCAACAATGGCACTGGGGTACCGCTGGGTCAACCTGCATGGCCGACTCAACGAAAGATGGAGCGATTAAAAGCCGCTTGGCTCTCTAAGTGGCTATGGAGCAGTAAAGTGCCCCTTGATCGGTGTCAAGTAGCCTGATCCTTCAGACCTTATTGCGAGATTCAGGATATGCCATGACATCCGTATCAACTGCCGATAGAGGTCCCCGAGCAATGCTGGTGCACCACGCGCTGTCACGAGAATAGCGAATAGCTCTCCGGCCCACAGCGCGTGGCTCGCAGCTGGCAGTGATCACTGTCCATGTTTCCAGATCTGGTCACGGAAGTCTGAGGGCTCCTGGGACTTCTGTCGAAGACTGAGTCGTAAGCTGCGGCCACTGAAAGAAGGACCGCCTTGATCTGGTATCAAATGTTCAGGGAGGATACTGCTCCGCAAGCTGCTGCTACAGACACAGTCTCCTCACTGTTGAGTCCAGGAGGCGGGTTCTCCACATCCTGACATGTGCATCCACAAGCACGATGCTTTGAGTGCGCCGTACACCAAAACGTCCTTGGTTTGGCGATGGCGCGTACTCGAGAGTCCGTCGGTGGCCTGAGTTTGCTCGCTTGTCTGCCCAAATGGCTCTTGGAAGGCCAAGGATGCACGGTTCGTGCACCACATGTCGTGAGAGACCGCTTCAAGACCCTGTCTCTGCATAGCTGCATGGCGGTAATCGTCGGGCTGTAGAGAAGGGAAGTGTCCCTGTCTGCAGTAATTGCAGTGTCGAAGTCGGTAAATCCCAATGCGCAAGTACTGTAAGCAAGCATCAGCCTTGCATTCTCAATCCTTCCACATGAATGACTAAATCCTGCCGCCATAGTCCCATACTTTGGCAGGCTCTGGCTGTCGCGCACATATGGACGCCGGCAGTTCAGGTCGTAGGCCCGTCCCAAGAGCTACTTGCGCCAAGCCCAGGGGCCAGAAGCGCATTGCCTTACCTGTGGTGGATCGAGTTCCAGAAGTCAGCACATCGCTAGAATCGAGCACGCCTTCATGGCCGGTCCCATAGATTGATACCAGCGAGTCGATCCACCACTTGCTGCTACTAAATTGTCAATGACACAGCCATGCACAGCCTGTTTGTTCAAGGGCACGCTTTGCGCCCATGTATTCGGTCCGCGATTTGCTCGGCACGTGAGTGGTCAGCTCAGCTCTCCAGCTCTCCGACTTCACTGATCAGAAGGTGAGGTGCTTGGGCGGCTCTAGCATACTTTGCCTGGAGAACACGTTGCGCGGTTCTTCCGATGTTGGACCCAGATTTGAAAGACCTGAAGTGGTAGCCAAGCCGTCCCACCAGGCCTGTTCCTGCCTGTCGGAGAGATTCGTATGGATGCCTGACGCTTACGCGTACGAACGTAACAAGCAGTCCAGAATCATCCTGTATGTGGTCGTATTTGATGTCGCCTAGGTGATGGTAGCGGGCCAGTGAGGTCTAACTCGTAACCCCTGGGACAAGTGGTGATGTTGCACACGTGCTCTCCGTGTTCATCGGCTCCAACATTTCACCAAGCCTTGTGCGCCCTTCTCCGCGAACTGTATGCACACATCAGCGGCCAGCCTGACTACTGCGGGAAGATGTAGGCGTCTGCCCGCTGTGTGGCGTCCAGCAACTGACACCATCAGATCATCCGATCAGCGACGAATGCGGGAATGCCGCCAGCACGGTATGCGGCATGCTCGCCATGCTTCTGGTGTCGAAGGCCTGGGATGGGGCATCTAGATCTGCAGAGCAAGGACGGGGATGACAGGAAGTCAGTTGGCTGATGCTTGTCCACGGCTTCTTCCTCACCCACGTCACCCAGCACGGCAAGGTGTGAAGGAGAAGCCGGCAACTCGAGGCAACAAAACGCGTCTTGGCGGCGAGGCGGGGCCTTTTGAGGAAAGAGGCCCAGAGAGTTTCGCAAAGAAGGCGCAAGGTGGAGCACCTTCCCAGCCAAGAAGTGTGAACCGCAAAGTATGACGATGCCACTCTCCAATCGCACTGCCGCACCACGCGAACTAGCACCACTTTCCATGCACACTGCACGCACACATGCCCCCGGCCGGTACGAGAAGATGGGGCACGAGTACTTCTACTACTTCTTTTGCTCCGGCAAGCAGAAGCTCCGTCCTTCATCGAGTCTTCTCATCTCAACCACCACCACATCCTCCTCCTTCTGGAACCGAGTACCGTCCCAGCGTGTTAGCCGCGTGGCAGAAGCGACGGCTCCAACTCTGCTTGCTGCATTGCTCGGTTGCTTTCCACCTTGACTTCGGAGTCTACCTCTCTACTGGGATCGACCCTTCTCTTGCTCTGCCGTGCTCATATTGAGGCGTGGGCGAGTCCAGCAGAACGTCTCCGGAGAGCGCGTCACCTGGAGTCTACACGCAACTTTGGACGATCACCTCCGACTCGGTATGAAGGATGTGTGGGGACGACGTTGAAAAGTCTGAAGCAAAGGAGTTCGGCTAGCGAAAGAGACGGCAACGAATCTCTCGTACTGAGCGATGGGCGCATGCAGTCTTGGAACGTGATAACACAAGATGGCGGACCCGGAAGGGGATGATCGTGGCAACATCTACGGGCGAAGCGAAACCACCCTCGCCGTCACCATATCTATGCTGCTGGTCTGCACCATATTTGTCGCATTTCGCATGCTGTCGCGTGTCGCCATCGTGAAGAAGATCACATGGGACGACTACTTTATGCTCCTCGCCTGGGTCATCACTGTTGGATTGTGCGCATCGATTTGTCTGGGTACCGTTAATGGGCTAGGTCGTCACGAGGTGGATGTCCCGGATGCGTGGCAACCGTCGCTTCGCAAGTCGAACTATGCATTCGCAGTACTGGTGAGTACAGCCCAATTGAGAGGCGAAGTTACCGCGCAAGGGTGAGGTGTGGATGCTAGCTAAACGTGACGGTGTTTAGTATCAGCCAGCTTTGATGGCAACCAAAACTTCGATCCTGGCCTTTTACTTGACCTTCTCCACAACCGAAAGGTTGTTCAAGTGGGGCTGCTACGCGACTCTACTCATCGTCAACGCTGGAGGACTGGCCTTGACACTCGTCACGGTGTTCCAGTGCACACCAGTGTCCGCGGCCTTCTACGCAATCACTCCAGCCAGTGCGCGATGTACAGACATCCTCACGATCTACCTTTCGTCCATTCCGCTGAATATCATCACGGACCTGGCCATACTGTTTCTCCCTATGCCGGTGCTGACGAGCATGCGACTTCCGCGCAAACAGAAGATCATTCTCGTCGTAACGTTCAGCTTTGGAATCTTCGTCACGGTCGTCGACGTTGTTCGTGTGCACTATCTGCAATCTGCAGCCGAAATGCGACTAATCGAAATCGCAAGCGCGCAAGCCACGGAGGACTCTTCAAGAAACTCCATATCGACCGACTCGTCCTTCTACCTGGCATTCTCCTTCATGTGGTCGGCGATCGAAGTGACCGTTGGCATCATGTGCGCTTGTGTACCTGGCTTGAAGCCGCTTGCCGCCAGATTCTTGCCAAGCATGCTCCGAGATCCCTGGGACGCTCCCTCAAACTTTGACTCATTCTCGGCCCCAGATGCGGAGGGACAGAAGACAGCTCCAGCCATACCGGACATGCCAGACGAGGTGCACTACCGTGACTTTGGCAGGTCCCTCAATCAAGAAGAGGTAGAGGAGCAAGATGGCCCAATGGGCATGATGGACTTTTTGACCACGCCAGAGATGAACGACTTCCACCCAATGGAGCGATCACCTACGGCACTGACCAACACGACCCGAAACACTGCACCCCAATCACCTACCTTTTTCGATTTTGTCAACATGCAGCAGAAGAGAAGCTTCGTGTACATGACTGCTCGAGAGTCGTTCTATCCGGTGGCAATTGTCACAGTCCTCTTCTTCGTTTGGGGTTTTGAATATGGGCTGGTCGATGTTCTAAACACTCAATTTCAAACTGTCGCGAGCATCACGACCGCGCAGGCTGTTGGCATTCGGAGCGCATACTACTGCGGCTATCTGGTCGGCCCCTTCTCGGTCGGCCAATGGGTCCTGAAGCATTGGGGATTCAAAGCTTGCTTCCCAGTCGGCCTGAGCATATATGCCTGCGGTTGTCTGATATTCTGGCCAGCGGCGGTGCTAACGTCTTGGCCGACCTTTCTCGTCACTAACTTCATCGTTGGGTTTGGGCTCTCGCTGCTGGAAGTGTCGGCAAACGCATTCATCTCACTGTGCGGCCCAGCACAGTATGCCGAAATCAGACTCAATTTCAGCCAAGGAGTGCAGGCTGTGGGAGGTGTGGTGGCCCCGCTAATCGCCGAAAAGGCATTCTACCACACAACTTCCAGCGCACCTTCCTTGATTAACACGCAATGGGCATATTTGGGCATATCGCTGTTCACAGTGGTCCTCGCGGTAGTATACTTTTACATACCGCTACCGGAAGCCACCGACGCAGAGCTCGAAGACGCGGCAGAAAGAATGGATGGTGCGAACAAAGCCAAGATCGGCAATATTCGCATCATCTGGTACATTTTGGGACTTGGCGTATTCAGCGAGTTCTGCTATGTCGGCGCCCAAGAGGTTGTAGGCACCAGCTTCGGCTCATATCTGAACATTGCGACGCCGCAGCTCAGTCGGAGCAACTACTTTGCGGTTGCTCATACGGCATTCGCGGTTTCTCGGTTTCTGGCAGCAGGCCTAGGCTTTTGGATCACACCACGCGTGCTGTTGCTAGCCTTTTACTGCGGTGTGATCTTGTTCACGGTGCTCTGCACACACTTCACTGGGGGCATTGCTGTGGCTATGATGATCATGGTGTTCTTCTGCGAAGGTCCACTCTTTAGCTTGATCTTCGCCCAGGCGCTCCGTGGACAAGGGAAACATACCAAGTTCGCGAGCGTGCTGCTCACGGCATCGATTGGAGGCGGCGCAATCTTCTCACCTATCTCCACAGCACTTGTGGCGAATGGACGTAGCGTCCCGTACAGCCTGGTTGTGGCCGTCGCGGCGTTCGCTGGAGGCACCGTTTTCGCGCTGGGTTTGAACATATCAAGGCCAGCCCAACTCCTCGTGGACCCGATCAAGGATCCGAGCAAGTTCCGCTCCCGTGCAGGCAGGCCTGGCTCGACTGGCAGTAGTCGCGCTAGCCGGGCACTCAGTCTTCTCAGTTTCGGAAAGAAGAAGAAAGACTCCACGGGTGTTGAATACCGGGAGCGAAAAGTCAGCACTCCAGTTGAACAGTAGTGCGACATATTATTTCTGAGTAAGTCATGGCTTATGACGGAGTGCCGTGATGGCAGGACTTCCACATCAGTATGGACAGGTTGACCCATGGCCTGGAGCTTGTACAGTCGCTCCATGCGGCACTTTTGATGGACACATTGATCCTTTAGCGTTTGGCGTTGTGGTGTCAGTGAAGTTGCCATAGCGAGCCCAGAGTATAATTCCAGCTTCCTAGCAAATCATTATTTTCAAATATATACTGCTGACATGGCCCTCATGTTTGCCTAGACATTGTGCGCTCCGGCGCCTGGTCTTGTCGGTGTACATGCGCAGCCGCTGGTGGATCCTCTCGATTGTCGTGTAAATACTCGTAAATATTGAGCCTTGTGCCGAAGATGTGACGATGTTAAGTTCGCGCTTACACGGCAGATGCACTGCAGCTGTATCGGCTGTGTAGGTGGCGCGGGGGAAGGTGGCGATAACTTTTGCTATCTCCGAGAGCTCCGTCCCTCCTGCGGTTATTGTTTTGTGTGCAACGTCATACGCATTGATCATCCACTGAGACAGACCTGGACCGGCAGCTGCTTCAACACATAAGGCCAGGCTTGCCGCTTTCCCTCATCATCTAAACAAACACCTGAAATTCACCAAAATGGCCGAAGCAATCAAGAACGTCGTCGGAAAAGCCACTGGCGGTGCCATTGGCAATGAGCTGCCTACCCGCAAGCTTGGAAAGAACGGACCATACGTGACCGCGCTCGGATATGGCACCATGGGGCTTTCTGCCTTCTACGGAAAGCCCAAGCCGGACAACGAGCGCTTTGCGGTCTTGGACAGAGTCTTCGAGAGAGGTCAACACTATCTCGACACTGCGGACATGTACCAAGACTCCGAAGACTTACTTGGCAAGTGGTTCAAGCAAAACCCAGACAAGAGGGAGAAGATCTTCCTCGCAACGAAGTTCGCAAACTGCGTCGCAGATGATGGATCTCGATATGTCGACAGCTCTCCAGAGTACGCCCGCAAGGCATGCTTGAAGTCGCTGTCACGACTGGGAGTGGACCACATTGACCTGTGTAAGTTCTGCTGTTCACGTGTCAGCTACAGCTACTAACATAAGCAGACTACGCCCACCGTCTTGATAACAAGACCCCGATCGAGAAGACGATGGAAGAGCTCAAGAAGCTGCAGCAGGAGGGCAAGATCAAGTACATTGGCCTTTCGGAGTGCAGCAGCGAGTCTCTGCGTCGTGCGTCGAAGATCGCCCACGTTGACGCCATACAAATCGAGTACTCGCCATTCAGCTTGGACATCGAGAGCCCTCAGATCGGTCTCCTCAAGACGGCCCGTGAGCTCGGAACTGCCATTGTCGCGTACAGCCCAATCGGCCGCGGCATGCTGAGTGGCACGATCCGCAGCCCGAAGGACTTCGAGGAGGGTGACTTCCGTACTTTTGCCCCACGATTTTCCGAGGAGAACTTCCCAAAGAACCTGCAACTGGTGGACCACATCACTGAGCTCGCGAAGAAGAGGGGCGCGACTGCATCTCAGCTCACATTAGCCTGGATCCTAGCCCAGGGAGATGACTTCTTCCCGTAAGTCGCCGCGTGAGAAGGAACGTGGAATCGGGTGCTGACTTGCTCGTAGTATTCCTGGCACTACCAACCTGGAGCGCATCGATGAGAACCTTGGCGCACTCAAGATCTCTTTGTCGAAGGAAGAAGAGGCCGAGATCCGCAAGGCATGCGAAGCAGCTCAGCCGGCCGGCGCCCGCTATCCAGAGGCCTTCGCAACCGCCTTGTTCGCTGATACTCCACCGTTGTAGACTCTCGGAAGGCGTGTCTACCGCCTCAAACCATAGCAAATGCCAGCTCGCCGCATATAGTCTATCCGACCGTGCGATAATATCATGGCTACCAGCATCTTTTGTCCAGAACTAACTAAGCTCTTCATCGACTATGTCGGTCCCGCCGGCCTTTCGATTACACTCCTGTCCGGACTCACCGCGTATGCAGATCTGTACGTATTCAGCGCCACTGAGTTGGTGGTCTCCGATCAGAGAATCGTCGGTCGAGGTGTTGTGCGGAGGTACCATTATGAGCAATATTCGCTGAATGACATGCTGTGCACCTGAATAGAGTTATGACTTGATGTTAATGTCCTAGGCAAAGCTGGTTTGCTGGTATGTGCACTTGGTTTCTAGCGCGTCCCTCACCTTCTGTAATTGTCAACACCAACATCAAGCTTCACCAACTTTTCGCAAGAGTTCTCGTCCCTGATCAACAGCAGCTTGCGACCAGTCTCGACCCCGCGGCCAGCACTCCAAGTACCTTGACGCTCCGCTTTGCACATCTCTCCCAAGCATTTCCGCTCGCTCAACGCCAGCTTCCAAGAACTTCTTACAAGAACGCGACAAGGCCGAAGAGGGCGGCAAGACCAGCCGGAACAGCAACACTGGCAGCGCCAGAATCGCCCGTCGCAGTCGCGCTGGCGGCCGAACCGGAGCGAGTACCAGATGTCGACGTCTCATCGTTATCGGTCGAGGACGAAGGTGTGCTCGTCGCCGAGTTGCTCGCGGCAACGTCACTCGTGGCAGCAGACGATGTGCCTGTCGCGGCGCGGCTCGATGTGGACGTGCCGTATCTAGAGACACGCGCGCGATCCCGTCAGTTCTGCTCGCCAGACAGGCGGCTGAGATGGGGCTAGAACTTACGCGCTTGCGGCATTGCAATTGGCCACTTTCCTCTGCTCGAAGCCGAACCTATCAGGGGCCGAGGGGCAGTTGTTGTAGCATACCAGGACTGTGTTGGATTGCTCGCAGAGACAGTCCCAGTCGTTTGGTGTGCAGGCGTTGAGTTGCGCTTGCGTCTGACCATGAAAGTGAGTCAAGTGAGTGAGGAGCACTGGTTGGGTTTTCGGCGTGGATTGAAGGTGGGTTTGCTTACAGTGCCGAGACACGACTCGATGATCAGGTCAATCGCGTGGCCGCATCCTGAGGGAGCAGTCTGAGCAGCGGCGAAGCCGGCTACGGCGAGGACGAGTGCGGCGGATGCGTGCATTGTGGTCTTTTTTGACAAGCAAGCGTCGGGTCGTTTGGATTGTGTGTTGGAATGCTCGATCAAACGGTAAGGTCGTCGTAGGTTCGTCGTGTATTTAAAAAGAGAGTTGAAGAATCGTAATGACAGTAACAAGGTAGCGAGCGTGTATAGTTGAGAGACGAGAGGCGAGAAGCGACAAACAAGAGCACGCGGATGCGTGGGTGCCAGGGCCTGCTGGTTGATATAAATGCCATCACATATCCCTGTCGGGCTCATATAAACACAAACCTAGCCGGGTCATGTCTGGGGAAGCTCAACCTCGAAACGCACGGTTGTTTTCTGCCTTGTTGAGTGTAGCGCCGGAGTGGGAGAGTCGTTGATTGGATCCGGACGGGTTCTGGCGCATCAAAAGCGAACCGGCTTCAACGGCCGGCGTGCATTTCACTTGCAGCAGAACACTGCACGCTCCTGATGTGATTTGAGTCGCACGCATGAGAGGAGGTTTTGCATGTCATCCCTACCGCTCTCGAGAGCACGATATGAGGAGGTTCTATTCTGTCGGCTTGTAGGAGAAATGGGATGGGACTGTAGGAGCAGAGGGCGTCGAAGTCGACGGACGGGCTTCTAGAATTCTAGTAGATGAAACTAAAAGCAGCTTGGCCAGCGCTAGAACATCGTATACCAGGGAGCCCTGCACATACGATATGAACAAGGGTGAGACGATTTCCTTGCTTTCCGGTGCTACATCTCACAACAGAACGAACATGACGATGAAGACGGACAATATGCATCTCGTTTCAGTAATTTTGATGCTCCTCCTTCACTAATGAATCACTTGGCAGCACAAAGAACTTGTTCTTCTCCCATACTCACCCCTCCTTCTCCATCACAACCACCACAAGCCGCGGCTTACTCATTACTGTTCCCGTTAGCCTCCACCGACGAACTCTTCTGAAAAGACGACCCGTTCCGCGTAACAGTGCGCGTGACGGACGATCCGCCTGTACTTCTTCCATGTGAGTGCGAGTGGAAGTGGCTCCTTTGTGACTCGGCATATTTCTCCATCTCGCGACACTTTTCCTGTCGTGCGGTGGAGTATATTAGCTATGCTCAACACAACTGAAAATATCTAGACGAGATGGGTTGATTGTATAGGGAAGAAGAAATGCATGCTCGACGTACCTCATACTTGGCGATATACTCGTTTCTTTGACGATCCGCTTCCGCGCGGCTAGCAATGGCTCGCTCGCGCTGCTTCTGGGCCTCGACGAGCATGGAGCGGAGACTATCGATTTCGTACTCGAGGTCGCCGCTGTCGTCTCTGTACTCGTTGACGGTCTCGGTATACTCTTCGTATCTGCGCTTGACGTCTTCGAGCTCGCTGCGGGCACGGTCGCGGTGTTCGGTGATAGAGCGGATCTCGGCTTGGAGGAGCGTCACGCGCTCTTTGAGTTGGTGGATTTCGGAGCTCAGGTGGCCGTGGTGGTGGCGGGCGTCGTCGCGCTCGCGCTCGATGTGCTTGATGCGTTCTGTGGTGTTGACGAGCTCGGAGCGGATTTCGGTGAGGGTGGTCTCGGTGCGAGTGAGAGTCTCCTGGAGGAGGCCGAGCTGGCGCTGTCTGTCTGAAGACGTGTGGCGCTCATGTTCGAGGTCGTCTTTGAATTGGTCCCTTTCAATGATTAGGGTACGGTGCTCTTCGTGGTGGCGCTCGAGACGGTGGCGGAGGTCGGAGATCTCGGTCTCGACATCACGGAGTCGGTCGTCCTTGGTGGTCACCTCTCTCTTGGATTGCTCGTACTTCAGGGTGGTAGCTGCGAGGCGTGACTCTACTTCCTCGATGGTAGTAGTCTTGGTCCTGAGCTCGAGGCGAAGGCGGTCGATGGTCGAAGAGTGGTCGTCGCGCTCGGATTCAATGAAGTGGATACTTTCTTTGAGCTGACGAGACTCGCGCTGCAGGCGTTCGTACCTATCAGTGAGGCCAGCGAGCTCTGCTGATGTCTCCTCGGACCTGACAGTAACCTTTCGAAGCTCTTCTACCAGACGATCCTTCTCGACCAGGAACGTGTCACGCTCACGTTCCCAAGAAGACAGACGGCTTGTTAGAGAAGACACTTCCTCGCGGGATGCGTCAAGGCGGTCGGTAAGCACTCCATTCCTGCCCTTGAGCTCGGCGTGCTCACGAGTAATCGTGCGGAGCTCGCCCCGGTACTTCTCAGTATCCTCTCTGGCATGGTCGCGCTCGCTCTCGACATGTCGAAGCTTCGCAAGAGCACTTTCAAGCTCCGTTTTGATCTTGTCATGCTCAAGCAGGTTTCTGGAAACGTCAATCCTCACATCGCTAAGCTCCGTACGGCTCCGCTCGAGCTCATGATCACGCTCTGCGACCCTCTTCTTCTCGATAGTGATGTTGTTGAGAGCAGATGCGAGCTCAATGAGCAGCTTCTCGACCTCCTTTTTCCGCTCACCCAGTGCCCGACCATGGTCGTGATGCTGGCTCTCCTTCTGTTCGAGAGTCTCGGTGATCTCCTCAATTTGAGACAGAAGCTCTTCGCGTTCCTGATCGAAAGACTCCCGGTCAGACATGAGTCGTGCCCAATATTCCTTCAGGGAGGAGGCTTCCTTTGATGCACTCGACATGAGCTCGATCAGCGAGAAGAACTTGCTCTCGGCTTGGTGCGTGAGCTCAACCGACATCTTACTGCGATGGTTGTGAAGGAAGGAGCCGGATTTGCGAGTGGCGCTGCTCACTTGGCGAGTCGTTCGTGCCACGGAGCGGGAGTTTCCTTGGGCTCTGTTGTTAAAGCTGAGGGACTTGTCAAAGCGATAGGGCGTACCCGGGTCGCTGAAGACATCTCTGTCCTCAATGAGAGACGATCCAAGCTTCATGATAGCCAACTTCTCTGGGGTGATCCCTGTGAAGTCGGCAGCTTCAGAGTGGTGTAGATGGCCACCGGCTCCAGCATGGTGATGGCTACCAGACTCCAAGACGGAGCTGATGCCATTGGCAATATTTGGTGCAGACATTGAGGTATTAGGTGTAACGACTTGATGCAGGACGAAGGTGCGCAGAATCGATTTGTCGATGTCAGGAAGTTGGACAGCGGCCATATATAGGACGTAATATCGTCTCTGTGGTGATCAACGATGAACATCAACTCCCGCATCGTCATCAGCTACGTACTTACTGGATGTGAGAGCTTCAACAGCTGTCCTGCATAGACGTATGGCGTACAAGGTTCATAACGACATTAGTGTGACTCGTTGGGATCATACCACCGAATCGAAGCTTATGCTTGAAGAGCACGCTTGCACGCGTCGGCGGCGGCCTGAAAGTGCTCGTACCAGCCACTACTCTTTTGCCGGGGACGCCGACGGTGCCAAGTTGTGGTGAAGGACTTCAACTTTTCATAGTGCTGGGCTCCAGGGGTTAGTTCCATGGTGTTCTCGCGGGAAGACCAGGGAGCCAGTAATTGAGGTCTAGACCAGAACGGGTTTGACAATGCGATCGAATGAAGAAGACAATCGTTGAGTTGGAAGCAACTCGATCTAAATGTGATCGGCGTTCGCAATGATCAAACCCAGCTCGAACGGACAGACGATCTGTTTGTCTCCTACAGCAGAATGTCCAGCTGTGTGAGGCAATGCAGGGACGTGGGCTGCAGTAACTGTATCCACCTGGATTGCACTGAAGCGGCAAAGCAGCAGTCTTTCGTGTTTGGGGCTACATCTGGCGAACAGCTGGAACACTCTATGCAGACCCCGTCACAATCGAGCTGTGAGCTGGCTGGCGCAATTCGTTACTTGTATGCAGCCACCGTCAGACGTCGAACTTCCAGCGGGTCTGCCGCAGAGTACCATGTGCAGGTCGGTTGTCGAATGGCTGGTGTTTAAGCAGAGATGTAGCTTGGAGTTGACGTCGAAGCATGCATGCACAGGTAGTAGTGCACCACGGTCGTGGTCAATGCCTGTTCGAGAGAGGTTAAGAAGCTTCTCATCCCCACAACAGGTCTGCGGTTACAGAGCTCGAGGCTCCACATGAAGTGTTGCTGTATTTTCCGCTCTGAGCGCTTGCGCCAGAGAGCTACCGGCCCGCCAAACCTTGCCGAAGATGCAAGTTGCATATGCGTTAAATGTGGCAATAGCTACACTTTAGCGTGCAAGAAAGCTCAGCATAGCAAGAGTGTGTCAATTCTCACCCTTCGCGATGCTGGATCGTCTTGAGATCATCGTGCCACTGGCTTTCGTGCTTCGTTGTAGGCACCCGAAGCTAGTAGCACAAGCGCGCAATTCCACCAGTTGGAAGACCGAATTCTCGCCATGATCTCCCATAATGCGGGCAAACGCGAGGCCAAGAAGGCTCGTACTCACATAGCCAGTGAACAGGGAGATAGGATGAGGGGTGATGGTGGCTGGCCTTGGCGGCTTTCGCAGATGTTGTTGAAACTGTTACTGGTCAGACTTGCGTGACAAAGCGCTGGCAGCATGCGCACTCTTGTCAACTGCCACACACAACAGGCATGCGATCGAGCTGTCGGCACGCCCGGCTTATGGGACGCCTCGTCAGCTGCACGTAAGAAGCTTCTAGCCCATCAGCTGCGTAAGCCATTTATGCACACTTGAGCTGTGAGCTGCCCGTGTTCGGGCCTTGCGGTTGGTGATGTGCCGAATCTGTGTGGGCAGAGCTTCATCAGCTCTCGTGTGCAGAGGGGTGTGTTGTGTAGACGAATCAACGGATGCAGAACGATGCAACAATGATGCCTTTATTGTCGTCCGGATAGAGGTTGTTTTATAGCGATTCCAACGCCAAGACAGCAGTGGACACAAGTCGCTGTCTTCAGCCACATGTCGCGTCCGGACGAACTTCCGTCTCTACAAAACCACTGTCCACAAAAGCTACAATGTCTTGGTGCACGCATGTCTTTTAATCTTTTAGTCTTTGCTATCACTGAGACAGGAACGTGGATATCGAGTGATTGATCGATCATTTGATTGAGTCATTGATGAACTGATTGATTGATTGATTGATTGATTGATGAATTGATTGACTAATTGATGAACTGATTGATTGATGAGGTCGGTCATCACGTCGGCGTTTTGTTGAAGCGACGCCGATGTCACTGACAACAACCCTACACCCTAAGTTAGTTCTATTAATTCACTCGTCGACAATCCACCAATGCAACGACAATCATGACTTCTTGAATGCTGGACGCTCCTTCCCTCGCCACCCGTTTGCGAACATGCTCTTCTCGCGCATTCGATGCCACTTTTGCGGGTCGAAACAGCCTCACCCCAAATCCGTCGTCGAATTCCAGTGCTCCCACTGCGAGGCCAACAACTTCCTGGACGGCCGCGGCAACATCGTCGACGCTCCGCTGCGGGCCACATCTCCGCCGCCGCCGCCGACAACGACAACGACATCGACATCGAGGAGTGACAGCCGATCCTTCTTGTCCTTCACCAAACCACTGCCCCCGACCCTCGAGCACCAGCAGCAGCAGGCCTTCTGCCGCACTTGCACCCAGAACCAGCACTTGTACAACCGAATCCTCGCCGAGTACATTCCCGAGGACTTGGACGAGGGCAGCAGAGAATGGCGCGTCAAGATGCGCGCGCTGCCGGTCTACAAGGCTGAGCTGGAGCAGAAATACCCGCAGGTCTGCAAGAAATGCGCTGCCACCGCACAGTCCATGATCAACCGCGCAGACTACTACGCCATGTCGCAGAATGCTGCGAAGCTGGTGCAGGACACGCGGAGGCGAGGCGGCAAGGCAGCAACACGGACGCGTGACAGCACTGGCAAGAAATTCACGCGCAATCTGCTCAGGCTGTTCGCCGTGGTGTTGTTCGTAGGATACGCTACCCAGATCGCGTTCCACGTCTATGGCATCCTGATCGCGTTGCTCGGCCGTCCGGCAGACTCGGCCGAGACCACCACCAGCCCCTCTCTCAGGCAGTGTGCCCAGCAGACGCTCAAGCTCAGCTTCACGCTGCCCTGCTACAGTCTGTTCGGCAATCTGATTCCCAAAACTCTAGCGCTGAGCACCGTCTTCATCTGGTTCAATCCAGGGATCAAGGAGTGGTACCACCACACGCAGCGCATGGAAGCTGTAAATGGCCAGCAGACGTACTTCTACATGCAGTTGATCATCCTCCTGGTCAGGAGCTGGGCGTGGTACACTTTATCAAGTCCTTCCGCAACTGCCAATCTAAATGCCGAGCAGATCGCCGCGATACACGGCTTCACCATTCTCTTCATGCTCATCACACAAGCTGTAGCGAACGGAAACATCGAAGCAGTGCAGTGGACTATGAAGGGCAAGATTATGCCCAAGCCGAGCGAGCTCGACATCCTCGGCGCATCCGCAGGGCCTGCTCACGAGCACTACACGCCCAAACCATCGTCCAAGGATCCGTGGAAGTATCTCAGGCGGGACGAAACTGGCTCCTTTGATATCAACAGCTTGGCACCAAAGACGGAGCAGCCGGTGCTGAGATCAACCACCAGATACCTCGCAAAACAGCCCTCGCCGGAATTCTCGGACTATGGAGACGATGCCGACGCGATGGAGACGGATGACAGACCTGTCATGAGGTCATCGCAGCGGTTGCTAGACAGCAGACCGAATCTACAACCGACACATACATATGCGAACCATTCCAATGCTGCCCCATTGGGGTTTGGCGACGTTCGGAATCAGTTGTCCGGCATATCATCTCAGTACGAGCAGGCACAAGAACGCTTGCAACAAGAACAAGCACAAAAGCTGTCCTACCAACCACAACAACGACAAAGTCCATTCTACGGCAGCCTGCCACCGGCCCCAATGAGCATGGAGCGGCGGCTCAGAAACCCGGTCTTCAGACCTGCCGTGCCAGAGCAGGTCCCGCTCAGCCAGCAAAAGGACTTCATGGCACAGATGAGAAGAGGCGTGAAACCTGTGACGTTCCCGGAAAAGGGTACCAACTTCCAGCTCAAGCAAAGCAGCTGGGTGCTTCCGGGAGACGTGAAAGAGGTGGGGATTGAGGACCGATTCACAAAGTCCTTTTCGCTTGACGACAACAGTCCTAGCGCAGCGAAGAAGGGCTTCTTCGGCAGTCTGTTTGGGTAAGAGGTTCGGGTTCCAAAAGAGGATGCGAGGACAGTGTACAGCATATTCTGGTGTTTTTTTTTTTGGCTATGATGATGAAACGAGAGATACCCTTGTGCATGTGAAAGGCGTTCTGTTGCGCTTGGGAGCGATTGCACTGCATACGTTTTGGGAAGCGGGATGCAGTATACATAGATTCGAGGCAGCTGGCAAATGGCATGCAGACGTGGATCTGCCGTTCAACTTTCAGCCGCTCTTCGCGAGCTTTACGTCATGGTCGGTCGGGAATGGCAGTACTACCGGTGCAAACAGCAAGCACTTTAGCTCACAACCAAGCGCGTACATGCCAGAGAAGTACGAAATCTATATCCTGGATGCCCGATCAATTTTTCCTCGCCCTCCACTTTACCCACAGTGGATCCTTGAACCAGATGCCGAAGTTCCTTTGTGTACCAAACCAGTCTTTATCCGACATCTTTGCTGCATCGAGCTCGAGGTCGAAGTCGAATAGAACTTTGGCCAAAATGAGTCGCATCTCGGCGTGAGCCAGATTCTGGCCGATGCAGTTCCTCGTGCCCGCGGCGAAAGGCTGCCACCCGCTCCTCGCATCATTGGCGAACTCAAGCGGGGCGTCAGGAGCCCACCGCTCGGGGACAAAGTCGTCGGGGCGATGGAAATTTGTCTCCAGACGGCTGATCGCAAGGTTGTTCGAGTGGAGACTGATCTGCAAAGGTTGTTAGCAGGAGTCGTTGGGATACGTACGAGGAGGACTTGCATTATCCGGGTACCACCTTCCAAGGACGGTTCCTCCACCTTGAGGTGTCACTCTCGGCACTCCGTCTACGACCGGGGGATACAGCCTCATCGCCTCCGTTATGACTTGGTGCAGGTATGTGAGCTGCCCAACTGCAGTGAGATCAATCTCCTCACTGGATGCGAATTTGGACCGTATCTCCTCGACCAGCTTGCTCAGCACTCTTCGATCGCTGGCCAAGAGATATGTTATGCCACTGAGAGCCGTGGCCGTGGTTTCGGCGCCGGCGAGGATAAGGAACGAGGCATTTGCTTTCATCTCATCCAGCGACATCCCGTCGCCCTTATTGTCCGGACCACTCTTGATCAGCACCTTGTCCCAGAAGTCTCCACGTGGCTCGCTTCTCGCTTCTGCTCGCCTTTCCGTGAGTTGAGCAGAGTACAGCGCGTTCAACTTGCGCGCGTCCAATAATTTGACATTTGTGAAGACTGGTATCAGGAACGATACATAGTTCTTCATCAGCGTCATAGCCTTGAAGAGGAACTCGATACTGCTCATTGAGGCATGAACCCACTCATGTACCCGCCGGTCCTTCAACCCGTTGAACGATTCTCCCTGGCAAATGGTCAGCGTACAATCTACGAATCGGGCGTATCTGGCCATGACGAACCCAAGTCAAATCGCCAAGGACATCGAACACTGTCATCGTATACCAGTCGACCATGTCAACTGTCTGATTCGCCTCTGCAATCTCGTGCAGTCTTTGGGTCAAGAGATTGATGTAGCCCAAGAATCTCGGCTCCTGCTCCTTGATGCCCTTTGCGGAAAATGCGTACGCGAGCAGCCTCCGAAACCTCGCATGGTCCTCCTTCTCCGCGAAGAATATATCCTTCACGGGGTCCAAGTCCAACTTGGTACGCTTCGGGTCTTTGGGGAACTCTGGGCGTGCAGCGTAGATATCTTTCCAGACTTGCCCAGAAGCCAGACTGACTTCATCGGGCGCGATGCGAATTTCGTGGCCGTAGGTTCGATGCAGCTCGAGGATGCGGTGCATTGCTGTGCCGCGGAAGCAGTGGTAGTCGAAGGGCAGACTGCTGGCTGCCCACCACCATGGTCCCGGAACGGCGCGAATGGGGTGGAGGAAGAGGTTGTAGACGAGGCGTGAGATGGTATAAACGACGACACTGGCGAAGAGGAGCGCGACGGCTGTCGAGCCTGGATGCTGAACATGTCGGAAGACATCCATCGTGTCGAACGCAAAGAGGAAGCAGATGATAGCACAGCCATGGTGCTGGACTCTGCACGGGTTATTATATTACATGCTGGAGGCACGACATCTGCCAAGTGCACGACGCAGCGCATGTGTGCTTTCCGTGAAGAGAGCCTCATCGTGCATTGTTGAATGCTAGAGAACGCACCAGAGTGGTAAGCAGTTGTTCCGCTGTTGACTACTCGGTGTCTCCAACAGCAGCAGTTAGTTCCATGCCCGGAGGAACGAATAATCGCTTCCATTCCATGCCGGCATGCCGGACACTACTAACACTACTGCTGCTACTCCTCCACTGCCGACATTCGCCCAGTGGGTAGTTTCCCAAGTGGAATTAGGGCTCAATCCGACATTACTGTGCTGTGAGAAGTGTCGGGGGCGCGGCGGAATTATTATTAGACGGTTTCCGCGCTCGCTCGCTGCTGTTGTTTGCAACATCAACCTCAATCCGGCAGGTAGAAAGCCGACCGAATCAAAATTCAGAATAATGTAGGTAATATGCTATGTACGTTAAGAGGCAGTTGAGCAGGCCGCTCTTTGACCTGAATTCGTGCTACACAAACTCCTGCAACAAACGATTTCTGACAATACAGCACATTCTGTTACGACTTTCTGATTACTGTACAATGCAGCAAGAATGGGTGAATTCCCTCGACACGGGAGTGCTACATACCCGTCAATCAACTCTGACTACGTATTTAGAAGGCCAAGAATCCAGTTGATGTTGCCTAGATCTATTCCTTGACAGCCTGATTACTCAAACATTGACAACTCATTACTCATCGCGCCGCTATATACCATGCCAGCTCAACGTTCACTTGAGCGCAAGAACAACAACAACAACAACAAACAACACTAGATCTTCCCAACGCCAGCATTATTCAACACATTTCTCTTCACAAGCGTATTCTGCGTCGCTCTCACAGCACCCTGCCCTTTGAACCTCGACAAGAAAGACGTACTCGTCGTTCCCACCAACGAGCCCGAACCAACAAGATTATTCGGCTGGCATGCATGGCCCAGAGTGGCTGTGCAGGCACCATTCAAATTCGCCGGCGCAGCGAATGTCGTGGCAACAGAGCCTTGGATGGGAGTTTTGATGTTCTCGAATTGATTGCCCTCGATGACTACTGCCGGACCCGATTCGACGTCGAATGCGTGGCCGGTGTTGTCGGCGAAGTAGTTGTTGACGACGTGATAGAGGGCGTTGGAGCCGATGATTTTGGGGGCGCGGCCGGAGGTGCCGTGGATGTAGTTTCCCTGTGTACGTCGATCTTGTTAGTTCTGGTACACAGAATTGTGTGTGTGCGTATAGAGTGAGTGATTAACATACCTTCATTGTGACCTTGTCGTTGTTGCCTTGCATCAGGAAAGTCCAGTAGTGGTGGCCATCGCAGCTAGCACTCCAGCTCGTTGTGCCGTCGAAATCGTTGTTGGAGAGGGTGATGCGCTTGGCGTCTGGGATGCCGGTTCTGACCATTTGTCGGCCGACTCGAGATACCTGTTACACTGGCTCAGCCCGAGCTTCGTAGGTGAGGGAATAGACCGTAGTAACAATAACATACCTTGACGTGATCCACCCAGACCAAATCGCCATCGATATTCAACGCATCGCCGCCCCAGACATATTTGGGATTCAACTCTGTGATGTGAATGTTCTGGATGATGACATTGCTGACACCACTCACAAGGCGTAAGCCTTTGCCTCTGATGACTCCGCTGGTCCCCACGCCGAGAATGGTCTTGCGGGACGCTACATCGATTCCAGAAGGCCCTGCTTTGTCGTATGTGACTTGAGCGGTGGGGTAATTACCACCACACCAGTCGTTGGCATTGATGGCCAGTTGGCACGCTGGAGCAGTGCCCCATGGCGCGCAGCCAATCTCGCTCACTGAGCTCTCGGTGCCGATGAAGTCGAAGGTCTTGGTCAGGACTATGACACGTGGTGTACTGTCGCCGAGATAGGACACAAGTTGTGCGTTGGTAGACGGAGTAACTCTTGCGGCGCTGCCACCGCCTGTCACTCCACTGGCGAAGCCTTCGGCCGTGCCAGTCTGCGCTGCGGCACAGGCGGCGAAAAGGAACAAGGAAGTAATAGTCTTCATGATAAGATCGATTGCAGCGAAGGATGCTGGGTCGCCATGAGGGCTGTCGAACTCATTAGTTCATATACTCTGCAGCTAGTTCGCGTGGCACTCTGTATCTCGCTTCTTCATGTCTCAGAACTTGAAGGTTCATACGCGAGGTTCAGACGCATTGCTGAACAACGAAGATCGCTCCAAAAGTAGAGTCGTCTTTAGGTTGCGTCGCCTCTTGAAGCATGCCAAGATGTGCACCACCACGTGGATGCTGCCGGTACGTGGTGCCAAAGTGCCTTGTACTTGGTTGGAGCACAGCTAAGCTTGCACGCGGAACATTTCCAACGAGTAACGACCTTGAGATAGATTGATGCCAAGCATGCACCTCAATGAAGTGGCAATCTATCTCTGACGTGATGTGTGGAATAGGCGAGATACGTCCGGGCGGCACTCGCAAATGGAACTTCAGCCGCATGTGTGCGATGTCTTGCCCAAACAAGGTAATATATGGAAGCCGCTAGTCTGCATTGTCCGCGCAGTCGCATTGGCGGTGTACACAATGACGAGTGATTGATCGTCCAGAACAACTCCACGAAAGGAAGGCGCTTTCGACTGCAGCACATCTGCACAGGACTCTGTCTTGTAAGCGGTGTACTGAGTGGCGCGATAGTGCACGGAGGTCATCTCTTCTGGTCTCGAGTTGGCGGATATCCGACAGGCAAAGTCACAGCAGACCATACAGGTTGGTTGCTCGGGCAATATTTAGAAAGCCTCTTCTCCGCAGCATTGTCCTCAATGAGCATGGAGGTATTTTTCCGGCTTGATGTCGTTGTAGTGCTGTCGTTCAGAAGCAGTGAGTCTGGGTTCGTACAGAACATGCGGAAAGTCTTCGGCGATTTGCTCTCACACATGTTGCCTCTGCTCTCGGCTACCATGTGTCGAGTAGGCTTAGATAGAGCCTGACTGCCGACGCACAGCACGTCCCTTGTTGCTTTGAATAGGTGCAGCGGGCCTTATGCCTGACACAAAGGTCTGTGAGCTCTAGTCGTTCAGACCGAGTTTTCCTCCTTTGGTCGCGGCACTTACAAACCCTCGGACTCTGACCGTGTTCACTCTGTGCCCGTGGAACTGGCGCGGCGAACCGTCACCTATTGGTGTATCGCGGCAGCCTTGCGACGTTTGGAGAGCAACCTCCGACTCATGGAGACGTTGTGATGGCGAACCCATCAAAGTGCACTAGATGCCGCTATCCGGGATCTTGAGCTCAAACATCAATGCGGCAGGCGAGCTCCCGAAGAGCTATTGAGCCCCGATCCAGCTCACTGCTAGTGTGTCGTATGCTCTCTTCGCATGCCAAGCAAGACATTCATGACTTCTCTTGATGTAGCACAGTGTTGTCCTATCGGGGCATCTTATCTTGTCCAATGCTACGAATAAGCTCGCACAGCTGTAGATGCTTCGAGAAGAGACCCTGAGATCTTCGGGAGATGAGAGCATGCGCAGCTCGATCAGGAGCGCGACTTTCAGTCGTTTGACGTTCTTTGACCAGAGCTGCTCGCCGTGGCCCGAACGAGACTTCGGACTCTTGAGGATCTCTCACACGATACTGGCCATCTCAGAGTAAGAGTCTGCTCGTTGATGCTCGAGGTGAAGGAGATTCGAGAAGTGGGATTGGCATCGTGTGAGGCAGTCTCGAATAAGAGTGTCAGCGAGTTTCAAAACACGCTTCGCTTGCAGAGACAATGTTATCGGCGTTCCGAGTCAATCACCTACTCAGAAGAGGCGTGATTCGAGCCTTGTTCATACAAGTCGATCAAGTCGATACCAGTGGTGGTGATATTGCCGTCAAGAGGTCGCGTGATTCATCCGAGGACCGTGCCCACGTATGTGTAGATGTTCTTAACGCGCGGATGGTAGCAGCATAAAGCCGGTCCTCATGGCTACGCAATAGATCTCTGATACACGTGGTTGGGCTCCCAAAGTTTCGATCTGCAACGCTTGGGCATCATCGCAGCATTTTGAGATTTCGAAGTCGCTCTCCATATCAAAACCTCATCCCAATCGACGATGAAGCACTCATAATGTTCGGGAACTGAAATGGGCTGGATTGCGAAGAGAGGCTCGTCTTGAGTGCGCATGAATGCGTGGCGTTTTTCCTTCCTAGTCCGAGCGAGCAAGCGTTTCGTGTGACGCTCGCATGTAAGCGGTGCTGCATGCGTATGTCGAAAACGAACTTCTGAAATCCCGCCAGAAGGTATCAAGAGAGCAGTGGCAGAGCTGTTGTTGTTGCCATTTGGTGAGAGTCACGTGGTAATATGCCAAGTCTCACACCATACCATCTTGCCTTCGGAAGCCCCCAATCTCACATTTCGCATCCACTTCATTGGCCCCCCATGATGACTTCTCGGTCGCCAAATCGAGACGACGGTGACCCGACCAGGCAACATCGGGGAGTGAGTCATCGATGACTGACTTGTCATATGCGAGAAGTTGCCGCACAGACCACATATCGAAGGATATGTATTTCTCGCAACAGCCGCTCTCTTCCTCTTTCTTCTTCATCTCACTTTGCCCATCTGGCTAAGATCAAGTGTAGTAGTAAGTCTGAAGCAATGCCGAAGACAAGACCTGAGCTAACAATCTCGCAGTCTGTTCTTCACAAGATTAATCTCTGTGACGTTGGCTACGGCCACACCAAGATTATCATATTTTTGCAACCACAGGAGAGGCCTCTGGGATTACCCATGTCCCTTCTGACCGTGTCGCTGTTTGCCTTGCACTACCGCCAGCAGATGCGAATCAATTTTCATCAATCTCTCGCATGTGCGAGTGCTTGGAGAAGAGCCTTGATAAGCCGTGCGATGCTCGATGAGGTTGTGCGGCTCTGGTGGGCCAGATCTTGTAGTTCCGGGAAAGGTGTTCATCTCGTCAGCCCTGTTTGAAACAGCTGCACAAATTCGGCGTGCAGGCTGGCATATCTGGGGTCCCTCGAGAACAGCCAGCAGCGGCGACAATCGGAGGTAACTGGAATAGTCTCACCAATGGTTGTGAAGAGTGGCTTGTAAAGTCTCTGACGAGGATTGCCAGAATGGTCAGAGTGAGGGCACGCGGCCTCGCCCACGTCGCTCACTTGCAGGCAGAATCCACCAATACGTGCGCCAGCTACAAAGCAGCCAGGAGAGAGGACGGAAGTGCCGTCGCCTGAGCGCAAAGCTGGCGCGGGGCCACAACGTAGCATCTGATGAACATGGGCGCCTCGCTTCGACGCATTGGAAACCTCTGAGAGTGGCGGTTGAGTCGTGCTCGGGTCGTGCGGATACGCGTCGGCCCTACCAAAAATGAGTCCCAGCAAGATCGTGCCAATGGAGGCTCTAGTGTGTAAGCGCTCAATTCTCTAAAACGTGGTGCGCAACTACCTGATGACCTTCTGCGCTGGTGAAGACATCTCTATCCTGGTATACAATTGGTTTGAGCAGAGACTGCCATCTCATCAACCCTCATCTTACACGTCCTCGAGTTCTCTTTATACCGCCTTTGGCTTCTGCTTGCCAATTTGCCAGCCCCATTTCCGTAGCTGTTTCACTACCTTTGGTGTGATGGCCAGAGTGAGTGGTATCCGGAAGAAGATGAGCGACTTGTGCACTCCATAGGCAAGAAGCAATTGTGTGCCGAGACCTGTATCCTCGTCAGTTCATGCACGCGGTGAAGGAGATGCAGCGCTGCACCTACCTGGGTTCTTCCTCTTGGCCTGCTCAGCCAGTTGGTCGCCAGCTTCACGAGCTGCCGCTGCTGCCTCTTCCGCAGCGGACGCCTCCTTCTCCAGCCGCCTCTCTTTCAGACTCGGCATGACCTGCTCTGCCAAGTTCCAAAAGCCGCCCATGATGGTGTGCTCAATCTCTGCTATCCGCTCAGTGCCAAAACATTTTACGGCAAGAAAGCAGAATGGAAAGTCGAGCACCGAGAGACCCAGGTAGATGCCAGTCACGGTCCAGCCGTACTTCCGCGACATCTCCTTCATGCGCCCCGATAGAGTTGTAGGCTTCGCGCCCTCTGTTGCCTGACTGCTGTTGCTGCGACACGTCTGCCGGCCGGATCGGAATCGTGACGCGCGCCATGCCCTTGGTCCCAGCGACTGCCGTACATTTGCAAACGCGAAACCACGTTTTTGAGGAGCCCCTCTGCTGAGTCGCTGTGGAAGCTGTTTGGCAAAAATTTGCCTCGCCGGCGCGCCTAGGATCGCATCGCGCAGCGGCGCTTGGCGGAATAGCTGCAACAGTCGCGGCGATGGGAGCATGATGGAGCGTCGATTGCGATCGGTGGTGACAGTCTCTGAGAAGTGTGACGGCGATGGATCGCTGCTGGTAGATTGTTGCCTCACTTCACACCCTTGACATCACTTTCGAGCTCAACTAGCGCGCCTTGGCATTGCCGATCGCCACTGCCTTTGAACTCGCTGTTGAAAGCGGGCGCTTCGAAACAGGACTTCGGGCAGTTTCACGGCACGACCGCGTGTGAACATGGGCGCATCATTTCTGCATTTCCGCGTGCACATCCCACTCGGACGCCGAAAAATGCTCAGAGGTTCTGCCGTGAGACGCCGTGGCCGACGGTGGTGAGGCTCAACAGTGTGACGGCAGGCTAGTTCTAGTTGCGACTGTGCCGCACAACTCCAAACTCAAACTCGGGAGCACGATGGCGTCTTGTTTGCTGCCCAAGTAGTGCGCTCGTACTCTTCGTTCCGTTTGCTGTGAGAAGATGCGGTGGCAGTGGCAGTGCTCGGCAACCCGAGTCGCTGCGATGCATCGGCCGTCGAGTAGCACATGAGGTACAGTAACCATCCACGGAACGGCGTCCAGGATCGTGGCCTGTAGACAGAACATTCCAGCCGCAAGCGATCCGCCCGAGTAGATCATCTTCCTCATGTTGACCAGATGACCCTTGGGCTGCATCACAGGTCAAAGGAATGCTCTGCTGGTGCTCAACTAACTTCGCCGTGTCAACACAACAGACACCTGTAGTCGTTGCCGATCGACACTCGCCGGAACGCCATACGTAGTACCACCACAGAAAGCATGGAGGATCACGATCCATTGTGCGGTACCAGGATTCGCATGCCTGCTTGTTTTGGGGGTCACGGCGGTGGTGATTGTGCACACGGGGCACGGTAGATAACAGCAAAGACCATGTGGTTGTTTCTGCCATGCTCGCAGACTTGAGATCACTGCATCTGGTGCTTCGGTCGGCACATGCGCGCGCGCGCCAATCTGTGGCGAGATTACTGCACAATAATAAGCGCTGCGCTGGGATGGAGCTGGCGAGGCAGAGATGATGGCGTATGAGGAAGAGCATTAAGGCTAAAGTCTATCTTTCCCGGGTGGACGACCATCCACGTGAAGAAGAGCCCTAGTCTGTCTTGAACTCTATGCAAATACGTACGTACGTACAACGTATCCTCGGCAGCAGCAGCAGCGGGTCGCAGGTGTGGCTGAAGGAGAAGAGACTGGATCGACCGCCTCGCAGGCCGGGATGAGAGGTGTCCACGACATGATCCTGGCCGGGCCCTCTTCTGCCTCCTCTCACATCACTCTGCGAGGCTCATCAGCACGCAGCAGGTGGACCTTTAGCTCAGTAGCATCGCCATTACTTCGCTGTTTGCTGCAAAGGCTATTTGGAGCCTTCTTCTAGCGCCACTGCAGCCCGAAACGGCTCGCTACAGGCACGCACGCACGAAGGCTGACTGACTGACGTTGCTGCCAGGTGAAGCACGCAAAGGGCGGCAGGGTGCTCGCGCAGGCACCTGAGCGGCTGCAGGCTAGCCAGCTACGGACGACTTCATAAAAAGGCCTCCAGCCCACAGGCCTCGCCAAGGGTAAGCCCACCATTATTGCCCTCCTTGATTGTTGTTGTGCGACGAACCCGAGCTACTCATCGCTTTCCCCATTGCATCTACTCCCCTTGCGGCCTCTGACATAGCACTACGTTCCACCGCCACCAGCGCATCATGTATATCCACCCAGGCCTCGCCGTCTCGTTCGCGACATACCCAAGCCCTCCGTCTCAAGCTTCCTCCGACGCTTCCTTCGACGACTTTTACAGCATGGGCGCCAACTCGAACGTCAACATTGACGGCATTGGAATCCTCAACTACCAGAGTGCGGTCGACATTGCCCGCAACTCCGAGGGAGACCTGGATCCCACCGTATCAGACTTTCTGGAAGGAGCCCTGATCGACATCTGGACTCGCGTCTCGGTACAGCCAGACGACTATGTCATGACCAAAGACGAGTTCGCCGTGTTCAACTTCTACCGCCGTCGCTTCGACGAAAACACGGTTGCAGAAAAGGCCGTGGCCAGGTACTGGGCGAACACGTACGACACTCCTGCTGCGACCACATAAATTTGTGAGTATGCCGACTCTTCCGGACTTGGACTTTGATGCACCTTGGCTTCCGATCTGGCCCGCCTCTTTTCGACTGATCATCAGTTCATCACAGCACAGCCGTTATCGCGCTGGGCCTGAAAGCTGATACACCACAGTGACAGGTACTATCTTCGGCCGCAGCGCGAATAGCGACTGATCCCAGCTCGCGTGCCAAATATGGCAGGAAGCTGGATCGGATCCGACCACTACGACGCGAAGGTGCTCGTGCCCTCTCTGGCGACAGCTGGGCCATTAGTACGTGGGGACCAGGTGGATTATCCGCACGCCACACTCGGAGTCATCCGGCGTCATCTCGTCAAAATCCTGTCAGCAGCGCTGGCAACCACGGTCTCTCTCGCCATATGGTCCAACTCGCAATCGGTCTGTGGGCCGTGGCCTGTGACTACGATATCGACGAGGGCACGGGAACCTGCTCACGTACTGTCCGAAGTCTTCCAGGTGTACCCCCCGGTGTTGACAGTCGTGTTGAATGGCTCAATCGAACTCACTGATGGCTCTTCCAATGCTAGTGTGGCTGTCAGACCTAGCTCTCGACCAACTTGTCAGACCGTACTAGTCGAGCACGCTTTTGCATCTTCCTACGGTCAGCCATATGTCGGCGCGTATGAGCCGCCTTCGTGTGACTTCAACAGAGTCACCTTCAACCTCACTGTCAAGTCAGCCGGCCGGCAATTCGACAGACTAGGCTCTGTGTCCTTTGGCGACATTGAGCTTTTCCGGACTTCGACCGCCGAGCCCTCCAAAAACGGCATCAGATGGACCTACCTCCAGGATATGTCGAGCTTCCTTCCACTCTTCAAGACCAATCAGACAGTCATCTTCGACCTGGGGAACATCATCAATGAGATATACACCGCGCCCTTCAACGTGACTCTCACCGCGGCCTTCTTCACTGTCGACAACACTATTGCTCCCGCGGATCTTATCATACCAGTCTCCAAGCGACAAGGTGCTGCTGGACAGCCCAGCTTCTTTCAATATCCGCAGGAGGTAGCACTCAGCGAGGTGACAACGCCTCAGAACGTTCGTAAAGCAGTGTTCACTGTTGCTGCTACGGGTCAGGCGGGGGAAGAGTTCTGGTGGGCCAACGTTCCACAGTCGAGGATCGATACCTTCCCTGATCTGGGAGCGCTCCTGGGCTTCTCCCCATTTCGCGAAGTTCAACTATACATCGATGGTCTGCTGGCAGGCGTTGCTTGGCCATTCCCGGTGATCTTTACAGGGGGCGTAGTCCCTGGCCTTTGGAGACCCGTGGTCGGCATTGACGCCTTCGATCTGAAGGAGGATGAGATAGACATCACGCCCTGGCTGGGCATTCTTTGTGATGGCCACAGCCACACCTTCGAACTACGTGTCTCAGGGCTGAATGACAGCTCTGCCAATGTTGCGCGCCCGTCGAATACCACCGGTGACACTTGGTGGCTTGTTGGGAAGATATTCGTCTGGCTTGACACACCTGGCCATGTGACCACCAGCGACCAGATGCAACACCACCTGTCAGAGCCGCACTACCAGGTGGACTCCCAAGTCTACCACACCGCCAATGGCTCCAACCAAAGTCTGATCTATGATGTTACTGTTGATCGTCAATTGCACATCTCATCGCAGATCAAGCTTGCGAACGGGGTCGTTAGTGCTTCGTGGTCACAGCAGCTCAGCTACAGCAGCTCGGGCAACTACACTTCAGCTGGTGACCAAACCAACACTGTACGCAGTAGTGGTCAGGATATTTCATCAAGCGGATATCGGAGGTCTTTCGAATATCCCCAGTACTCTCACAGCACTCAAACAGTGGCTTCTGGTAACCTTACGCTGACTGCCAACGTCAGTCGTGGCAAGTCAGTCCAGACACAGGGCCAAGCCGTCTTTCCCATTGGCCTGGAGTCGTTCTGCAACACACGGGCTCTGCATTCCGAACATGATTTGTACGACGGGGCACTGCTTTACACATCACAGAACGGTACTGCCTACTACACAGCCAACCAAACTGAGCATACATCATACAGCTATGGCACAACCGAGCAAGAGATGAGCCTCCAAGGCCTCCGAAGCCTGACACCCACTCGGGCTGGCAGCACTGCAAAGGACACGCAGACCAGGGAGCTTTTTCGCCGCTATGTCAAGGCCGTCAACGACAGCGTGGTTGAGGATGAAGAGAGTTTGCTCGATGCAGGCATCGGACATGGTCACGGCGGACCAGATGACGATGGCAGAGGGATGGCCTTTTCTGGTAGGCCGGGAAGAGGTGCCGTGAGTTGGAAGACGTTAGGCACGGAAGTTGTTCGGGCTTAGGCAATGCTACACTATCGTTCCTCCATCACATCATCAACATGTGTTCCAATCCCTCTGCTGTGTATGTCCCGTCTCGTGGACCACGCTGTCGTCTCCATTGTTGAGGCTAGCGAGTGTACTGTGTGTGAGAGAGATCGATCACAGAGACCCACACGATCAACAATGTCAAGTGAAAGGCCCCTCGTTGGCCAGGAAGCAATGTCGACCCTTGCGCAATGGCGTCAAGCTCGCGCTTCCCTGTCCACCGTTTATTGCCGAATGTGCTGCAGGCTACATGTTACATATTGCTCTCGCCGAGACGAGCGCGTCAGCCATCTGCATACCTACTGCACGTGTTGCTCAGCCCAGGAGTTCAGCAGGGCATCCCATTGCAGTTCTGACGGCCAAGGCCAGCGGTCGCGACAGACTTTGAGAAGGTTCAGACTTGCGGTCGAGTCCGGGACGGAAGGAACGAAGGTGCGTGCTGACCAATGCGCGGCGAGCCACAACGGTCGTCCTGGGGCAGAACACGGAACCTTTTTTCTTCGTTGCAGGAGTCATGGCTGAGGAGGATCTGATACGCAGCGCACCCGACGACACATGTCCCCCGGACGACTGATTCGCCGCTGCGGAGACAGCGCCGGAAAGAGCATGTCGTCCGCGACCTGCACGGCGGGTGTGTGTGCGTGTGTGTGTGTCTGGTTGCGTGCTGTCAGAAAACGATGGTGGCACCGCAGGCCGATTGCCATGGTGCAGGAGAACCCGCAGTATGGTGGCCGGTGTGGTGTGTGTGGCTGCACGGCAGAACGCCTCACATGATGCAGCACAGGCACAGCAGCAGCAGCAGCAGCATGGTGGACTTGCATGGACGTGTCCAATTCCGGCACACAGACAGACGCGTTTTCGGCGCGAAGAATACGCTGTGCGCGACCCTGGTGCTTCTGATACACCACCTATCTGACCTGATGTGCTGGATCTCATACTTTGCTGGACTGCGACGTCGAGAAGGATCCCAGAACAACCACGTCTCACTCCGAGAAATTGCCACTTCTAGACACTCGCCACGATTTGTCGCGACTCGCGATTACCTGCTCCAACATCGGCAGACGGCCGGTTCCCGGGCTGCGGCTGGCAGAGGTGCACGCGCACATGCAAATAGACGCTGTGCTGTGCTTGTCGACCACCAGACCATCCGACGGTAGGCTGGCGATGAGCCTGGAAGCACTACTGGTCTTGGTTCATGATCTGCTGAGCTGCAAGTTGACGCCACTGCCTGGCAATCAGACGCGATCACGTCGGTCTTTTCAATAAACCTCACGGCATGGCCTCGTCCGACATGAGTTTGTGCCTGCGAAGGATTGTTACACAACTGCTCACACCACCCTCTCCCAAATTGCGTCACGGAGATGACGTTCGCATGCTCGAGCACTGAGGTTGCGGACTTGCTCGTTCCCGCCTTATGGGCCTACTAGGCATTCGGAAGATCCTCCGGCGCCGCCAATGTCTCCGCCTGCAGGAATAGGTCCACCCGGAGCAATTAATGATAGTGTCCGCCACTACCGCGCATCAAGGTGGGTACACCTTCTTCCGGAACCGAAATTATTGCATGGGTATAGTTTGTAGACAGCATTGTGACCCCCAACGACTACCGAAAGAAAGTGCAAGACGTTCAAAGGATTCTAGCTGAGGATGGTTCAGCAGCCATATGCAAGCGAGATGTCCAGCGCCACAATCGTACAGGACTTGCTACCATGACAATTTGCCATCTGTCCGCTCATTCGCACCGCTAAAGTTAATGTATGCAAGCAGTCTTTTCGCCGAGATCGATCAAGGGCTGTCAGGGAAGTAGAGTGTACTGTAGTCTGGGAAGCCAGCGTATCCATGGTCTTGGCGCTCTAAGGGCGCTGAAACTGTGGCGGTACACAACTAGGAGCCATGCTACGTCTCATTTTCGACAGGACCATCTCAACTCCGGTGTCCGACTCGTGACTTGCAAACAACGCACGGAAATGACAAGGTCCTTGTAAACATGTGCACGCGGCATGTCAAGCCTAACTCGAGACAGCTGTCACAGCGCCGAAAAGCCAACTCAGTCGGTGCATTCAAGAACGGCAAGCATATGCCCTGTCATGCAGAAACACGGTTGTGCAGTACTAATTGAATAATCTTGAGGATATCGAAGTCCGAGATACATGCCTCATAAAGGAGATGACATCCTCTTCGGGGACAGGCGAGATCCTCTTTCGAGGACATGCGAAACAGGCATGGACAGCGAGAGCATTCACGTTGCATGCAGGCGTACGAGACAACACCGCCCCGATCATCACGTCTGTCTCGAACACCGGTGGAGCGATCGCACAAGGGACAAGTGTGCAGTATTTCTAGACATCAAGATCTGGTCGCCGAAGATCTGAGCCTCAGCAGCCTGCAGGACGAGACTGTGCTTTCATCGGCGCACCTCTTCCATTCACGAAGAAGAAACGTCAACTCGCATGCGGTTTGCTCAAGTGGAGAGACTGGGGCGCGCGGTCTTTGCATCAATGAGAGATGCAAACGAATGTCCTGCCGGTGACTGTTACAATCCCTTATGCCACAGCTGAAGCCGGTGCTTGTGGCTGGGTTCTTGTCGGTGCTGCGCTACGTTCTGAGATACGGCCACGACTTCGCCACTTCGCCAATTCTCGATGGACCAGCGACACCATCGATGTACGTGCCTAGCAGCACTTCTTGCGGTAGCTGGATATCCTTTCGATACTAGTGAGGACGGATCATACACGGCAGTTACTGAAAGCTGATCTATCTGAAGTGCTTTTGCGAATGATGAAGTACAACTTCCCAATTCGTCTGCTCTACTAACCCTTCACGTTACGAATGGGCAATCACGATGCTCGTCGAGCTCGCGTGTAAACTTCGCGTTCGGCCCATGGAACGATAAGCGAAGCGTCGACCAAATTGCACCGGACCCTTCACTGCTTTGACCACTGCAGCCCTAATCCTCTGGCACTGTGTTTACTAGATGTGGCTAGCGCCATCTCGACGGATGATTGGTATTCATCAACATGTGGCCACTTCAGCATTTGTGCAGCGTACTGACGCTGTTACAGATGCGGGTTCTGAACAGAGTAGCCTCGATCGACACTGCTGATGGAACTTCCCATGAGGCGCCTCGTCGCCAAGATCAGCGAACCCATCATTAAGTGCGTATGTGGCGGTGCGGAGTATGGGGTACAAGCGTAACCAGTATGATGGAAACAACTGACTCTTGCGACAGAACGTGCAGCTAACCATCAGTTGTTGCAAAACAACGCTCCATGATTGAAGTCTCGCAAAGTGTGCAATACATCATGACAGGTCGAAGAAATACACATTGCTCGTGCTCCATGGCATCACGACACCTGCATAGCTGCATGACGACTGCGTATCAAATTCTCGCATCGGCGATTGGGCCTCTACAGCATGAGCACAAGCATAGGTCAATGACCGACTACCTGTGTGTTGATCACAACGGAAACGGAACATGTGAAATGCTTGACACGCTTTTCAGCAGCCTAGGGCAGACATTCCGAGAATTCCGTGATGATCTGTAGCTGCAATAGAAGAATCTCGAAACACGACCCAGCGGAAACAATGTGAAATGTGACTGCCCATCCTGGCGCTGAAACGGGGGTCCAAGCGACAGCACATCCTGCATGACATGACTCTCGACTTCACCTGGCTGCACGACCCTCGCATTGGCTCGCAATCGCTTCTTCGAGGACTCAAGACATTGCGATTGTGGCTTTTAGCACAAGCAGCTCATACGTCGTGCATATTGCTCAATGCCTCACGATCGACCGACCGACGATGCGTTTGAAAATGATGCATTCTTTGACCAAGACCCGCTCAGACATCATGAAATAACGTCCCGCAAGACGACATTTCGAAGATGCAGCATTGAGCTGCGCCTAGTTTGTCACATTGCGTCGCTCTCGGTATTGACTCGATGTGCTTAGCGTTGCTCAAGGATGATCAAGTACTGTCCTCTTCGACGCAGCGCCTTTTGAGCAGGGATGAGGTTGATTACCACACATACAGACTGATTACAACACATACAGGTTCACATACAGCCTGCTCGACTCGTGAGGCCATGCTTTGCCGGAAGCTCCCATCTGTGGCATGCAAGCCTGTTGAGCTCGATCGGAGCACATGGAAGGATGGCTGCACGCAAAGAGAGGCCGTCTCGCTTCACGATTGCAGCGTTCTGAAACCCGACGCATGGCGATTTGGAAGCATTGCCGCCGCGTGGGGGGTTTGGGTGTTATGATGAGCATCAACATTGCTACACCAAGGCCAGAGCAAGGCCAGGACGATAATCTGCCTTGGCAGTGCACTGCCTCGATCACCTGGAAGCCAAGAAGAAACGCAAAGACAATGCCAAGACGACCTCTGGTGGACGCAACATCCTCCCTGCTACCTGCACCGGGCATTCGGACACTCCGTAGTGGCATCTGCCGTGTGATACCATCAACCCGGTTGGAACCCTGTGACTACTCTGCCACGCTTCTCACTCGCCAGGTCCAGCGATTGGAGCAGATCAGATACCGACAGCATGGAAGCATGCTTAAATTTCGTCGTCAGCTGTGTCAGACCAAGTCAAACCAACTGCGATACCATGATGCCACGGAAGCTAGACCAGCCAGCTACATCGAGAGTTGTGCCCTTGCTGTCCAGAAATCACTACCGACTCTGAATAGAGCCTTAAGACCGCTTGCTATACATTACACCAAAGTTGAAGCCATGCTGCGTGGGCCGATACTCTGACGCCACAGCCCGCTCGCGAATCTGCGTCGGGATGCATACAGCACACGGGCCGATGGTGCATGCGGGCATGATGACTGATCGAGCAGGGCCACACCAGACCATGATAATGCTGCCCTCCGATCAACAGCAACAGCACTGGAGCAATCCTAGTCTTCATCCGCGTCTGCATGTGCTCTTATAGGTGCTGCCTGCTATTACAGCAACCGATCAGGGATGTCTTACAAAGGTCCCCAGTCACGAGTGCGATCGAAGAGTGCAGTGCACTCGCGTGCCAGGAGCCCAGGTGGCACTGCATGTGTTGGTTGGGCTCTGATCGAAGTCGCGTTGGTTGTCTCTCCAACGATATGCGTGCTGCTGACCGCGATCAAGCATGCGCGAAACACTAGAGTGTATGAGAGCAGTCCAGACTCCGTACGCTGATTAGTATACGCTCAGCTCGTTCGATTTTGTGTGTTACACTGACTCTTTTGCGTCAGTGAACAGGCAGCAGAATGCTGCGACATTGCAAAAGCATCACCAGGGCAGTTTGGCAAATCAGACAATTCTTACGTATAGTTCAGGAAATGGAAGCCAAGCCATGTACCGTTGAACAACAGGTGTGAAAAAAGGTATTTGCACAATTACAACCACACGTCCAACAATGACCACAGGCAGCCCGACAAACACGACCAACGACAACTGCCGTGCTTCGATCTTGTTTGGAAACACGCTAGAACCGTACTCGCGTGCCTCTCAAAACAACCATTTCCTGCTGTCCATGACTCGTGATCACGCTAGGCAGTTGGTAAAGCGATCAACACACCCATGCGTGCTTGTTTCGGGCTGCATCCCATCTGTCTTGCAGCTTTGCTTCCGGTCCGAGATCGTCGGTGGTCCCGCAAGACGGCACTTGTGTGCTATGACAGATCCCAGGCATAATACTTTGACAAAGCACAGCCACAGACCGATGTATACCGTGCTTGCCCACAATACAGTAGGGAGCTGGCCAATTCACTGTAAGCGATGCAATCGAGCAGGTAGCGCAGGGTGGCCAGGACGAGCATTCATCCTGCAAGAATGCCTTGTGGGACTACTGCGAGCCTGAGCGGTGCCAATTGCTGTTCACGAGGTCCTCCCTGTGTTCACGAGGCCTTGCCAAGGTTCCTTCTGTACTAGTCTCATCTTGCGGGAATCTCGTCCACTCCGTCGTCGCTCTCATCTTCGTAGCCGTCATCAAATGCCGTGCCTCCTGCTCGGCCACCGTCGAATGCGTCGAAGTCCATGTCACCGCCGCTTTCGAGCATTTGCAATGCCTGCAGCTTCGCGAGCCTGTTGGCCTCGGCTTGTTGACGCTGCTGTTCGGCTTGCGCGGCGACCTCTCTCTGTTTCTCCTGCTCCGCCAATTTAGCCGCGAGAGTGGCTTTGCTATCAATTGAAGGTCGTCCTCTAGGCTTTGCTGAAGAGGTAGGTTGTGAAGCAGGTCCGTTCGACACGGGTGTACCGTTCGTGCGGCTTCTGCTCGCAGCACTACCATTGACGTCTGTCTCCTCATCATCGTCACTGCTCTCACCATTGTCTTCGATCACGATGGATTCCTTGACACTGGACGGTCGCATGGCGGGACCCTTGCCGCCAAAGGACGGCCGACCCACAGCTGTTTTGGAAGTAGGACGAGTTTGTGCTGCAGGAGATGCATCGACGGCATCTTGAGTCTCTTGCTGCAGCTGGGCACTTGCACTAAGTGCAAGTTCTCTCTTGCGGTCGCGATAGCTTCGCTGATCTCGTGATCGGTCTCTGAAGTCTTCGGGCAGCTCGCTAGGGGCATCGCCATCATCGCCTTCGTGTCTTCCTTGCAGATAGTTTGGCAGAGAGCGGCGGTTGCGTCCAGCAGCGCTGTTGATAGCCACGAAGGAGGTCTCTTCTTCAAAGTCATCATCGTCCGACCCGATATCGACCTCTTCGTATTGCTTCTCTCGCTTGTGCGTCTTTCGACGTTCCTTGTTACTAGCCAGCGTGGGCTGCTGTTTGCTCAGGTCGCGCCTAACTCTCGATCCATTCGGCAACCTCTCGCGATATGTATAGCCATAGTTGTCGTCCTTGTCGACGGGTACAAGAGCTTTCTTTGTGCCGCCGTGCACGATGATGCCGTCCCTCAGCCTCTGCTCGCGGACGTCTGTCGGGTTCTTCTTGGGCGCGATGTCAGACTTCAGCAGGAGATCAGTGCCATCTCCTTCATTTGCTTGCGTCGCAGTCTCCATGTCGTGTTCGGCGTCTGCGTCGAGTCCATGCGGAGCAGACATGACAGCCTTGGCGGCCTGCTGAGCGATAACTTGCGCGAGCCGGTTGCCAGAGATTGGCAGTCTAACAACGCGTTTCTTTCCCTTGATGGCAGCCTGGAGCATGATAAACCTGCCCTCCGCTTTGGCTTTATCAAGAGCTTTGCGCTCCTTCTCCTTCTCGAACTGTCTCTGCACCTCATTCTTGGCCTTTGAGGCAGAGGCGCCTGTGGGCTCTTCTGCCAAGTCATGCGAGCGAAATCCAGCGGCCATGAGTCGGGGTTTCTTCTGCTTCGGCGCCTTCGACATGGTGATGTCTTCGTTATCGTCGTCGTTTTCTCCGTTCTTGCGCTGCTTACGTTTCTTGCCTTTACCCATCTGCCCCATACCTGCCTTTTCGTCTTCATCGTCCTGGCCAGGATAGTGATAAGCTTCATTGCCATTGGGATCTGGGTACATCGATGCTTGTGGGGCGTATTCGCCGTAGCCGGCGGCATCCAAAGGAGCGTAGCCATCGGGAACAGCTCCATTCGCGCGTGCACCAGCGACCATGCCGGCAGGGCCAGGCAGAGAAGCGTTGGCGAGCTGCAATCTTCTGGCCAGGGCTTCATCGTCGAAGTCACCACTGCCACCGTGACGGCTGGTCGATGCGATGCCCTCGCCGCTGAGAGCTGGATCCAGTGGGCCATCGCCGACTGGCGAGTATTCCATCTCGACCTGAGTCTCGTCAATACCGTCATCGCTAACAGCTGGCTCGTGCTCCTTCAGGCGCTCTGCCTCTGCTCGAGCGCGTTTGATGCGTCGTGACTCGATGGCATTGCCTTGCTCGTCTTCCTTCAGCCAATTCAGGTTACTGACAGAGAAGTCGACAAGAGCCTCAACACTCCGGACATCGGCGACTTTCTTTGTATCGTGTCCCAGAAGAGTGCCTTTCGGCTCGTACGGCTGCATTTTGCCTTCGCGCTTGCACGCGCCTGCAAAGCAGATCCCAAGACAATGAGGACAAGACCAATCAGAGTTCTGCATAATCTCCAAAGGCATCTTGTCCCACCCTCGATAAAGGGAACCATAACACCAAGCGCGATCGCAGGTCGTGCACTGTGCCATCTTCCAAGTCGGATGTCGGTGACAGCAGACGTGGCACGGCTTGTTGTTCTTCAGCCACGTCTTGCTCTTCTTCTTGGTCACTTTCTTCACGGTGCCATCATCGCCTACCACTATTTCTTCCTCCGATTCGTCGTCTTCTTTCGGTTGATCCGACTTGTGTGGGTCTTTGAACGGTCGGCGCTTGAGTTGATCTTTGCAGACCTCAGCCAAGGTTTTTCTGCCAAGACGCCTGCGCTCTTCAAGCAGTGCCAGAGGGGTCTTATCGGTGATTTGACTGCCATCAAGATCAATAATTTGCTTTCTCCACGACTCGTACTTGGATACCAATTCTTTCCACTTGAATTGCTCTACCCACTTGAGCCCACTGATGCAGTAGCATGAGCGGCCCATTGCATAGCAATCCATACAGACATCGTAGGGATCGCCGTCCTCAGCATCCGCGTGATGTCCAAGCATGTCTTTGCAACAAGGGCAAGTAAGGAATCTGTTGAAGATGTTTGACCGACAATAAGCACAAGTGACGTTGCCGTCGTATGGAAGATACTCCAGCGTTTTCGGCGCGTCGCGCTCCTCGGGAGAAAATATCTCTGTCAGGAGTATCTGCTTGAACAGCCCGCAGAGTCTCTTGAAGTCCTTGATGAGTTGTTTGATTTTGCCCGTGTACATGAAGTGATGAGCAGCGTCTCTAGGCATGATGGATGTTTGTCGCTGCGCATCGAGAAGCAGACTCGAGTACTTCTGCAAGGTGTAGTAGATGATCGCCTTGTTCTTGTACTGCTCGTCTCTACAAACAATGCGAGAACGGGGAAGAGCCTCGTTCAAGGCCAGCTCCAACGTCTCGACCGTCGTTCGGTTCCAGGCAACCTTCATCGTGCGTGTTCCACGATTCCAGACTTGGTGCGGCGCAAGCGGGGGGATGAGAATGAGGTCGCCTGGTCTCTGCTCGACCACGTACACCGGGAAGGGTGCCTTCTTCCATGCTACGACTTGTGCAAAGTGGTTCTCCACCTCGATATCGTGACCGAGTACTTGCAGAAAGTATTCCGAGACCGTGTCACGGTCTTTGCTCTCTGTCATGAACCAGATGGATGATCCAGGCTTCTCGGCTCTTCCGTCGTCAGACACGGTCCCGGACGCCTCAACCATGATGTTCTGCCCGAGCGAGGCACACATCTCTCGATGCGCAGGAGTATACGTACCTTCGTGCCCAATGTAGCACATCAGATTCTCGGCACGCATGTCCGGAGGCAGAGAACTCATCAAGTCGCCTGCTCTTGCGATACCTTTTCCTAATCTCCTGCCAGGCACTGTGCCTGTCAGATCCGGCTTTGCACCCGGTCCACCGACGTCTCCCGTGCTGTCATTGAGATAGGAAAGTGCAGGGGGCAAGTGTTCTCTGAGCTTATCCCACCACACCGCGGGACAATCAATGTCTTTCAAGTATACTCTCTGACGGCCTTTCTCCTTGTATGCGTCAGGCTTGTCGAAGAACTGGTTGGCGAGCAGGCCCATATTTTTGAGGTAATGGCCCATCGTCAGCGGCAGATTCTCCTTCGCAGTGAGATTGCGTGCGTTCTCGGTTTTGTCGCCGCAGTTGTCACGCAGCCATTTCGGCGTGAACGTCCAAGGGTCCAGGTGCTCCTCGAAGCCGTCAATCACCACAGGTTTCCCACCATTAATTACGTGCAGCGTGACCAGCTTCTCAAATGCCGCCAGGCCCTGCTTTTCAATCATACCACATTCGACGCGGTCGACAAAATGGAAGTTGGGAGTCGATTCGACGAGTGCTTTGAGGTCCAAGGTGGGGGAGATGGGCTCGAATGATGCCCGCGGTCGCTGAGCTGGCATGACTGCGAAGACTGCATCAGCAATTTGGTGATGAGTTGGAGACGCCTCAATGCGCGTGTCTGATCACGGTTCCACGCGCATCGCTAGTCGTCCGGACTGAGAGCGTGCTACGGAACGTGGGACGCGCGATCTGATGTCGCATGAGTCCGCTGCAGCTCAGGCAGTAGCCGACGGTCGCGTCGAGGCCGTTGCGGAAGAGCAACGGGTGTTGCGGTGTCGCGGGGGAAGGATGTCTCGCAAAGGAAGGTGTTGTTCAAAACGCCACGTCCGCGGGTCTTGGCACCACGAAAGTTCGAGACTTTAGTTTATTCACCGAGCAGATCAATTTCACCGCACCTCACCTTCACCTGACTGCTTGCGGGACCGAGACACGGTCGGCGTGGCCATCGTGACCTGAACAGAGGGGAGGCAAGATCGTGGTTTCACTTACTTTGCGGGTCCTCCGCAATGGCGGCCTTGGCCAGTCTCCCGCGCGTGTCATCGATGCTGTGCCGACCGGCAGCAAACGCGAGAATGACGCGTCAATTGCAGCGAGTCCGCATCGGCAGTCCGAGATGGACGACATCTATTCGGCCTATAGCCTCTTTCGCGCATCGCAACGCGCTCACACATGGCAAGAGCGAGCCAGCCACGCTCCGGTTGAGGAAGCAGCACACGACGACTATCTCAGCAACCACCCAATCGACACCTCTCCAGCCCTACAAGCCACCCACGACGGGTCTCTTATCCTACTTTCCTCCATCATGGGTTCCATACGCAGAGCTTGTTCGCCTGGACAAGCCTGCAGGCACCTACTACCTCTTTCTGCCGTGCCTCTTCAGCACTCTGCTGGCAGCACCCCTGACAAATCCAGTCATGCCACCTTCTGCCGTACTGTATACCAGCGGTCTCTTTTTCACTGGCGCGTTGATCATGAGGGGAGCAGGCTGCACTGTCAACGATCTCTGGGATCGCAATCTCGACCCGCACGTAGCCCGCACACGGCTGCGACCTATTGCACGAGGAGCCGTGTCCGTACGTCAAGCCATACCATATCTTGGCTTCCAATTATTTGCTGGGCTGGCTTTACTGTTGCAATTTCCGACCATCTGTCTCTTCTACGCCATTCCGTCTCTCCTGCTCGTGGCGACCTATCCACTGGCAAAGCGTGTCACCAATTATCCTCAGGCTGTTCTCGGCCTTACCTTCTCTTGGGGCGCAATGATGGGGTTTCCGGCGCTGGGAATTGATTTACTGAGCGATCCGTCAGCCCTTGTTTCTGCCGCCTGCTTGTATGGCTCGTGCGTGGCATGGACTATCGTCTACGACATGATCTATGCCTACCAGGACATTCGCGACGACGCAAAAGTTGGCATCAAGAGCATCGCATTGGCGCAAGAGAAGAATGCGAAGCTCTTCCTCTCGGTTGTCTCGACAGTCCAAGTGGGCTTACTTGCTGGAGCAGGTCTGACAGTCGGTGCTGGACCGGTCTACTTCCTTGGTACCGTCGCTGGTACTGCGGCAACATCTGCCTACATGATACGGAAAGTGAAACTGAACGATGTCAAAGATGCGGCATACTGGTTCTTCCACGGAGCATGGAAATGGACCGGCGGCATTATCACTGTGGGGCTGACTGCGGAATACGCCTGTCATTACTTTGGCTTTTACGACAGGACTGAAAGGGAGACAATTGACCCTTGTCCATTACCGTTTGCGCCGCCGAGCGCGTGAAGACCGCGCGTTGGTAAATGATGGGCGGAAACAGATCGATACCTCTCACACAATCGGCGAGTTTGCTTGTCACTGTCGGTGTCTATGTTGCCTGGCGTCTCTTGCACAAAACTTGTTCCCTAGGCGCCTGGACCACTTCGTCACATAGTAGCGCCCGATCTCAACATGTCGGCCCTCACCACCGGCCAGATCATCCTCGTCGGATGCTTCGCAATGGCCTACCGGCTCGCATCAATCGCCTGTCAAGCTCTGCAACCTCGGCGCACTCAACCTCAGCCTGGAAGAAAGGGCAAGGCTGAAGCAGCTCGGAGGCGAGAGCTTCCAGTACCGCCAGCTTACTGACGTCCACCTCCAAAAAGACAGGCCAGAATGCCTTACAGAAGGTCCCAATTTCGCGTGGTTGTGGTGAAGCTACCTCACGATGTTCGAGGCAGTACGAAGTCATCAACGCCGTCATCTTCTGCAATCTCAACTCCGACTCCAGTTGTACAGGCGGTCAGCGCGCGAGCTGAGTCAGGTCAGGCGGTAGCAGTCAACATGAATGCTGCAGAGGGACAGGCCCTGGCGGACTCGCCACTGCTGATGCTGGATACAAGCCCAGATACGAGATACGTCCCTACAACTCCAAACTACTATCCTTCAAACGCAAGTTCGCCAGCAAGAGCCAACACACAAATGGCAGCAGCTGGTGTTCAGCACGAGCCGAGTCCGACTGATGAGACGCTTGAGTCCCTCCCAAGGGTCGATGATGATCTAAGGAGTATAGGCTACTGGCTAATCTCTCCCGGTATGCCAGAAGCTAGGTATGCCCCACACCGGAGCCCACGCGACAAACCGCCCGTGTTTGGTATTTCACGGCCTAACAACTCTTGGTCTACCTGCAACGAGGGTGTTCCTGAAGATCACGCAGAGAATGACAGCGTTCCCTGCCCTGACGCTCGAAACGCTCACGTGGGCGCCCGGCCCCTTTTGTGACGCGAGAACACCAAAAGGGCTTGCCCAATCCATTGTCTTTTCACTGATCAGGCTCCAGACCGCGCATATCACACTTCGGCCACGAACCTCAAGTGCTCAACTCCGATTGCAAGAAGCCGACCATCACGGGCTATGTGGTGCGATGGGGGCGATGCCGGTTCGATGCATTGCGATGGCGGATCACGCCAGCTAGGCAGCACATCTACCGGCCCGTGTGCAGGAGAGCTAGCGTCAGAGTACAGATGCAGATGGCTCTCATGCCGCACAAGAATCGTCCTTCAAACTGCATGTCTCAATAAAGACGTCTTACTAAACAAACTTTCTATGTCTAAGACCTCTTAATCGTCACTGGTGTTCCCTCACTCCCTCGTCCTCGACCCATGCAAGGAGCTGGAGCATGTCACACTTGCTCTGCCTGTCTCCGCTGTACGCGCTTGTGATACAGCCATTCTTCACAGGCCTTGGCAAGACACCCTTCCACCACTGCTGCAAGATGTAGATATGTGAGACATGCATCACCTGGTAGTGTGGAAATACGGGCAGCTTTTAAGTCTACTCATGTCCGACAGATCTGACCAACACATACCCCATCGTTTTATCGTCAGCAAAAGTATTAACATCATGACATTCATCAGGCAGATCTGCAGCTTCATCTGTGGGAAGCCAAAACGCGCTGATGAAGCCAACCTCTCGGACTTGACAGTCAACGAATGCAATCCACCTGCTGCACGGCTCCTTTCAGCGAGACTGCAAAAGAAACATAACAGTATCCTCAGCCACACAGCACGAGCGTCATCGCAAATCGCTGAAGGCATTTCATTTCCTCGAACGCGAAAGAAGCATTGGCGTCTCTCCAACCGGGAAGTTATCCTCGACGAGAATGGCAGGCAACTCTTCGTCAAGGAGTTTGTGCTACAAAGCCCGATCACTCCAGCACAGATAATCCACGACCTCTCAATTTACTCCGCTCATATGCTCCCGCCAACTACGCCGCAGGAGCAGTACCACGATTTCAGTGACGATGTTCCGAAGGACAATCAAGGCAAGCAGAACGAGGACTACATCAACCCCGGACACGATGCGCTCGATCTCCTGGCCCGAATGAGCACGATCAAGCCTGATAGTCAATCGCACTTTGAGAGGGTCAGAAAGCGACGTGTCAGTCTATGTAACCCGGACAGCAAGAAAGAGCGCACCGTGGGCTTCGCTCGGCCGATGAGTCTGCCTCTACCTTTTGATACTGGCTCCGGTACCTGCTCCAGCGGTACGGTCAACTCTGAGGCGCACGATGTTCCACGACGCGTTCTCAGTGAGCACGAAACCCTCCAAAGCAGCTCACCAGACCACGCCCCATTTGAAGCGAAGAGCGCCCCCATGCCACCAACAATCCCATCGACACCACTCTTACAGACGTCTCAGCGCCACACATCAGATGAGCCGAGAACGCCGACAACACCAACGACAACATACACAGGTGTCTCTGATCCCTCAATCTGCACCCTACCACCGTCCTCACCTTTCCCGCCCAGCAAAACCTCGCCAGACGAAGACTCCCATACCAGAACAACAATGACAACCGACTCGTGGACTCTACCTCCCGTGTTCGAACGGTTGTACGAAGACGCCGAGCGTAGAAAAAAGCAGCAGCAGCAGGAGCAGGAGCAGGAGTTGTACGATTACGCCATGAACCGAACTCCAACCAAAGCTTGCTAGACAACTCCCTCCAACAACATCGTCGTCGCATTGCCGTAGAGTTACCACATAGTTCTGCCGGAGGAGACAAGGACCGCGATGGCGCCGGTACGGGGGAAGGAGGTGTTGTGCAACTGTTGGGGAGGGTCGTGAGCAGGAGACTTGCTGGTCAAATCGCTCTGCACAGTGCCACGCTTCTGTCTGCGATGTGTGATGAAAAGTGAGTGAAGGGTGAAGTTCTTCTAGAGGATAGAACTGTGTCTAGTTAACACTCTGTCAAGCGGTCTGATGCCCAAAGGCCACCATGGTAATCTTTGCAACATGCTTGTTCTCGCGCTGCCACATCTTCGCATATCGCACTCCAAAGCCATGTTCGAAGACGTCTCGAATGATCTCCAACGGCACGCCCTTGACATCGGGACAGCAGAACACGATAAAGACCCAGCCCACAAAGCAGAGTCCTGCGTAGAAGCCAAACGCGCCGCTGGGTGTAATGCCCCATTCATTATGCTCAAGAACTTCGAGGAGATGATGATGTTAGTGCTCCAGCAGGTGACAGTGTTGAGCATAGTATCCAGCGCGCGGACTTTGAAAGGAATCAGTTCTGTATCGATCCAGGCAATGGTGGCCACACCAGCGGAGAAGAGCCCAACATAGCAGACGATTGTGACGACGATGAGCGTACCTGGCCAGCCCGGGTCGTCGGTCTCGAGCTCTAGCGTGGAGAGGTTGACTACCATTCTGCAGTAACTTGCGGCGACCAATGGCATGGCATCACAGGGCATGCGGGCTCGACTACCCCAGGATGTCGGCGAGATGCACTTCCCCGAATACTCCATGCGGAGGCGGAACGGAACGGTGTATTGCAGCAGCCAAGTGTCTAACTTACTGTGTTTAGGTGATGGAGCAGTAATCTTGTAAGGTCACTGTCATTGCCACACGCGTCGAAAGCGTCAACAGCAGCATCATGTGGTTCATCATGTCTCTGCGACGACGAGTGTCTTAGCAGTATGTGACTGTATGTCCCTCTCAGCTTATTATTACTAATCCGAGGTTTGACATGACACATCCACCTCTCAAGATGGCTGGGCGCCTGTCCTTCTGGCATCTGAGAAATTCCCTTCGCTGGTCCAGCTGTGCTAGAGACGCCGGAGGTCTTGAGTCGCTGCCTGGCGGTGGGGACGTGTGCAGCCTTTCTTCCATCGGCCAAGTCTGCTGCTTCACAATCTGCTGCGACTTCACATACTGCTCAGGTCGTTCACAGGCGGCACAGCTACAACATCACGTCTCTTTGAGCGCGCCTTGGGCCTTCGGAGTTTCGTTTGATGCCAAGGTCCGATCAACACGAGCCTGGACCGTCCAATGGCAGCGGTACGAATTCGGCCATTTGCAGAGATGCCATCAAGGCACACGCATTGTCCAAATGCTTGCTCAGCATCGAAGGCCACAGAAGCACTTGGCGCCTCCAAGCTCGATCATCAATAATGCCGCTACGGAGACACAGGTGAAAACACCATCATACATGACATCAGTGACGTAGCTCGCAGAAACCTCGTGCGAAGATCATCCACGGATGGACTGGAACTACTACTTGTAGAGCTCTCATCAACTGACAGCTCAGATATTTCCAATCCTACCGCATACACTCATCAAAATCATCCTCACATTCCACCGCATACACTCATCAAAATCATCCTCACATTCCATTGAAGACTTTCTCCAACACCACGGCAGCAGTCATCGCAACATCACCAACTTCGCTAGGCAGAATCATGGCATCCATCGTCGACAAGGCAAAGAACGTGCTCACCTCCAGCACCAAGAAGGATGGCAGCCTTCCCAAGGTGCTCTTTGTGCTGAGCAGCCACGATCAGATGGGCAACACCGGCAAACCAACTGGCTGGTATCTGCCAGAGTTTGCACACCCATACTACAAGCTCGAGGGCAAGGCCGAGATTGTGGTAGCATCGCCAAAGGGTGGAAAGGCACCACTCGATCCATCCTCGGTGGAAGGCTTCAAGGAGGACGCAGAATCAGTCAAGTTCTTGAACGAGAAGGAGGCTCTGTGGAGCAACACCCAAAAGCTCAGCGACTTCGTTGGCCAAGCCAACGCTTTTGATGCCATCTTCTACGTTGGTGGACACGGACGTAAGTGAAGAGATTGCTTCTCGCACGGCGCGCTTCTGCTAACTTTCACCCCAGCAATGTTCGACCTCGCAACCGATCCAGTTTCCCACACCATCATCAAGGAATTCTACGAGTCCGGCAAGGTCGTCTCCGCCGTCTGCCACGGCCCCGCAGCTTTCGTCAACGTGAAGCTCTCCGATGGCAGCTACCTGGTTGCTGGGCAAGAGGTGACTGGCTTCACCAACACTGAGGAGGACCAGGCGCAATTGTCTTCTGCTATGCCGTTCATGCTGGAGACTGAACTTGGCGCACGCGGAGGCAAGGTCGTCAAGAAGGACGCGTGGGCGCCCAATGTGGTCAAGAGCGGAAAGGGCAACAAGCTCATTACTGGTCAGAACCCAGCTTCTGCTGCGCCTATTGGCGAGGCCCTCTTGGCTGCCATCTAAGCGTCTCGCACACGCCATCACGACTTTATGACATAGACGTATCAGCCGATGTGCTGTAAATCAATTATTTGGTAGCCAAAAAGAGCACGATCCGAGCATCGTTTACACCCAGAAAGCACATTGCCTTTTCCTGTCCAATCTTTGCGCACACATGATGAAGCTTGAGGAAAAGCAATCTGAGCACTTCAACAATAACAGCGCACTGGAGAGATACATACTGACCACCTCCAAGTCAACTTCACAAGCTTCCCTATAGACCCTTCCATAACAGATCCTTCGTCACTTCAATGACCCCAGACAACGGCGTGCTGGCGCTCGAAGTGCCCACCAAGACAGTATACTTGCCCTTCTCCGACAACCACGCATCTTTCCCTTCGTGGTAGAAGCTAGTGGCGTACTTTTTCGAGACAGTAACCCGCGCAGTCCTTGTCTCGCCAGCGTCCAAAAACACTTTTGCGAAGCCCTTGAGTTCTTTGCTGGGCCTGTTGATGCTGGGTGTCTGTGGCGCGGCATAGACTTGTACAACTTCTGCGCCCGCGACTTTCCCAGTATTGGACACTTGCACCGAAACAACGACCTCATCGCTGTCCGCCGTGGTTGCAATTTGGAGATCGTTGACTTTGAATGTCGTGTAGCTCAGTCCATGGCCAAATGGAAACAAGACTTCCTTCTTCGTCTTCTCGTAGAACTTGTACCCCACATACACATCCTCTCCGTAGACGACTCTGTTGTCGTCACTCGTGTAGTTCAAAAACGCCGGGTTGTCCTCGTTCCTCTTGGGGAAGCTCAAGCTCAGCTTGCCACTGGGGTTCACATCTCCAAACACCACATCGGCAATCGCGTGCCCTGTCTCATTACCGCCGTACCAAGCGTGAACAAGCGCTTTGGCTTTGTCGGCCCACGGCATCGTCACCGGCGTGCCGGATTGGATCACGACGGCCGTGTTCGGGTTCGCGGCAAGCACGGCTTCAATGAGCTCGTCAGAGCCCGGTGGGAGGTTCATGTGACTGCGGTCATGTCCTTCCGATTCCCAGTCGGAGTTGAGGCCAGCCACAAGCACAACCTGGTCGACCTTCTTCGCGAGCTCGACAGCGCGCTGGATTTCGACTTTCTGGTCGATTTTGCGGTGGAGACCGATCCGGACTCCGCCGGCGCCGAATGCTGTGACGCCTTCACGCATGAATGTTTGCGTGGGCATGGAGCCGAATTCAACGTGGACGTCGTATGTCTTACCCGCTTCGAGTTTGATGGAGCCGATTTCTTCGTGCGTGCCGACGCCGAAGAAGGAGTCGCCGGGCGTTTGCTTGGTCTTGTTGTCGACGACGAGCTTGCCGTCGACGAAGATTTGTGCTGTGCCGGCGACCGAGCAGCCGAATTCATATTCTGCCGTTTCATCGGGAGTGAACGTTGTGTCAATGTCTGAATAGAAGAGGTGCGTGTTGAGTCGGGGGTTCTTATAATCGAAAAGGAGAATGTATGTGTCTTTGATTAGAAGTTCGTCGATTGCTTGTCGTTCCTTGGTAGCGTTAGGAGGCTCGAGATAGATTTTCATAATGAGACCGGTGCGGTTGTCCTTTGTTTTCGAAACGCGAGATAGGAGAGGAAGTAGCTTCCACGCAGATGCGCCGAGCTCGTATTGAGCATCTGGCACCTTTGCCTTGATGCCCTCGGCTGGCGTGACTGCATGGTAGGGCAAAAGGGATGCAGAACCGCCACCCGAAAACGCAGCGTATGCAGCGTTCGGCCCAATGATAGCAGTGGTCTTGTCTTTCTTGAAAGGCAAAAGACCACCTTCGTTCTTGTTCAGCACTATGCTACTTGCTGCGATGGAACGAAGAAGAGCTGCAGTCTCTGGTGTGTCGACCGTAGCCTCCTCGGCATTCTCCTCAATGTTGAGCGGCAGGAGCTTCTTGATGAGCTTGAGCACTTCGGTCACTCTCGCATCGAGGTGATGTGTAAGCAGCTTACCACATCGCAACGCAAGGTTGATCTGAGGTCCGCGAAGCGATGGTGGGCCAGGCATTTCCAGGTCCAAGCCAGCTTTGATGGCTTCTGTAGTCGAGTACACTCCGAACCAATCAGACATGACAAGGCCATCAAAGCCCCATTCGTTCCTCAGAATGCCTTGTAGTAGTCTGGGGTTTTCGCTGACGTGAGTGCCGTTCACAAGATTGTAAGCGGTCATATATGCCCATGGCTTCGCATCTCTCTGCGCAATTTGAAAGGGCAGCAGGTAGACTTCACGCAGTGCTCGCTCGGACAGTATGCTGTTGCTCGCCATGCGCTTGTCTTCCTGATCATTGCAGACAAAGTGCTTCAGGGTCGCTGCAACACCAGTAGACTGAATTCCCTTGACTGAAGCTGCTGCCAGATTGCCGGCCAGTACTGGATCTTCAGAATATGATTCGAAGCCTCGTCCACCGAGTGGTGAGCGCTGCATGTTCACGGTGGGCCCCAGTAATACAGAAGCACCTTTGGCAATTGCTTCGCGACCCATCAATTCGCCGCCCTTTTGGACGAGGTCGACGTCCCACGTTGCTCCCAGCGCCGTGCCTGTTTGAGCGGGTGAGCAATTGAACAGTATTCCGAGCAAACACTACTCACCACAAGGCAGGCAGGCAGCAGGCACGCCATTGAAGAATTTCGTGCCTCGTACACCATTGGGGCCATCTGAAGTCCTGATCGCCGGTACGCCTAGTCGAGGTATCCCAGCCAGGTGCCAAAAGTCAGTGCCCGACAGCAGTGAGATCTTCTCTTCGGTCGTAAGTTGGGCCAGCACATCCTCGACGTCAAAGTCGCTGTACTTTGCTGCCATCTTGTTTGGTTGTGATGATGAAAAGGCAGTCTTGAGCCGAGGGAAGAGAGAAAGAGGAGCAAGAGGCAAATGATTCTTCGACTAATGAGGTGAGCAGAAGAAAGATATACTTTGATATAGTCTTCCAGCTCCCTGCTGTTATCGGGCTAGTAGTTCGAGTATGTGCCACACAGTAAACGTGTCAATCGAGCCCCACGATTGCGTGCATGTGCACGCTACGGAACATGGCCCTCCGTCCCTTCAGGCAAAGCTCGCGTGGACTCATGCTTGGCCGGCTGCGGGATGGTCCAGTGTCAATTGACCACACATGAGCGCGTGTCTCCATCTCTGCAGACCCAAGACGCTGGCATCGATAGCTGTGTGGCTGTGATGATTATGATGAACGACCTGCGAGCTGGTGTATGTATTTCCACAAAGGTGGAGGTGAGACATGGGGAGGGTCGGCATTTCGGGCCTGCACTCCTAGATCCTGGGCAGAGCTGTCCCGAACTTCAACCTTGTGGCTCGGCGTTTCTCGCGGCGACATCTTCAGCTTTCCATCGTCATCCTCTTCGTGCAGCCTGGGACGTCATGTTGTAAGCTCCATTGGCATCTCGTCACATCGCCACAACCTTTGATGGCTACTTAATGCAGTGCCAAAGCGTCGATGGCATCGTGGTGAACCTTCTTTGTTTTGGACTTCAGGGTAGTACAAAGGAAAGGATACGGCCAGGGATTATGCCCCATCGAAAGCAGACCATCTTTCTGAGATCTCGACCTGATACACTCATATCGAAATTGAGCGACGACCATACAGTGGTACACGGATGGCTGGTAGATCAGGTTTGATGGTCCAGAAATGTGGTCCGGCCATTGATGGCCTCTAGGAAGTGCTCTGAAGTACGACAACGGGTCGACTCGAGTGTGGCTGCTCTTGAGTTGTTTTGTCAGGGCACCTGGCCGGCCGACATAGCCAAATAAGATGATATATGGACCTTTCGTTGGACAAGCTGACGTCCAGGCAAGAAGGCGTGTTTCGACCAAACCAGGTGGAGTGCTTTGGCCAGTCACGTTGACAATCTCACGGTCTTGTGGTGTATCGAGGTTGAAACCACGGTTGATGGCCACAATAACACAGTAGACAAGCACTGGATAGGTATTCTGACGCCGCTTGATCTGTCAAAGGCACTCATTGTCGCCCTGCGCAGCTTCCCCAAAGCTCAGGAGCCGTAGCTCAAGGGGTAGACACAGTTCTCCATCACTGAATATGGTCAATGACAATTCTCAACTAATCGCAAATGTAAAGCGCGCAGGATACTGCCGATACCCAGACCCAAGAAGCCGTCTACAAGATGCAGCATGCGGCAGAGACTACGCCTGCTAAGCATTGACCTCCAACCTGACTTCCCCTTCCGCCTTCGACCTCGACTTCGGACGTCTCGATATTATCGATACACTATCGTCTGGTGTTAAGACAATTACAAGTCGTTTCAGCTTTCTCGAGACCCTCAAGATCAGAATCACACGCCGACCGAACAGATCCACTAGCGGCATTCGATATGCAGGCAGCCTTCGAGCTTCACTACCTCAGGCGCAGCACCCGCATCGCCAGTGAAGATGCAAACGCATCGCGGGGTACACTTGCGACAATTGTTTTTCTTCGGTTCCTTCTGTCTCCGAATCTTGGTTTGCTAACTACAACAATCAAAAGCCGCTAAGAATGGAAATCTCCTTCGAGCAACTCGCCGACATGGTCGAGATGCGCACTGGAGGCATACGTCCGACCTACGAGGAGCTCGCCGCCTCTGAGCTCGTGCGCTCTATGGTCTCAGGATGTGGTTGCAGCACGTGCAACCAATGCGGCCAACCACTCGAAGGTACGCCAACTTTGCCCGCAGCAGGCAGCAAGATTGACTTCTTTAAGTCGAAGGTGGCAGCCATTCTCTTTGGTCTGCGATGATTGCTGAGTCGCAGCCTGTGGGATGGCTGTCTTCCAAGATTAATCACGCAAGATGGCTTTGGCTGACGCGACATCTTGCAGACAACTATGCCATTCTGGTCGAACCGTCTGCTAGGAATAAGACCGCCAGTACACGGGAGCAAAAGTCCTCAGGACCCGGCAAGGCTCGAAAGTTCGCCTCAAAGTTCGCCACTGTCGGACAGCTTGTGCAGCCAGTCTCTATGCAGCCACCAAAACCATCAGGTACATATACTCAAGCTACCTTGATTGCCTCAATGACTTGTACTGACCATTATTTAGCTCGCGTCCGTGATGCAGAGCCAAATATCCCACTACCTGCACTTCCAAGCATCCTAGGAGCTTCGATTCCAACCCCCTGCAAAGGATCTCGCCTCCACCGCCATGCGCCAAAGACAAAGGTCAAGACTCGGCCCACAGGCACTGTAGCCAACTCCTTGGTGCAGAACACGGTCAACGAGAACGAAGGGCCGGCCTCAGTGCCACCGTCGCCTCAGAAAGTGCACATGAGCTCCGCAAGCAGAGAGATTCTTGCCCGGATTCTCGCCACCGATAGATCAAACACGCATCCAATCCACTTCGACGACTTTGTTGCTGCCATGATCGATGCCGGCTTCACTCCCAAGCGTTGTGGCCGTAGTGCTGGTTCTGCGGTATCATTCAAGGACACGCGCACCAATAAGGGTTCCATCACGTTCCACTGCCCGCACCCAGATCCTCGAGTCGACCACAACAAGCTGCGCACCTGGGGTAGTCGCTTGAACAAGAAGTTTGGCTGGGAGCTCGAGATGCTGGTGGTGCGTGAGAAGTAGTTCTGTGGCAGGTTTTGAGACGGTGCAAGGGCGTTCGGGCAGCTCGATTGGTCCATGTTTGTTGTTGCATGGTAGTAATAAGAAACACCGTTTGGCATGACTTGCTCTGCAGATTGACTGAAACAGCGGAACTCAGCCGACCGGCAGTCTTCTGAGGGCTTGATCACTAGAGCAGAGCGACATGGTAGCCAGAGCGACATGGTAGCCAAAGCGACATGGTACAGAAAGCGACATGGTAGGCCGAGCAACATGGTAGGCAGAAGTGCTCTAAGAGAACTACGGTCACAGTGCCAGTGAGGCGAAAGACAGAGTGCATGAGACGCGAACGATTTTGAGAGAGAGCGGGATCAAGGTAAGCGAGACGTTAACTGGAATGTGCTGACTTCTCAGCCAACATACCGAGTGAGAGACTGCCAAAGATGCGGTAGACCGACGAGAGCGGCGAGTTTCAACAGATGAAAGGTAGAGTCTACATCATCACAATTAGCTGGAAGAGCTCTAGCCTCACGAACTCTGGCTGGGGGAGCCTTCGTAGAGCTAAAGGGCCGGATACTGACTTGCGAGCCAGAATATGCAACCAATCTACTCAACAATCCAAGCGGAACACCCGATAATGCCTTTTTCCTGCTACTACACTACCCAACGTTTACGATGAAGCTCCAGCTGAAGAGCGGTTTTGGGACTGCAGAGAGCCAGTGTACCAGATCTGGGAAACTTTCAGCAACGATCCAAGCTCAATCTGTTCACCTTGCGCGGTGACACCTCCGACTTCCGCAGTATATTGGGTCCAAAAGCACGATAGACACCTCCGCGCGGAATATGTGGAAATCTTTGATCCTGATACTGACACGACCAAGGTGTAGCCACATTCCCCCCTTCGGCCAATACAAGAACTGGTGGGTACCCCTCTGCCATCGGGCTGACAGGCATCGAAGCATTCAAGTTATCGAGACTTTGTTCCGTATCCCAGCGATTACCCGCGATGTAGATTCATACAGGATGAGAAGTAAGAAGGGCAAGTTTCTCCGATAGCAGAGAGTTGCTCTCTACTGAAAAGCTGAGGGGTTACAAGTGGCAGGAAGAGCTCCAATCTCGCTCAATCTGGTCACACCCCTACGAAAGGGAAGAACCCACTAGCGGTGGACGAAATCAACGGTATCTCAATTAGCGTTGCTCAGTAAGATGGCAAGTGGCTGAATTCGACCTGTATTGGTATGTTCGGGTGTCTCTTTGGCACTTGATCAAGCCGGCTCGCCGCCAAAGCGAAATCTACCCGGCCATGGTGCAGCTGACGAAGAAGCCGTTAGAACACCAGCCGCAAAGGTGGTCCGGCTTGCAACGAAGCCGACGAGGTGAAGGGTGAAAATGTCTTACGGGACTATTGAGCGTGAGCCCAGTCGACACTGTCCTTTGCTAGACTCGCCCATATTCGAGGATGCATATGAGCTCCATCGTAGAAGGGCAAGGTCGCTAAGAAGCTTGAGAATGTCGAGCAGGAGATCCAGGCTGTTGACGAGAGTGCGGAAAGATCCGACGGAGTGCAGCTACTACTCAACAGCATCATCACGATCGGTGCGGCTACGAGCCTGTAGCGGTCTTCTCTAGCGAGATTGAACGACATAGTCACGACTTTTCTCTTATCTGCACAAGTCATCAATGCATACCCACACCACAAATAAAGTTCTACACCACCACCACTAGCTGCGAGAGCTCCAACCTCACTCCACCTGGCCGTAGCCAAGGCGACGTCATCTATATATCTGGCAGCATCTGCCATGTGATGCGGTGCGACTTCAAATAATCTCGCATCGCCAGCCAACACTTCGGCAGCAGAAATCATGTCTTCCGTGCAGCAGAACCCAGAAGAAACTCACATCTTCGCGATACTGTACCCAGCTCCCGGAAAACTGCAACGTGTAGGCTTTATACGAAAGGAGCTGTAGACCGACAGTTTCGATCCAATGTACTGACCTGACCTTCTAGCTCAAAGAGCTCATGGCCGACCACATCTACGCTGTCCACGGCAAAGAAGGATACACTCCCCGCTACCTCATGACCGAGCAATTAGATACGGATGAACCAGCTCTGCACATGTTTGAGACGTGAGCCCACCTTACCAGCGAAACGATGGATCTCCCAGCTGAAAATGAGAGTAGCTACACGAGCAGGAAAGGCGCAGACGATCACACCAAGACGGATAATTTCAAGACACTGATGGATCTCTGCGAGAAGGAAGGCGTTATGGGTAAAGCACCTTACCTCGTGTTCACAAAGACGGTGGGAGGGTATGATTGGGACCGCAAGAAGATTTAAAGTCGGCTGTGTCGTTTGATGAATGCTGAATGCTGCTGAGAACAATGGGCAACCGTTAGGAGATGCAACATCATGAATTTCCAGCAGATCAATCGTCCAAGCCAACCAAGAAATTACTCGCTCCGACCACCCACGGGGCTGTGATCTCGATACTCCTTATCAACACTTCATGCTTCGGTGTTCTCGCTATAATCCTCGTCTTGAACGGTACAGGATGACTGATGATACCAGCTGTGAATCTGATCTCCGGCTCGATAATCAGACCATCTTCTCCGACAGCTTTCTCAATCTTGAGCGAAGCCAAGCTCTTCGCAACAGTGAGCCACACACTCGAGTCGGCGAGGACCCTGCCGGGACACACTCTTCTCCCGTAGCCGAAAACGTACTCTCTTGGATCGCGTTCCGGATTCTCACCCAAGAATCGTTCGGGTCTGAACTCCATTGGTTCTGTATATGTGGCAGGGTCGTGTGTGAACCACCAGATGTTGGCGAGCAGAACCGCACCTATCGGTATGTGGTAGCCTGAAATATTGTCGTCTGCCGTAGCGACATGAGGGAGCCCCATGGGCGCCACAACATGCCAGCGCAGGACTTCGGAAACGAGTGCAGAGACATATGGTAGCCGGGGACGATCAGCGAGAGATGGCAGGCGATCGGAGCCGATAACGGAGTCTATTTCTGCTTGAGCTTTGAGTTGCACATCGGTGTACATGGACATTGCGAGGAAGAAGAGCTGCATTGAGGAGACCGACTGAAAGCGCGGTTGTCAGTGCATGTTGCTTGTTCACAGACGCAGTAAAAGCCTACAGTATCAGCTCCACCAGAATACATCGATGATGCAGACCACTTCGCAATCTCTTCTTCCTCTGCACTGAGTGTCCCGCCTGCTGTCTCATAGAGGCCAGAAACGAAGGAATGCTCATGGTGTTCTAGCTCCATCTGCTGCTTGGCAAACTGCATAGGAACTTCGCCGAGTTTCAGCAAGGTCGCTTTCCAAACACGAGCTGTGCGCTTGAAAGCAGTGCCGGGCATCCAGTCGGGCAGATATCTCACTGACGTACAATCAGCACAGCGCTATCAAGCAAGTCCATTCGCACGTACGAGCAGGAACGAAATCCACCATCCAGGCTCCTGCGACGCTGGCCAGTGAGAATTGGTTCACGGCTGTCTCAGCCAGCTTCACCAGTGGATCTTCTTTGAAAGGCTCAATGTCGTATCCATACGCCACTTTCAAGATGATGGCTCCAGCTTCGGCCTTAACATGTCGCAGAAGCTCATCTGGCAGCTCGAGTACTCTGAACAGAAAGCGACTGACCTCAACTTCCTGCAACGAGGCAAACTGAGCTACCGCAGCATGAGTCCCGATCATAGCGTGGAATTGCTTTCTGAACTTGCGCAATCTTTCAGGGCCTTGGAATACTAGGAACAGGTTCCACCCACACATTTCTCCTGCAAACGTCATGTCTGGCCGGGCAGAGTGTAATGAAGCTCGCTTTTCCAGGAGCTCGACTGCCAGCTCGGCAGAGTTGATGATAACAATAGTCTGGCCAAGGACGGTGAGCGAGCTGATCTGGCCATAGAGGTCCTTGTGCTGCGTCCAAACTTCGTACTCAAGCTGGCCGGGCTGCGGCAAATCACTCAAGTTTCCCAAAAGAGGCCAGCCTTTGGGACCTGGAGGCAAGCGGTGCGTGGAACTTCTCCCAGAGAGCCAGTAGTATGTTAGAACGCAGATAAAGATCGCTACGAGTGACAAAGTGGCCGTCGAGATAGTCATTGTGGTGGTTGAACGAAGTGCAGCAATGCTAGATCTCCCAGGACGTCAAAGACTCTCAAGCTCCAGATGAACCAATAACTAGCCCGGAGGATCGCAATTCCTGCAAGTCGAATGACAGTGCATATGCAAGAAGCCGGTACAGCATCCGCCGTATTGCTGACTCTGCGTATTGCCGTGGATCTCATGCGGCAGGGTTCATTGGCGAGGGGACCTCGAAAGATAGTGAGCTTCCCAGCTCGCTTGGGCGGTCCTTGAATTGCGGCATCTGCATGATTATTCCGGCACTTGTGTTCGCTATGTGCGCGCGTAGGTGTCGTGAATTTTCGAACTTCTTTCTCTTTGAGCAGAGCGCGCGAAAAAGCCCGAGCAAGACAACAGTTCTTCGTGATCTCCCAAGGTGCTCGCGAGCTCACAAGCCTCATTGTGTGTATACACCCACCGTCGCAGGAGATACGCTACTAGAGTGTCCAGTCCTTGACGAAGAATTAGCTGACACTCGTCGTCGTTTGCGCAGACCGTGATCTTCGGGCCTTGATCAAGAACTCTTCATTGTGCAAGCTACAATCGACAACTTTGCCGAAATAATAGCTATGCCGAATCATCTCGCTGAAGAGCAGCCTGCCTTCGTTCTCGGAAACATCGAATACTCTCAATTACGCCCCAATCATCTCGCAAAAGCTCGCCAATGCCTTCTAATTCCAGACCCGCCGTCTCGGGATATATCTTCCATATCGCAAGCCAGCCAACGAAGCATACAATGGCGTAAAGTGCAAATGTGGTACTGGCGCCAAGTAAGCTCATCATGGGCAGGAACGTCATGCCAATGATGAAATTTGAGCTCCTTGATAGAGACGAGCTTGGTCAGTCCACGTCAAACAAGCACTGTCAGAACTGGAGAACTCACCAATTCGTGGCAGTGGCAACCCCAGAGCCAACTGAGCGTACTCGGAGAGCAAACAGCTCCGACTGTTGCCAGGGCACCACACCAAGTCCAGTAGCATATGCCGCAACATAGAAGATCAGGCTGAGCAGGAGTACGAGCGACCAGACTCCACTGTCGTTTCTCGCCGCGTGAGCGACTGTCTGAGACTCGGTCGTGGGAATGAAAAGGAATGCAACGCTGCAAGCCAATAGGCCAATCGCCATGAAGGGTATTGTGCGCAACAGGATGTTGCGTCGACCAACAGTATCGATGAACGCGAAGGCCACAACCGTGAACACAAAGTTCGTGAGTGCTATCGATAAGGAGGTCCCAATTGGCGAAGTGAATCCGACCATAGCGAAGATAGTGGCGCTGAAGTACATTAAAGAATTCTGTATATGGTCAGCAGGCAGAGTGTGTCGATCGTCGGAAGTCACATACAAAGCCACAGAGCTGCTGCAGACCCTGGAGCATGCAGGCGATTGTCAACGCCCTGCGGTGGGCGGGCACCGTGATGAGCTCAATCGCTGCACCGCGGAAGCTGCCACTCTCGTCACTGGCTGAGCTGAGACCTTGCATGGCCTTATCCTCTTCATGAATCTCAGCCTGAATGCTCGCGAGCACGTGCTGAACAACTCGAGCCCTGTCATCTGATGGCAACGTGGCGTAGACATCCTGTAGAACTCTACGCGCGCGTTCATCCTTGCCGGTCTTCAGAAGCCAGCGAGGTGTCTCTGGCATCCAAAACAACAGACACAGCTGCACTAGAGCCGGGACAGCGCCGGCTCCAACCATGTATCGCCAGCCATGTGGCAAAGTTGCGAAGCACCAGCCGATGAGATACGCAACCACCTGGCCCCCAGTGATAAACAGCGACTGTATCGTAACGAGTTGCCCGCGAAGCTCAGCCGGAGCCAACTCTGTGATGTATAGAGGGACAGCTCCGGAAGCCACGCCAACTGCAGCACCGACTAGCGCTCGACCAGCAGCCATAGTCCAGACATAGGTGGCCAACGCCTGGATGACAGCGCCAAGTGCAAACAGCAATGCTGGCACCAGAATGACAGACTTCCTGCCATACTTGTCTGCAAAGAAGCCTGTGGTGGGTGCCGAAAGCAGCGCAAATAGGGAAGTGATGGCTGTGACAATGCTCTTGTCAGGACTTGTGAGTGGTCTGTTGGAGAGATCGGAGCCGATCGAAACCAGCGTCGAACTGATGACGCCGGTGTCGAAGCCGAAAAGCAGTCCAGAGATGCCGGCCGAGAGAGTCAGGAAGCGTATCACAGGCCCAGCGTTGCGGATCGATATCTGAACAGGCGGCGTGGAGTCTGCCGGGCTTTCTGCTTCGCGTTCACGGCCTATCAGTGGCTGCTGGGCACTCGTCTCGTGGTCGTCCTCGCGCCGCATCTCGTCCAGCTCAATACATGCATCCAGCGTTGCGGTCCGTGGTGACTGTGAAGTCGAAAGAGGAGCGAGGTGGTGAGCGCCAGGAGGTGCCGTGGCCATGTCTCGGAAAGACTTTGCCGCTCACGCATCAGCTGGCCGCGTCGCGTGTTGAAGGACATCTCGCTGTCGGCGCGGAAGAACAACTGCTGTTCAGCATTGTCTTCTGACGGTGCGATGCACAATGAAGCATCGCTGAGCTGCACGTCGGAAGAATAGATGGACCGCTTCGGCCAGACATGCTGTGTACTGCTTCTGCTTCGCGTAGAGGTGGAGTCTTCCTGTTTGTGCTACCGTGGGCAGCGGCAGGTGCAGCCGTCGCTTGTCTCAGCTGCGCAGACCACACGATTCGCGGCGAGCCTCAAGCCAATGGCGAGCTGCTTGATTATTAGTCCTACCACAGCACTTCTCCTCCACATCGCCGCCCTGCTCACCGCACCGCACCGCAGACATGGCGACCGCGATCCCGAAGAACGCCATCTCAAAGGCCGCAAAGGCCACCCAGCTCAATGTGCGCCCACGCCCGGCCGCAGCCGACTCGCGCCAGCACTAACAGCAGACAGAAATACACAGTCCAGCCACAGGGCATCTGGGGCCGGATACACAAGTTCTTCGCCCTCGATCCAGGACGGTCGTCCGGTGTGCCTCTCAACCCTCACTTCCGCAATCCTCCACCAGGCGGCAACGACCCAACCGAGTACATCGACCCTGTGACCGTGCCAGCAGCCGATCTCGCCGAGAACCCATACTGGAAGCGCGATGTCAGGAGATCGTACCCGCGCCTGTCGACGGTGACACAGTCGGACGTGGTGGGACTCTTGACAGTGGGATCTGCTGCGGCACCTAAAGACACCCTGAAGATTGGAGACGCCGGCAAGACGCAGTTGGTGGAGGTGAAGGAAGAAGGCGAGAAGGGACTGAGCGCATACTTTGAGAAGAACACACAGGTTTTCAAAAATGTGCTTGGGCCAGATGGACTGCCACCGCTCCCTATCAGCAAACACTTGGGCGCACATGGCAAGACTGGCGCTTATGCGCTGGTGAAGGATGGCGAGCAGACTTATGGCCCTGACTATCCGGTACGTCCGCTGTGACACCTGCAACGTTGCCGGAGAAGTGCTAACGTATACCAGTGCCGGACATTCGTATAGCCTTCGGAGTGGATTGCCGCAATGTAGAGTGTATGCAAACACGTTTTCCATGTGCCTTCCTATCCGCTGCTGGGTTTCGTGCGTTGAGGCAGGTGCGAATGGCGCGCGGCGCGTGACTGCCCGACTTGACTTTCGCGCTGATAGTGTAGAATCACCGAGCACACGAAACACGCACGGACGCGATGGCGCCAGCGCGCGCAGATAGCGATGACTCCAACTACTCGCCTCCTTCGCTCGAGGAGATCATCTTTAGCTGCGGCATCTGCCAGGCAACCGTCTCAGAGCTGTACCCACCGACCGCGGACAATCCGCACTCTCACTCTAGCGGCGACGATGATGGCATGGGTACGCGACTCTGGATCGCAAACTGTGTGCACATCTTCTGTGGACGACACCTGGAAGGCGGCGGTGAGTAGTGATCTGGCGCGATGGATGCCCAGACAGTTTTGCTGACCCCACAGGTGTTCCATTTCATCCGAGCAGTGGGCCGCCACAAGCTATCTGCCCGATTTGTGCGCGGACCGAGAACAATCACGAAGTCCGCAACTTGTATGGCATCCGGGGCCTGACTGGAGGCAAGCTAGACTCGGCGATACCGGCCGCTTACGCCAAATGTCCACCCGTGTCACTCGACGGCAACGATCCAGGCGCCGAAGCTCTACGCGTGAGATCTGTCGCGTGTAATGCATCTCAATCTAGGCTGATAGTGCGCAGTTCCAATACAGCCGACTGAAGACCTTTTCACAGGAGGTCACGCGGCGATGGAAGTCTGCGGAGCGCAAGAAGCGTACTGTGGAGAACACATTACACAAGGAGCGCAAGCAGCTCCGCAGCTTGGAAGCTGAACACGAGGCGCTCAGGAGTCGGCATGGTGAAGTCACCAAGAAGCTGCAAGGCTGGGAGGATCGGAAGGAACAGATCAAGCACTACATGGGCGCTGTCGGAGAAATGGCTCGGTAAGTGAAGCCTCGCTGTCGAATCGATGGCTGACTGGACTGACTTCGACAGTGACATACAGTCGATGCGCAGGGAACTTGTCAAGCTTGGCTACCAAATTGAGCACAAAACTTATGGTCTAGAAGTGCAGCCATCATCTCACTCAAAGTACCAGCCCTTCTCAGAGTCTACCAGAGGCGATTCCTCTGCGATCTTAGGTAAGGTATGGAGCCGCCGTAATGGACCACGCGCTGACTGCTGCAGTCGGAGACCACCATCACGCGTCTTCATCAAAACGTAAGCGTGGGGACTACGATGCATATCCGGATGACAAGGATGTCGAAAATGAGGCTGCTGAAGATCGAGTCAACGATATGCCGCCTCCACCAGTGCCTGCTCTGCGACTGCAGCCGCAAATGCGGCCAGGTGCCATGCCGCAGACCTCGGTGATCTCAACGCAATCTCCTCTATTACATCGTGACGAAAGGCCTCTGCAGAGCGAGGTGCGTTCTGCGCAAGCCACTCAGTTGCACACTGGTGGTGGCTGGCACGTCGAGGAACCCACCGCGCCAATGCGACTGCAGCAGAATCCTCTGTCTGCAACGCGCTCGATGAAGTTGAATTCCAATACTCCTGCTTACCATCTTACACGAAGCGGCGCCGGCTTGTCAACTTGGAGATTGGTGGCTGCCGAAGAGCAGCGAATTGACCAGAGATTGCCAACGGAATGGCCAACGCAACCTCCACGACCCCGAGCAGTCGATACATACCACCCGAGCGGCACAGGACAACCACCGAGGTATTTTGAGCGTCCTCATGCGGACGCCATGGACGTGGACGCTGGTCAGGAAGATCATTCGCGAACTTTGGAGGCATACACTGACCGGTCGGCGGTCTATGAGGAAGCTGCCCATCCTCGGATGCTCGCGCAGGCTCCATCCAGCGCCGCCGCTTTCGATCGAGGACCAGATATCCATGGCGCCTACAGTCAATCCGCGATATCACCTCAGCGCCGCCCAGCCGAGCAGCCTGATTCCTCGATTCTCAGCCCGTTCTTCAGAAGCAATAACGCAAGGGGCAGAACCAAGCAGATGCCGCCTCCGTCGGTGCGTGGTGCTGAGCAGCGGCGATGGGATCTGCCCCGAGGGGAGAGCTTTGCGTCAAGTCGTCTAGACAGGCCGGAATCTTCTCAACATGGCCATGTAACAGGGCGAGGTCTTGCAAACGGCGCATTTTCCACGCCATACGTCGCGCACCATCGCCAGCGAGCGGCCACGGACCAGCCGACATCTCAGCACTTTGGCGACGTGGTACAGCAACGCAAGCACGATAATTCGTCGGCGTTACACATGCACTCGCAAGCCACACATTCATATCCGGCACAAGCAATACCATCACCCGCACAAGTTGAATCACCCTCTACTCAACCCTATCGGACTGGTAGAATAACTCTCCCATCTTTGACGAGTAGCCGGCGAGGCTGGGATCCGCAAGTTTCGCAGATACGTGGTGTTCGTGGCGCTGGACCATCTTCCTCAACTCAATACGCGAGGCAGGGTGCTGCGTCGTCGTACTCGGCTCGGGGGTCACAGGCGGGAAGCAGAACCATTGTTCGACGCTAGGGGTACTTCGTACGTGTGTCATGTATCTTTCATTACACGCTTGCTATGCGGCACACACCACCTCTGATCCCATCACATCCCATGCTATACTTTTCTGCCCGAGGCCTGAGGCTGCAGCTCATTCGGAGAGCGTTGAACCGACCGGCTCCACATCCGCGTCACCGCCAGCACAACACTCGACGTTGTTCGCTCTTGCTGACATGAGTACTTACTCGAAACAATTGCAGCTACATCGCATTCGTTCCACAGCCAAAGTCAAGTCCTGCAGTTACTCATCAACATGTCTCGTCCGACCAATACCCGTGCTGCTTCCACGACCAACGTTCAAGCAGGAGGATGGAGAGTTTTGGAAGGCAAAATCGCCATTGTCACTGGAGCTAGTCGTGGCATCGGAGCAGCAGTCTGCGAGAACCTAGCAGCAAAAGGCGCCAGCCTGATCATGAACTACACGTCGGACAAGAGCGCCGAGAAGACTAAACAACTGGCTACACGGCTGCAACAAGACCACGGAATCCAGACTCTGGTCGTGCAGGCCGACATGGGCAATGTCAATGGCCCAGCGCATATCGTCGACATGGCCAAGAACAGCTTCAAGCATCCCAAGACCGGCAAATTTCAAATCGACATCATCATCAACAACGCAGGCGTGGCTGCGAAAACCGCCATTGAAGACTGCACGCCCGAAGACTTTGACTGGCTCTACCACATCAACGTGCGAGGGCCACTCTTGCTCATCAAGGCCGCCCAACCCTATCTCCCATTCGACCGCAGCGGGCGCATTGTCAATCTCAGCAGCGTCAGCTCGAGCTTGGGATTCGACGGCGACGGCATGTACGGAGGGACCAAAGCGGCCCTGGAAGCAATGACACGAACCTGGGCTCGCGAGCTGAGCGAGAGGGCGACCGTTAACGCTGTCAATCCGGGGCCGGTCGCGACTGACATGTACGCTGGCACTACGAAGGAGTTTCAAGCCAAGATGGCGGGGTGGACTCGCAATACTCCACTTGCTGCGATTAGACCCGAGGTCGATCGACAGGACCTGGTTGAAGGGGCTGAGATTGCGGGAGGGAGACCGGTGAGTGTTGGGTCACTATGTCGTGAGGAGATGTGTTGAGCTGACTGTTGTGCTGCAGGGCTACGATTATGAAGTTGCTGGAGTTGTTGCAATGCTTTGCACGCCGGATAGTGCTTGGTGTACAGGATCTGTCGTTTGTGCCAACGGCGGCTTCAAGTTTAGCTATTGAGTCATGATGATTGTTGACTGCGGTCTCCATGCGGCGGCTGATTTGTAGCTCAAGCGGTACGATACAGGTCAGAGCTCACACTTTCAGTATTATCTGCGCACTAAAGAGTTGCACAACCTCGGGGGAGAATGTCTCAGGCATCATCCGGATCATGACTGGTACACGGTGCTGGTCTCATTGTTGCCCTGGCATCGACGGGCTGATTTTGGCCTTCACAATGAAGCTCATATCAAGATGTTCGGATAATCGCAAAAGTTCGCGGCTGGTCGCATTCAGCACGCCGTTCGCAATGTATACACATAAACACAATACAGGTTGGTGTTTCGCCACAGCATTTCCGCTTGCCCGAACGCCCGTACAGGTCTGCCATATCCCTACTCTACCATTCGCCCTCTACTTCCTGTACCACATTCTCGTGATCTTGGTATGCCTCATCTTCTTTTGTAGCTGGAAAATGCCGTACATGAGCGCCTCACTCGTGGGTGGACAGCCCGGAACATAGATATCCACGGGCACAATGCGGTCGCAGCCTCTCGTGACTGAGTACGAGTAGTGGTAGTAGCCTCCTCCATTGGCGCACGAGCCCATGGAAATGACCCATCGGGGGTCGGGCATCTGATCGTAGACTTGTCGTAGCGCGGGGGCCATTTTGTTTGTGAGAGTTCCGGCCACAATCATGACATCGGATTGACGGGGCGAGGCACGGAAAATGATTCCGAGGCGATCTTGATCGTAGCGGGGGGTGGAAAGGTGCATCATCTCGACGGCGCAGCAGGCGAGCCCGAAGGTCATGGGCCAGAGCGAGCCTTGACGCGCCCAGTTGGCGATTGAGTCCAGTGTGGTGCTGCGTGTGTCAGTCCTCGTCCTTCCAACCACTCGGCTTCGAAGGGACATGTCCTTACAGAGCATATTGCACGGCACTCTTGTTGCCCTCCTGGCTGGCCAATGGCACGTCCTGGTCCATCTTCTTGCTCAGCGCCTTCATGCTCGGTGGCGGGCCCGGGTTGCCCTTGACGTTTCCGGCTCCATATCCTCGCACGGGCGCCACTTCCTGCGCGGGCTTCTTGGTCGACTGTGAGATGGAGGCGGCGGCGACGCGGAAGGGTGTGATTGCCGTCAGTGGTTTGGCTGAGAGCGCGCTGTCAGTAATTTTGCTGTATCGGGGCAGCGGACGTGGCGACGAGGAGGCATACCGCGCAGCGCCAAAGCCGCTGGTCTTGACGTCGCAAACATGGCGAATGTCGGCGGGCGAGGGTGAGAGAGTGAGTGAGGACGGAGAGGAGAGCGAAGAGGTGCGCGACTGACGCGATCGTAGTCGTTCCCAGAGTGGTGGCAATGATGAGGTTCCCGATCCAAATCCAAGCGTAATAAGCGACGGCGCTCATTGGCTGTGATGCGGGAAGCTCGTCGGCGGCTTGTTTCGCCGACATTCGGAGCTAGCAATACCACCCAACACCAGATACACCCAGGAGTAAGAAGTGCTTCACAACACCACCATGAATCGTGCACCGTCCATTGCTGCCATTGGCGTCCTGGGCCGGCATAACAATCCCCTGCATATCTCCCTCTTCCCAGCAACGGGCTCCACGGATCCACAATATGCAACTCCCAGAGACAATCTAGAGTACACCATGATGCTCAACTCCTGTCTCGACATCTTTGAGGCTCGCACACCTTACAGGAACATTGGCCACGACTTTGGCCTCTTGCACGCGCTGGACGAACGCATCGCCATGTACGGCTGGCTCCTCGTCACCGGCGTGAAGCTCGTCATTGTGGTCGACATGGAGGGACGCCAAGCGAGGAGTCCAGAGGAAGCAAAGTTGGGAGTGCTAGGCTTGAGGAACAGTGACCTGACTCCGGTATGTCGGAAGGCGACCTCCAGAATTTCTGTAATGCTGACGTTCAGTTCAGGCGTTTCAAGCCGTGCAGACCGCGTATGTGAATCTGCTCCGCAACCCGTTCTATGTGCCTGACGAACATGACCCCAAAACGGCAACGCAAAGAGGAAATATGCAGATTCGAAGCCCAAAGTTCATCATGGAAGTGGAGAGGATCGGTCAGATCTGGTTTCCTGGCATGACTGCCTTGTGAGGTCGTGACGACCTTTCGCTCATCCGCCGCTCAAGACCGCCATACTATACCGCACAGCGTTCAGTGACATGGTCGTATCCGAGACTTTGACACTATGCACGAAACTATCGATTGCGACGCGGTCGCACTGGATGTTTACGTATCTGGTACTACTACACCGCTGAAATTTGTGGACAAGCTAGATCCACTGAAACTGCACTCTTTCCAGTCCTTCACAGGACAGGACTCCGTATCGCAGGATAGCCCGAAAAGTACGGCTTGTACACCTCCTGACAACGCGAATTATGCTCGGCCGTCCTGCCAGGCACACGGTCTAGCTCCAAGGCCCCTGGAACGCCCAGCTTGACAAGAGCTCCATTGCCAGATTGGACTCGCGGCCAGCCCGGGCCAGCAGCAGGCTCTTTTATCCACGCCACAAACCAGTCGTTGATCTCGTCTGCCAAAGCCTGCTGAGCCTCGGTCACATTCGCAAGCGAATCGAAGCACTCGTTACCGCCCAGGAAGAACGGCACTTCAGTCCCGTGCGTGGGAGCTGTGCCTGGGGGTCCGACGATGTTGTCGTAGGCTCCGAAGAAGCGATATTCCCATGTTTCTTGGACCGCGGCGCGGAGATCAACCATGTAGTCCACAGCACAGTCGAATCTTGCGTCGCCATATTGCACGCCGCTGGTCAGCGATCCGTCGGTAGAGTTTGTCAGAAGTGGTTCATATGCGGCGAGGAGCACATTTTCGGGAATGTGTCCGCTGTCGGCGTCGAAAGTATTGATCCACGTGGAGAAATTGCTGTTCTCGGCGGAGTACACGAGGGAGAAGATGGTGCCTTCGCCAGCAGAATTGCCCGTGAGAAGAGGCACATGCGATGCATAGTGTCCTCTCTCAAAGCGGCCCGCGTAATCGGCATGTCGGGTCACATTGTCAATAACAGGCGTGAACCAGGTATTGGTCGTCGCGTTAAAGGCACTCGTCTGGAAATCATAGATGCTCACGTTGCGCAGACACTCGAGTTGGCCTTTTCCCGTCCCGCATCCCACTTCTGCGGCAACCACATCGAGCGCGACGTTTGCTGGTGCGTAAGCTGGACCCGAAATGGCATTCGCGCTCATCTGCACCGCACCTTTGAGCCACGTGTCGGGGTGATTCCAGAGGTAGTGGTCGACCTGGACGGCGCCAGAAGAGTGGCCGCCGAAAACGATGTGGTTCGGATCGCCGCCAAAGGCTATATCAGTCAGTCAAAAACAGACGCCACATCGAGAATGCTACCCTATGCAATGCGTACCTGCAATATGCTCCCGGATCCACTCCATCGCCTTGTCCACATCCAAAATAGAGAAATTCTGCGTCTCGTTCCCACCGCCCAACTCGAGCGAGTTCGGCGAGGCCCAAAGACTCTCGCGCGTGTTGAAACTAACAAACACGACTCCCTTGCGCGCGAAATTGTTCCCTTGGAGTTGCGGATTACTGCTACTTCCCGTCACCATCGCGCCACCGTACATGTACACGAACACCGGCTGCTTGGTCGCGTTTCGAGGAGCCCAGATGTTGATGCTGAGGCAGTCCTCGTCTTGTCGAGTGTAAAATGCATGTGTTATGGCTTGGGGGCAAGTCGGGCCAAATTCCGTGGCGTTTTGGGTCCGGGTCGAGGCGGGAAGGTCTTGAGGTGGTGTCCATCTGTTTGCGCCTCCGGTTGAGGCGGCGTATGGTATACCTAGGAAGATGGAATTGTCATGGCTGTCCCGCGCTCCGAGAAAGTGGCCTTGCGGTAGCGTGACTTGTGGTGTGCGGCTGTAGCCGCTTGCTGCAGTACTTGCTGCGAGAGCCAGATGCAGTAGCAGACTATGAGCTCTCATGACTGCGGCGTTGATGAGCAGGTCTAGGAAAAGGGCAAAGTCGTGATAAGGTCCAGAATTGCAGGCTTTTCGGCGTGCAACTAGTTCTAGGCCCAGTGCACGAAACGAACCATTTGGCGGACTGGAAAGAGTGGAGACTGCGATGGGGTAGTCGTGTCTCGAAGGATCGTACCACTCAGCACCCCGGGAAGTGTTGTTTTGCACTGCTGTCGAATATGGGAGTTGTAAGGGCAGAGACACCTACCGGTGGTCACTTGTAGATATTGCATGGCATCAAGCTGGGATGGAACATGCCCCAGAATTGCGACGCGCTGCGATCTGGTATCCTTGCACACAGGTATACGCCAGTACACCGGTTCGCTGCTCTATCTTGGACCGAACAAGAGACTTGTGGTATCGCTGTTGTCCGTAGTTGATGGACGAAGAAGACAGAGAGAGAGTTCAGGTCCAGCTTCCCCTCCGAATTCGGCCAATGACTAAGCATTCCTCGACCATTGCTAGTTAGCAGATTGTCACTTCATGCAACACATCAAATACGGCCTTCTTCCCATGCTCTTCATGGACATCAAGAAGCGAATCGAGCCCGGCTTCTTTCAATAGCCAACTGCCATCCATGATAGGATTCGTTCCATCGAATTCACCGCCACTGGGATTGGTATCGAATGGCACCAGAGCGCATGGAGCACGTAGAGAATATGTCTCTGAACCGATAGAGTGTTCTCTCACCGCACAGAAAGGATTCGGGGCACCTGCGAGGATGACGAGATGGTCATTGATTTTGACGTGTCCTTTGGGCACGTGTCCAAGGTGGCCTGTAGCAGTGAGGAAGATGTCATAGTTTTGCACCACTTCCTTCAGGATGCGGATCATGCCTGCAGCTCTGGAGTCGTGTTTGCCAGAGGGGATCACGCTATCCGCACTCATAATTCGATTGCATAGCTGTGCATCTTCTAGATCGAAGAGCTCGGCGTCTTCAATCGGATGCGTGGTGGCATTCCAGAATGCATTATTGAGCTGGGCCTCGCTGTAGTACTCTGTCATCGAGGCTGCCGTCCTATTGAACAGCGCTCGCCATGTCGTCAAGCATCTCTGCAGGTCTTGTACATTGTCGATGCTATCGACGCCTCTCTTTATCTCCTTCACGCTATCGATGCAACGTCCTTGTGTAACTAAGGCTCCGCACTCTTTGACGTGGAAGCTCGCTGGGATTCCTGCGGAGGCTCTGTATGATATCAGCTTCTGCACAAAGTATGGAGGGAACCTGCATGGCACTCGTAAGTCTGGCACCCACGAGGGTAAGTCTGGACTGCCTGAACAGGCATCATTGACGATTTGTAGGTCGGTTGACGACCTCATCAGCTCAGCTGTAAGCTCCGAGTATACTTGTCGGACGGACTTCGTATAGTCCGGCGTGACCAACAGCCTGCTCGGCAGTAAGCCAAGCATGCCGTAGACTTTGTCTCTGGCATCAGTAGCGAGAAGCGGTCGGTAGCGGAGGAAGATCTCCGTGATGAGACGAGCGTAGGATGGTTCATTTGCGTGCTCCTGAAACTTTGCCACAAAGCCTGCTGTCTCGATGTGATAGAACGCGTCCTTGACTTGTCTGCACAGCTGAATTGTCTCCTTTGTCTCGAAGCGATGTCCCCGAAGCTGAACAGTCATGTGCTGAAGCATTTCGTAAAACGGAAAGGTTTTGGACGAGTAGTCTCCTTGCTGACCGCTCAATGGAACAGAGTGCCCGTGCCCGTGGACTACGCAGCTCATGGCGAACGCAATCTCTTGCACAATCCAAGTACGTGTCCAGTAGACATTGGCAGAAAGGAGTAAAAGACCTTGCAGCTTCTTCATGCCGTCTTCGTCATCTGCTTCCGGCCACAGAGGAATCCCTGATGTACGGCGATTGCGCACTGTGAACGTTGCTAGATTTGCGAGGGCTAGGATTCCATCACGAGGCACACTCGAAGGCCCTCCGAGCCAGATATGCACAGTACTCGCCTGTTTGTAAAGAGTGCTCATCAGTGCGACTTGTGAGCTTCGCTCAGCAGGATCGTTTTGATTGATGCAGATGGCATCTACCCAGATGGTAGGATTCGCGCCGACTCCAACGGCTCTGAAGTGCTTCAGTGCAGTTGCTAAGTTGGGCGTGACCATCAGCTCCTGTCCTTCAACCTCGACAGCGACCGGATCATGGGCAGGGCCCCAGCAGTAGGAAAGTGCATCAAAGGTGACAGCGCCCATGTCGGCCGTGACCAGAGAGCACTGCACCCTGGAGGCTTCAACGCCAGGTTGGATGGTGAGCAGCCTGATCTGTGATCGGGCCGCATCGAGTGGCGTGTAAAGCGTATCCGTCATTGCCCAGGCCGTGCGTTGCGTGTCTGTGGCATCAGATGTATATAGGAGGCGGACATGATGGAGCCGATGTCGTTCATGAACTTCTCATGCTGCCGTGAAAGTGAAGGAGCGGAGTTTGCGGCTGATCTGTGGAATGCTTGGCAGCTGGTGGTCACAATTCTTGCTTTCTTCACAAGAACACAAGGTTGCTTATAGGCTACATTTGATAGACTTAGGGTAAGTGCACTCGAAACAGCACACATTGATTCAAGGCGTTTGACTTGCAACTTATCTGACTGACTATCTAGGAGCCTCTCCGCCTTTCTCCAAGGACAATCCCGACGAAGCATTGTGTGTCGGGAAGAAGTTCACAATGCGTTTCAAAGGTGCCTGAGACCTGTCCTTCGGTATGCCGCCACTGGGCAGAGCACGGCTGGCCCGATAGTCCGATTTGTGTTGGTATGATGCCGGTGATGTGAGATCTACTCTGTTCAAGTGCACCGGCTGGCCGATGGCTCGCCCTCAGCGGCGAGCAACACAATCTTGTCTCGCACACAGCTGCTACTGGTGCTGCGAAGGCTGATGCTAGATTACCAGTGGGGTAGATAGGATGCCTTGGTACCTGTGAGACATGGTGTTTCTGGAAGACTTCGGAGAACATGGATCCAACAAGCAAAGCAGTCACGACAATTTGGCATCTGTGACGGCCATGCTACAGACTCGTCTCGATCGCCCACTCGTCAGCCTGCTCGCTCGCTTTGACGGTAAAGAAGATGATTCGCCCCTGCATGCACGTCGTCACGCAGCTTGTGTGTCAATGACCCATTGTATCGGCCTGCTTGGGGCTCAGACGTTGCTATCGCCGATGTCTTGCAATATCGTCTTGCGATCAACTTCTGTAGTAAAGACTTCGGCATCTGAGTTGTCTTGTTGTCGTACTAATGACTGGGCGTCCCTATCGTTGGTGAGCGCACATGTGACGTTTCGAGAGTGCGTCGCAGAATGGTGTGTCCTGTAAGTTTGTGGAAGCCGGGCTGTCCTCGCGGATAGCTTTCTGCTTGTTATCGTCTTCGCGATCTGCAGGCACGCGGCCGGAGTGCGCGTCAGATGTGCGGTATAGTTCTATCAGTAGTGCGCGCATCCATGGCATCTCACCGGTGGCAGAGTCATGCCTCAAGGACATCTCTCCAGAAAGCGCACTCCGCTCCACTTGGTTGCAAGCAGCAACAGCGCTGACTCAAGTGTTATAGAGTGAGGCGAGACAAGTGCCCGACGTTGGCTGTCAATATGTGCTGCAGCATGGCATCCTTGCACGGCTCCCTCGCAGCCCACAATAGTACCGTCGACGCGCTTCACCAAGAGCATTCTTTGCAACCGTATTCGAGATCAGTGTCGCGGTTGGCTGCATCCAGGGACGACAACAGCTCTGGCGGCAACAACCATATCACTATATGGAGCCCTGCAAGTAGCCGTCCCTAGAATGGTTATTACATAGTAGTAGAGGATGAAGAATGATGAGGCTGGCAAGGTTTGGTGGTTGGAAAAAGTCGCTGTTGCCGAGCAACACCCTCTGCCGATGGCCGTGTCGGCTCTCGTGTGTTGCAAAGTCAGGCAGTCTTTGTGCTCAAAAAGTCTGGCGGTCGGCAGGACAGACTGGCACAAACGCAGAATGCTCCGAAACCACTCTCCTCTGACGAGGCTGTCGTCGCCCGGCGCAGAGGACCGAAGCCGCCTCATTGTGAGAAGTTTGCCGCTTCGCGAGCACGGCTGAGTTTGTCACTGCAGGCCGTCCTGTGGTCATACCAGCTACTGCAGAGGTGCGTGCAGTGTTGGTGACGTGGATTGAGTTGGCGACGGCATGACTGCCGGAGACGGTGGTGAATTCGGATCAGAATCCATCGTGCGTGGCGCCATTCTCAGCACCAAAGTGGCGGATGGCCGAACGATTATTAACCTTTTTCCCGCGGAGAGACATGTCTGACCAAGGAGTACCATGCAGTGCGGGATTCCTGCTACAGGTACTCGAGCTGGAAGTGGTTGGTGTGTAATAATGCGGCATGGGTGCACCACTGGCACGGTCGGAGGGCAGCAAATGAGCCGGCAACGACAGCAATAATATACGGGGGATAGCAGAAGGACGTGCGTGGTTGTGACCAAGGCAGAAGGACCAACGGCGGGCGATGCGCCATCGAGCCTTTCCAGCTGCCGTGCAAGGCCGGACGATATGTGACTAGCTACTGCACAGTACATAGTAGTCTGCACGAGTGATGTGCGCAATACAGTAGGATGGGGCTTGGATGGCGCAGCGTGTCGCCTCATTCCGTCTCAGCTGCGTGCCGGCTGCATGCCGAGGGCTTTCCACCGCACCCGTCGTGCGTCCCGCGCTGCAGGTCGTGCATATGGGAGCTGCAGGCGCCTCGACTGGCCGCAGCGTGCAATTCGCATTCCTCTGGAAGCTGTGAGGTGCAGCGGCCAGGGACGTGTTTGGGGACTGGCGTGGTCCGCATGATGACACCCTGCACAGAAACGACCAGCGGTAGACGAGCGCGCCTTGGCCGAAGACCGCCAGCGACCAACCAGTACGGTCTTGCCTGCAGCAGAGGGTACCTTGTTTTGTTATTACTGTCAGTCATCACGGTGTCGTTTCTGCCGCCCTTTCGTGCTGCTTGGCTTGGCCTCTATCATCACGATTCACCGCACGTCGGGGCTGGGAGCGACAGTGCCGTTATGTACTAGGTATGCATGCATGGCATGTCTCTTGCTGCTGGGTCTCTGCTGCCTTGCTTTTGCATTTGCATTTGCATGACTTGTTGCTAGGCGTTCTAGTGAGCCGGCATTCCGCTGTCTGGATGTTCTACGGGCACCGTTTGGCTTGCGTCCGCTCGATCGCCCCTTCCATCCATTCCGCACCTGCTGCTGCTGGCTTCACTTGCCCACCACGACTCTCATCACTGGACATCACCTTTGTTACCTCACCTACCTTACCTTCTTTTTACTGTTGCTTCGTCTTCTTCTCCCTCTTCTTTTCTCTTCTCTCTTTCTTTCTTCTGCTGCTGCCTCGTGCTCATTCGCTCCTTCCGCTGTCCTACCCACCACACACTGCCTGCCTCGATCGGTCCGGTGTCGTTTCTGTTTTGATTGCTGCTTTCCTTAGTCGCTGGCCGCTACCGTCCACCGTCCGACTCTCGCCTTTTGCCTCTGCTACGCCGTCCCCGCTCACAGGAAAGACTCCGTACGACCTCGACCCGCCCGCCCGCACGCCCACATCCGTCTGTTGTGGACCATTCTCCTCCACAGGTGAGCCACTGGTGTCCTGTCCGCCCCCATCCGTTGCCAGCACACACGCTGTACCGCGGGCTGCGTGGGACGGCAGCTGTCGTGATGCAGCTATCCGTGATCGGGGGCCTTTGTGCTGGGGCCTCGTGCGAGACACCGTGCAGCTGACATTGTGTAAACAGGCTCTTCCTCCTCGTGAACCGCAAGTCATCGGCAGTCGAGCAAATTCTGTCTGCACCATCGACCGCAGTCGTTCTAACCCTGATGCTGCAATCATTGGTGCTACACGTCTAGACGAGGAATCAGAGCAATCATGAAGGACAGCCAGAATCACGAGTGTCGGGAGCCTGAGGGCGTCTCATTCTCGAGTCCAGCTCACGCGCGGAGGCAATCGGCCTATGCCGGTGAGAAAGGCATAGCAACGGTGCAGAACAAATCGCAGAATGAGCAGGTGATGGAGGCGCAGGGTGGACTGCAGGCGCCAGAGGCAAATGGCATGGCGTATTCGCCCGCTCAAGCACCCACTCCTCTTCCCACCGACATGGAATCGATTCCACCTTCGCCAATGACACTCTCACCCACCGAGCCGACCGACGAGGACATTGCCTCCGATATTCGTGCATTCCTCAACGAGGAAATGGACGACGGGCTCCAGCACGCAACATGGTGCTGGGAGCATGCGGACATCCGGCCACCGATCACGCCCGAAAGCCTCGCAGAACTCGACATGCCACGCATTGTGAATAACCCGAAATTACGGCACGATGTCAACTTTGACCGTGAATTACACTTCCGGCCCAACCTGGACGGCTCCAAAGGCAGGCAGAAGATCTTGCAGGCCGATCAATACTGGAGAGCACTGGAGGCTGAGCTCGTCATGTGCAAGCTCGTGCAGATCAGGAGAGCTCAATCACCAGAGAACGAGGTTTACTGGGACCGGATAATGAAGGGGTCGCTGCAACGGCTACCCAGCATATTCAGCGCCATCCGTGACATCCTCAAAACGTTGGTCCCCGACTACGACCAGAAGGCCGTCTCGGAACGACTCGACGTGGACCACATCATGCAACAAATCGAAAACGGCGTGTGCGATCTGATCGACCTTGGCAACTGGCTTGCCAAAGTCCTCAAGAATCACTGTGCTCCGATGCGGGACGGCCTCGTCGATGCGATGCAACAAGACATCCAGCGGGGCGCCATGGAAGGCAAACACGAGAAACTGGTTAGCGGCCTCCGACAGCTCATGACCATTCTAGAGGCCATGAAGCTGGATGTTGCAAACCACCAGATTCGACACATGCGTCCGCTTCTCGTTGACGACACGATCAACTTTCAGCGAAGATACAACGCTCACCGAATCTCGATTGGCAAGATCAACCAACACGACGCTCGGCATTGGCTGCAAACGAGTTGCCGTGAGCAATGTTCGCGCGTCGATGCATTGGTCGCGGGCTTAATTCGGGACATGCTGCACAACGACTCGGCCGGCATGTGTCCACAAACCTTTTACCTCGATTCCGACCGCATCCGCGCACTTCGGGTGGAATTGCACAGTCGGGTATATCATGCCATTTGCCATGATGTTCTCCGCGAGATTGCCTGTCCGCGAGGCACATCCGAAGCAAACCTGTCGAGGGCACGAGCAATGCTGCAGAGTAGCGTTTCTGCCATCGTCGGCGCCCAAGGACGGTTCGTCGACCGACTGGACAATATTGCCGTCGAAATCGTCCGCGTCCTCCTCGTGGTGGAAGGACAACACCCTCCTTTCGACATTGACTTGCTCAACTATGCAGAGCAGAGGCTTTCTGACTGCCTCCGCACCGACTCCGACTCGTTCCGGCGACACTCTCATGAGCTCATCAGGAATCTCGTGCCCAAGGTCCAGTCTCGTGTGCGCAGCCACGCCTCCATGACTGCCTTGGACTTGCAAGACTCCCTCGTACCAACGCCAGTCACTCCAAACAGGAATTCCATGGGCTTCGGCGCAGTATGCGAGCCTGTACCGCACACGCCAGTCACGCCTATTGATGCCGATGAAGACGTCATCCGACGATTCACCCACATCATCGCCCTTCACTGGCAAGTTTGGCGTGATCTGGTGTACCAGAGTGAAGAGCCATCGTCGCCCGGCTCGGATCGCGAAGACGACAGCAGCTCTGAGCACGGGAGCGACAGCACCACGATCCAATCGGGTGCATCTTCCCCGACAATGCCCGTGGCACGCGCTGTGTACGCTCCCGGCAAGAAGTGGCTGCCCGTTAGTGTCACAGTCACCAACGCCCCGAGTGGCTTGCAAACACATGCTGCAAGTCCCGATCCATCAGGAGAGCAAAGTCAGCCGTCTGGTGACACAGACATGTCTCCGGGCGACGAGACGCCTGAAACGCCGCCGCAACAACGGCAGCAAGCTTGAGACGGCGAGGTCGCTACTGCTGCATCAGCTGGTGCCATCAGCAGCCTGCAGCCGCAAATGCCTGCCGCGCACACCGGGCTCATTCGAGACTCTGGCCACACAACCTCTCCTTCCATCAATTTGTACATATCGTGAGCGACTTACTGATTTATTTTTGGCGAAGACTGCGCCTTTGAGCAGCCTTCTTGGGACACTGCATAGATTGCGAACATCATTTTGGACTTTAGCGAAGGCGTTTGGAGGCTCTTTGACATCACAATGCAGCTAATTTGCGGGCATTCGGGCTGCGACTGTTGGGACCAACGGAAATCTTGTCGGCATATGGGTATGAGTCCAATACTGACTCGAGGGGGCCTTTTCTTACACTTGGGATACCCGGATATCACGGATTGGTTGCACATTCTTATAATTGGTATACTAGCAATGGAAGCTAAGTAGCGAGTGGAAACAATACAAGATTTTGGAAGAGCTTGACGCCCTCTGAGAGAATTTGAACTCAAGTGTATCCAATGACTCTTTCACCCAGCAACCCATGAAGGTCGCAAAAGTCTAATGAGGTACACACGGCCATAGCTGCTGTGGAATGCTGGTATAATCGTGCACTCAACATGGTAGAGAGTTCCTAGGAGAACATCACAAAAGGCAGGTACTAGCTAGCTCCCGGATAAGAGAAAGTTCAAGCCAGGTATGCAAAGTATACAAGCGTACCTTGGGATACCTTGCCTGTTCTCGAGCCCGATATGACAGCGTTCAGAGGATAAAGAACAACCACGAATCGATTCGAAGAAAGGAAAAGTCGTTGAGTGGATCCGAGGTGATTTCCTGGTTGAGAGCAGAACAGGTATATATGTGTATGGTTCGTGTCATGTACGCCAAGCTTGCTCGCTTACTTTGCGACAGCGGTGTTGTGCGAATGTCATGAGGTATGTGTGTAGGTTCGGGTCCAGGATGCATGTGTGTAGTAGATGTCTATACGCGGATAGAGTGTGGCAGACCGCGGCGTCGTGGAAATATGAGTCCTTGGGTATGCCTTTTTGGCGCACGGGAGGTCGTGTCAAGTGTATACATGGCGAACATCCGAGATGTCTTTCCGACGACATCTGAGTTCACTACTGACTGACAGTGTCATCCGACTGAAGGCGCAGTCCTTTTACGCATCCGAGGTTGAGGTCCTGATCAATCACGCCGCGAGAGCCAGATTCTGTGACTTTTCAAGTTCTGAATTGAATCAAGTCATCAACGCTGACGTGCGGGCATCTTTGCTCTCGACCAGCTCGCTTCTTCCTCACGTCGCTCGAGGGGAAGCATTGTGAATCTCGTCCAGGGCCTCTCGCTGTAGCCTTAAGGACAGCTGCCGTGTATGGAAACAGAAGGCAGCTCTGGAGTATCGAGAGAGAGATCTTGCGGGCAGAGCGTGCTGCTAAGTGTGGCGTTAAGATCAATGTTGTGAGTCGGATAATTGGAGAAGGTCGCTGATGCGGTCGAGCAGCTTTGTGGAGGTGGAGGCGCGAGGTGAATCGACGAATACATGGTAGCGGTGATCGGGACCGCTTTGGTCAGTGATCCGTCCACAACAGGCGTTTATGCTGCTTCATGAGGATCAGGCAGATTCCTCAATCTGGCTGTGGTGATGGGGAGCAGACATGGTCGAGATGTTGGAGTGGCCACTCCAGCCAATGTCGATGGCTTGGATGGAGATCGCGCTCAACAGCGGTCAGGATGTGCTGAATCCATCCCTTCATGTACCAGACATCCTTGAGTAACGCGAGCAATACACAGTAGTGTGCCAGAATGACCAGCGCCATGGGCCGTCGAGTCTGTACCGACGAGAGATAGTCTTCATGGCAGCGGTAGATCCACGCGAAGACCAGATGCGAGCACACCTTGACGTCTGCTCGGCCTCTGACTTGGATGGCGCTCAAGAGCTTTTGGCTCGACTCAGGCTCTTCGGCATTATCTTGTGGGCTTTGGAACCGCTGCTCGAAGACGCCAGCGAAGCATTCATATAGACCTTCGAGCGCTTTGAGATACTTGCTGAAGGAGCTGTCCTCGGCTTCCAGGGTCTCGATAGACTTACGTAGTGCCTCGAGCTGCGCAGTCAGGCCAGGGAGAATCTCATTTGGGTCAATGCGCCTGTCGATGTTATCTTCAGGACGGAATTTGGGTCGAACTTCTGGAAAAATCGCATTCCGATGCTGCTCAAGGATGGACTTGACGCCTTGGAGGAGTCCGAGCCATTCTGGCTCGCCCTCGTCACTGTAGACCAAGTACTGTCCAGGCTGGGGACCCTTTCCGAAGCTGCAGAAGACGAGCATGCACGCTGCTACCCATAACTCTGTAGGGTTTCTGCCGGATCCAGATGCCATGAGACTCATCATGCCGTTAATGGCACTGTTTTGCAAGGCATTCGAGCGAGCAACACACTGTGTCTTCCTCGACTCATCGTGCCGTGACATGTGGAGTGCGGAAGCCGCGAGCATCAGTTGAGCAACAAAGGCGTGCTTGAAAGCGATCTTGGTGATGTTTTGCTGCCAGGCAATATCGCCCGAATCGTCCTCTGCGAAGCTGAAGCATATTGTCGTGGACCAATAGCTCCACAACTCTAGATCGAAGAGGTCAAAGGAGGAGCTCTATCGAGACGAATCAGCAAGTCTCTGATTATTTGTCCCAACGCCATCCCGACATCGATCCGCGGGAACACTGCAGATGATTTGACTTACAGCAGACCCATTCGCATATTGATCGAAAGTGAGCGAAGTGTCCTGGGTAGCACTTATAAGGTGGGGTGAAGAGGCTGCGCTCGTATTGAATGAAGACGGTGAATGCGAGTCCAGGCCGTCCAGACTAGCCAGTGCGGTGTGATCAACAAAAGGGCCGCTAGAAGTCGTAGAAGCCGACTGGTGAGAGGCATAAGTGCACAGTGTCGAGCGGCGCGAACAGTTGTCGCACGCAGGCTTCTCCTCGCCACACTGTCGGAGTCTCAATGTCAGTTCTTGTATTTGCTTGGAGAGCTTCATGCCGTGGTCGTCTGCAATCTTGGCGGCTTGGTCGGCCATCTGGATCGGGCAATGCTCCAACCGCCGGTTAATGCTGGAAAGCGAGCAGTTGCAGAACACGCACTGAACGTGGAGCGAGGGAGATATTAAGATTTCGTACCTTGACCCGTCGCCTCTTGCATTCTAAGCAACCGAACCTGCTCTTCCGGTGTGTCTGTCTGGCCAGAACGGCCTTGGTGCGCGCAAGTTCATCCATTGGACAAGCTTCGCGTGCTCGGACAGGATTCAGAGTCTCTGACAGACATGCCCACACTCTTGGTCGAAGTGCTGCCTGGGATGCAGCGTACGAAGCGAGTGTCGTGTCGAGGTACGAAAGTAACCGAGAGAAATCGAAATCTGGAGCACGTATTCGTATTCGCATTCGTACCCACGAGCTTCCTGCCTGACATATTTCAATCTTGCAACTACTTCAGAGAAGCACTTTTATGAAGAACAGCACTGTTATCATGCAGTATCACGATGCGCAATGAGGTCGTTGGCCTGATACGAAGACAGTGTCACTGATTTTGGAGAATGAGCGCACAGGAGATTACGCTGAGTGGCAGCCATGGAGATGCTATATGAGCGTCCGGGTAGGACAAGACGACTGCTCAGATTCTTCACATTTGCATCGCCGAACTCACGCTACATCCGTTGCCACGATCAAACATGAACGTCGAGTCCGATGGCAGGAGCTGGAATGGCATCGCCTCGGGTCCACCCAATGGCCCAGCAGCAATCGTGTTCATCGCAGCTTTTGGGATTGGCATCATTGGGCACTTTGGCATGATGTGCTGGCTCAGATCATGGTATTTCATCCCATTTCTGATCGTTTGTATCAGTGAGTCGCGACATCTCCTGATTTCCTGGCAATCTGCTTACACAATTCTTAGTGGAGACATTCGGTTATTACGGTCGCTTCTGGCTCTCGCAATCACCTGGGGACTTTCGGGCGTACGTCCTCTACGATCTACTGGTCCTTCCGGCCCCCATTTTCCTCGCGGCGACCATGTACATGTCCATCAGTCGGATCGTAACATGCCTGGACGCGGCTGAGCTTTCGCCAATACGTCCTCGGTGGCTCAGCAAGATATTCGTGCTTGGGGATGTGGTCTGCTTTCTGGTGCAGCTCTCGGGGACGGGAATGACAATCACGATAGACGCCAAGATGCAAGATATTGGCCGGGTGGTTGTTGTTGTTGGACTGGTTTTCCAGATTCTGGTCTTCCTGGATTGTCGCCGTCTTCTATCGGAGGTGCAAATTGCAAGCTGGGGCCAACGGACTCCCCTGGAAACGATTTGTTTTGCGTTGCTGGCGGCCAGCATGTGTGTCGTGCTACGAAACTTGGTCATCGGCGTCGGACACGCGCAGGGAGCGAGCGGCTTCGTGTCAAGCCATGAGGCTTTTGCCTATCTGTTCGAGGCGGCGCCGATCTTTGCCGTGGTGTGCTTGCTCTTGGTGTTCCACCCCGGGATATTACAAAGATCAACTGCAAATATGAGAGTCTTGCTTGGAGGGAGTGAAGAGGTGAAGATGGAAGCAAGGACAGGCAATGCCGTGCCTTTGCCAAATGACTTCACCGAGGAGAGCGCCTACTTCCTGCGCCGTTGAGCGTAGCTGCTACGTTATGACCAGTCTCAGCGGCTCAAGTCACCACACTTGGCCCTGTCAAAGCGGTCATACCTGGCAGAAGTATTACGGAGCTTCACAATTCCAAGTCGTGGTAGTGCTGTAAGGACAATCACGCGAACATTGATAGAAGTGAGACTGTAGTGTAGCGACAGCGAGACGAACAGATGCATAGAGCTTTGAGTGCTCTGTCTGCCACTAGGACGGCGGAAGCGCCATTCCCACGAAGAACGCTGGTTTGTTGATGTCGTGGTTGTTGTAGCTGTGAAACAATCAGCAGAGAGCCCTACGGTGGTAGACGACCGCATCTTTGACCTAAGCATCGCAATGCCTCCGGGTGGCAACAGCATCGGCAGATCAGCATCAATAGGCATTCTCAGCCATCGCTTGACGAAACATCTGCCGATGAGACCATGCGCAACCTTTCCATTGGTCAGTACGTGTACGTATAAGGAGGGCTTTGCCAGTACCACTAAGACATCTGCCACGGATGCACCTTTCATGTGCGGTTCTTGCAAGTTATGGATATCCTGGATGAGTTTGTCCAGTCGTATCTCCACGTCAATCTTAGATCTGCTAAAACATCAGCACCAAGGAATGTGTGCCATGATATCAGGCACATACTCGCCGCCTACACATCCGTCTCTCCAGACGTTCCACTCAACTCCTGGCCTGTCCAAGCCCTGCTCCCTCCTGATCATTCTCACGTCAGCAGCCAACAACCCATCGTACTCCCCATAGTCCCACTCTGCGATCTCTTCTGTCACCTCAACGCTGCCCTTTCCTCCACCGAAGATCGCTTCATTGATTCCAGCAACACCTTCTTGGCCTCCTGACTTAGCATTTTCGACACCGCTAAACAATAGCTCGTATGTACGCGTAGCTCGCTGGCGTGGGCTCACAAACACCTTCTTCACACTGCGCGGGTCTAGGAGCTTGCCTGGTCCAACCAACAATGCGCCAGTGGAGCTGGCTTGACGTTCGCCAAAAGCCGTCAAAGGAATGTCGGATCTGCCCGTGTGTTGACCAGAAATTGTCCACTCGGTCTCACCTACAAAGTGCTGTTAGCATGAGCAACTTGCACAGCTGGCCTGCCTGTCTGGTACCATGGCGAGCAAGAAACACGCGAGGCGTTGTTGCATCAAGGTCGGACATCGTCCGCGTAGTGGCTCGGGTTCAAGATAATGCAATGGTCGGTGCTGCTTGATAAGGAAGGACTCGGGGTCGACTCGGAGGGGCAGGCCCCCGGCCTTACATGCTGCTGCAGGGTTCTATTTCAGGGTGCCATTGGACGGGCGGCGTGTTGCAAGCGCTCAACGCGTGCCCAACTCGCAGCATGACACTCATTTTTGGAGGACCACAGCCAGCCTCATGTCTCGGTCCACGACTTGTACTCAATGTCTGCACGATGATGATGCAATCCAGACAGTAACGAAAACACGGAAAGCCTGCCGGCCGGCCCCACTACCCTTGGCTTTTTCTTGGCTCCAAGGCCCGTAGCATATATACCCAGGACGCTCGCTGCTCCTGATGGTTATCCTATTTCATGCTTGATCAGTTGGATACTTGATATGGCACCGGAGAATGTGATACCTATCGGTCACCACCAGCGCGAAATTGAGAGAATACCTGCTTCAAACCTACGAATGCCCGTAGAAGGCCTGACCATCGCTTTGGACCAAGGGGTTGTAGATGGTCTGTACAACGTCCAACTGGGCAGGTGCGAATGCTCATTGCAGGTAGCTTTCCCTGAGACTGGCACAAGATTGATCAAGGCAGTTGAATATGCCCAATCTACTGGCAGCTCCACTTTCAAACTTGAGGTGCAATTGCCAGACAACACTATAGCACACTATTTCCTGAAGGTAGCCTGCCCCGGAACTTGCTTTCCCCATTCGACCGCTCTCAGTAATTTCCCACTAGACTTTCACCGGAGCCAGTGCAGAAAACAAGTGTCGTGGTGAATTTGCTGCGCTGGAAGCGATTGAGAGGGCCGTTCCAGGACTCGCACCTAAGCCTCACGCGCATGGTGTACTGGGAGATGCTGATGTGGAGTCGCATTTCCTGCTGGAGGACTTTCTCCAGCTTCAGATGCAAGTTCGTGATCTCCCCAGTCCTTGAACCGCCGAGGATATAAGTTTGATGCTCTGCAGCCCGCGCCCAATTCCGCGCTTGCGGCCAGCCTAGCTAAACTTCACCTACAGTCACGCGCTCCGTATGACAAGTTCGGCTTCCACACTCGATCCTGGCATGGCGACATCGATCAAAACATCGACCGATGGGATCAGTCCTGGGCTGTGATCTTCCACGGACACTTATCACATATCATGGAACTGGTGATGCTCAAGGCTGAGCGACTGTTGGTGGATGTTGACGATTTTAGATCAATCTGCAATCTGATCCTGGACCACGTCTCACCACGTTTGCTGAAGCCCTTACAGCAGGACGGTCGATCCATAAAACCGTCACTTGTGCATGGCGACTGCTGGGATGGTAACACGGCGATAGATCAGAGTGGAAATACTAGGTTGTTTGATGTGTGCTCATTCTATGGCCACAATGAGTATGACACTGGAAACTGGAGAGCTCCCAGGCATAGGGTCAGCGCCCCTGCTTACCTGACCAGCTACAAGGAAATCTTGCCACCTTCTGAGCCAGTCGAAGATTGGGCTGCACGACAAATGTTGTATTCTCTATGCTTCAACATGGGCAATGTGATCAACATTCCGGGATCTGAGCAAGGTCCAGTGTGAGTGTCAAAGCTATTTCAAAGGCGAAGACACTATGCTCACCCTAGTATAGTGTATACGATGACATGCTGACGCTGTGTGAGATGTTTTGTCCTCAGGAATTGGAAGGTGTGATGGCTGGGTATCGCTGACATCGCCTGGTGTCTGCGCAGGGGCCGAATATAGATCACCAATCAGTTTTCTAGAGATCACTGCAACCACCAGGACTCCAATTTAGTGCCAGATGAAAGCTAGGCACCGGACATAATAGTGGTGGGCATCAAGATGTCCTCTTTATGCATGCAGTGATGGCCACACCCATGATCTTTGAACATCTGCCACGCACTACGAGTATCGCGCTCTCGTATCGTGCTCAGTGTGGCAGCTGCCGTCGCAATGGGGATGGTGGGTTGGATGAGTGGCTAAGTGCTCCTGATAACGGCAGCAGAAGGTGGAAGCGTGGTCGAGATGTTGGTGATGTCGGCGAGGACGCTTGTGCGGAGGTTGGGGAAATGGGAGAGCCGGGTTGCTCTTTGGACTCTTCCCATTCGTCTTCGCTGCCATCGGAAAATGTCGGCATGATATCCGCGGAATTGAGCGCGAAGTTCGCATCTGCCAGCTCGGAGTGAAACGACGATCTAGCAGAAATGAAGAAGCCGCCCTCGAGCAGACTGTCCACAGATCTAGTCTCTTCGACCTCAGCTCGAATGACAGCTACTAGCTCTTCGAACGCAGTCCCAAGCTTTTCGTCAAAATCGCGCCGCTTTTCGAGCACCTCACGATTTTTATTGAGGCTAACCCAGTTGACATCATACGAGATCCTGAGTGGATGTAGTGAGGCCAGAATGTGCATCGTCTCTTCATCGGCATGCTCAGCTATAACAGGCAAGATCTCCGGACCTGTACACTGTCAGCATAAGGAAATGTGAAAGGACCAGGTACTTGCCGCTCAAGGTCATGGTAGTCATGTACTCATGACATCGATTCACAAACAATCGCAGGACCCTGTGATTGTTGTGTATGATTGCCACCGTGAACGGCGTCAGCCCTTGACTTGACATAGCGTTAAGGTCGGCACCGTATTCGAGCAGCAACTCAGCACATTCAGTGTTGTGTGTGCGTGCCACCGAGTGCAACGCAGTCAGCCCTTCTGGATTACACGCGTTCGGATTCGCTTCAAACTCAAGGAGCTGTTTGAGTAGAGTTGTCATGCCCGCGAAGCCTGCTGCTGTCAAAGGACTGCTTCTGAACATGCCCTGAGGATATTGCGGATTGGGATTCCCGCCGGCCATCAAGATGGCATGCAGTGTATCGGCATCATGACTATCGACCGCGTGTAGCACAGGAGTCCTGCCGGTGACGTCCATGTTGTTTACATCCGCGCCGCAGGCCACCAGCAGTGCTATATCGTCGAGCTGCGACCTTGCCGTTGCCCAATCCAGGGCTGTTCTGTTTTGCGTATCTGTTAGATAAACTGCCCATGGATTCTCGCTGAGCTCAGAAGCTAGGAGCTTGGTTGAGAGGCCGAATATGATCCTATGCACGAGCGGGAAGTTCTGGTCCTCTATCCAATCGCTTTCACCTCCTTCAGTGATGCACCTCAAGGCCCCTTGCTGAGTCTCGTCGCACTTCCCTCGAAATACGAAGTCCCAGACATTGCTGTATGATTCTTCGTCGACCAAGGCCCCCTCGCGAATGAGGAATTGCACTGTTTCATGGTTGTGCATTCCGCCATACAACGCCCATCGAAGCAGAGAGTAGCCACGAGAATCGCTGACATCTCGGGGGCCTGCCAGTCCTTCAGAGAATAGATATTTGAGACCCTCGATATCTCCGCGCATGGCAAAAGTGATAGACTGTGCAGAGTCCGGTACGCGTCTGGTCGTAGAGAGCTGGAATTCTGGTCCTGCTCTTGGTTGGTAGGTCAGGTGTAGTTTCACGTTCATCGAGACAAACCAGGAAGGGAACCAGTATTCCACAGTTGCGGTAGCACCCTGCTTATCTCGGCAGCCGCGGAAATCACAGGTCTCCCTCTGCATAGGCAATCCTGCAAAGCCCACGAACATTCTGCCGAGGACGCCTTCCATCATGCCAGGCGACGTCATTCTCAGCTGCCGCCTGGCGTGACATGCACACGGACAATAGTTCCGGCATGGCCATCGATGTGATGCTACCACTCTCACAGTATCTCCCTTTGCTCTTGACAGAGTGGCAAGCTCGTTTAGCTTGCCGGCATCAGCGCGCTCCATCGATCGGCTAACAATGGTCTGTGCCAGAGAGTCGATCCGGTCGCGCAAAGCCAGATGATGCTCGTCCATGCGAGTACTCAATGCCAAGTGCTGGTCGTCTAGACCTTGACTGAGTGTTTGACTTGCTTGTGCAGACTTATCAGAATCTATACTGACACTTTTCAGCTCAAGAATTACCTGCTGCAGATCCATCGAGTTAGATGTTCCCAGTATGAGTGTCAGAGACGCCTTCACGGACAATACATCGCTTCGAAAGCCCTGGAAGACCTCTTTCTCCTTGTACCATATGGTGCTCTTGCTGATGACCCTGACTCTGGAGTTCTTACAGGCCTCTGCAATTCGCTCCAGTGCCTTCACGATGTCGCTAAGGTGGCCTTTGGCTCTCTGGAGAACACCGTTGAGGGATCCACGTATGCTGATCGGTGCAAGTAAGTTTTGCTTCAAGGCTTGATCAATGTGCCGAAGCACAATTTCCAGGTCCACGATCTCGTTCTTGAGGACTACGATCTTCTGTGGCACTTCCCCGAAATGTCGTAATCGTGAGATTGCTGTGCTGATACTGGCAGCAGCTGTCGCCAGCGCCAGCACGCTCGCGGTGATAGATAGAGGGTCCATGTTATCAAGAAAGTGTTCGCGCCGTGCGTAGGAATAGAGGCGTTGAAGGTCACCACTTGACGGTCGAAGACAATGCCCTGGACCGGTACCCCTCCGATCCGAGCAGTCCTACGCCCCCCAACAGTGGCGGATACTCATTGGACAGCCTGGCACTGCCGCTGAGTTGCGATATGCCGCTCCACATGGTCGCTACTTTCGTCCTCGAGATCCACACTTCATTTGGATCGCGGCACCGTCTCTCGCGCTGCACCACTTGGCAATTGATGTGCCCTCGTCTGGACCATGTGTCCGAAGCAGGTGGACCTGCAGCCGGTGTAGTAGTGTGGCGCCTATTCAGCACTGCCCTGGCCCCGATGCATGCCAACAGGCAGGGCCGCAAGAGCTGTCACCAGCAGATACTGTACCACTGTGTGCTCCCCCTTCTTAGCGGGGCATTCTGTTCCTGTTCCGCAGTAGACCACGACGGGAGCCAGTAAGTTAGCGGTGCCAGAGATGATTGATAAGGCAACGTTTCACTGCCAAGCCGGCTAAATCAAACGCCGGTCGAACTAGACGAACTAGACCAACTACCTCCTAGACTTCACTACTGACCAGATCATTCATGACTTGCCTCCAGCTATGGCGAAGCCTCTCCTTGTCTTCATCCTGCTCTTCATCGCCTCCTCGTCCTTCCTCATCTCCCGCCTGCTCACAGTCCTCAATCCGGCGCGCCCCAAACCGGCACGCGACTCCCGACGCGATGCTCATAGTCCCACGCATCTCCTGATTGTGCTCGGCTCAGGCGGACATACAGCAGAGATGCTCGCAATGCTGGAGCGAGGCATCAACGAAACCGATCACGAGCTGCGCATCGATTTGAACGACTTCCGTCACCGGACGTGGGTCGTGAGCAGCGGAGACGCGCTGTCGGCGCAGCGAGCAAAGGACTTTGAGGAGAGGATGGCGCGACTGCATGACAAACAGGCGGCAGGGAAGGTGCGATGGGACGAAGGTGGCCAAGGCACGTACGATGTTCATGTCGTTCCTCGTGCGAGGAGGATCCATCAAGGGCTGCTGACAACTCCATTTTCATGTCTGCAATGTTTCTGGGCATGTGCGGCAATTTTGAGCCAGCATACTGGAGGCCTCGGGCAACTGGACTTTCCAGACCTGATACTTGTAAATGGACCTGCAACGGGCACGATCATGGTGGCTGCGAGCATCGTGTTGCGGTACTTTGAGGTCTGGGGCTGTAATTGGCGAGGGAAAATGAGGACAGTCTACGTGGAAAGCTGGGCGAGGGTCAAGAAGCTCAGTCTCTCCGGCAGACTGCTGGAATTCGTCGTCGACAGGTTCTTGGTCCAGTGGCCCCAGCTCGAGCGAGAAGGCGGACGTGCAGAATACGTGGGAGTACTCGTGTGAAGTGCCGTGCTGCTTTGGCTGTCTTTGATTCACTTGCACTGCATTCCAGTCTAAAACCTCACAGCCCGATGCGCAACCTGGCTATGCTTGCAACCGCGTGGACTATTCCTATCTAGCACTGCCAGGTCTGGATGTATGCTGCAATTCGCTGGACTCTGACCGGGCAGACGATGAGCCAATTCGTCTCTGCAGTCTTTAGAGAGTCCTTCAATACGCACGTACGCTCCTCGGTCGACGCTTGACCAACAGCACCCTCAAGACTGGATCACTGCACGTTCAGGAAGATGGGTTTCGAGTTGACTCGAGTGCGAACACGATCCATTTATCGAGAACGACTATGCAATCAAAATGCAGTGACTCAACTGCTTGTACAATAGCTCTTCCTGGCAGGGCACCGAGCCGAGTGGAACAGACGACCACGACAGGCACTCTAGGTACGGGCAAGTATGGCACTGAATGGTGTTGTCATCGGATCCGCGCGGCCTATCAAAGCTTTGCTGACAGCAAGCCAGAGGCTCACTGCATCCTGGATTCACGAAACACGAGCCGGAGCCATCACCCGTCACCCCATCGCACTTCACGCCGAGCTTTCGATCGGCACCGAGAGCAGCCCCCATCATGATGCGTGCGACCGACGCTTCAACTTTCTGTTGCATGGGCACTTTCGGAAGCGCAAGCTCTCAATGCAAGTGGCACCCGCGATGTCTCTGAGATGACACCCGTGCTACCGCAACGTTGCGTCTAAAACCAATCGCAGAAGAAAGATCCGCCACCGACCAATTGATGCACACAAGCGAGAAGAACGCCCTTGAAACCATCGCATGGTACCTTCACCGCATACACAGATCTGCACGGGTGCTCTGCAGAAGTCCGCCAGCAACGGGTTGGCACACCTGCGTGTGGTGGCGCTGCAACGGTCAGGAGATCTTTGTGGTTCATTCCACGTGGCGCAGGCCATGGCATCCCGAGTGCACATACGACCAGATGACTACGGAAAGTGGCGTAGTGATCATTCTTGCGGTTATATTGCAGAAAGCGGTCACGACGACCAACAACTACATTGCACAATCTCTGCCAGACTGAGATCGCGAATCGATCTCTCACGGATGCTGAGTGTGCCACGCACTTTCGGTGCCCGACTAGAGCTACGCAGCAAGCAGGGGCATTTGAGTGTTTTGGAACGATCGAGTCGTGCAGAAATGCAATGCAGATGCAAGGAATATTGAAGGAGCTATCAGATCCCCAACATTCCGGTGTATTCTACTGGTTGCTGTTGCTTGAGCTGTTCCGATGTCTATTTGGACCTTGCTCAAAGCTGTTCAGGAATATGTACTGGCGGTCCAATTCAGCCATTCCCGTCTGGCCACAATATTGCTTGCTGGCCCCTCTATTGCTACTCATTTCAATTCTCGCGCATCCTTCAATCTTGTTTTCCCAGGGGTCGGATTTGAGAGGACTTGCTCGGCCGATCTGCTCTATGGACCTCGTGGGTCACTGGCTGCTGGAGGGCTCGGCGTGATACTTGGGACCACTCTCCGTGCTATAGCTTGCCGTTGAGTCTTTGCCACAGCATCCATCGAATGATCCAGTTTTGCCCGTCGGGCGCTTGGTAAAGCTCGTATACGGCTTTCGTCTGCTGGCACGCCGAGTCGTATATGCGCAAGACCTCTGCAAGCATCGCAGTTTCGGCAATATGACGGCAGCGTTCTCGACTTTCGCACGAGATGCCGTCTTGCTGTGCAGCGCGCAGCAGTCGATCAGCCCCTGCAACAGCCTCTTGCTGACATGCGATTAGCCTCACAGCCGAGCTTGTGGTGCAAGGTAGGGTTCCGAACCTCCATCTTCTGGTACACGCTCTGAGCATTTCTGTCTTGCATATCTAGAGCACAGAGCTGCAGGATATCGGCCAGCTGTATGAAATCCGATTTGCGAGCTGCAGGAGATTGTGGCCGCGCCATGATGAGTGTTTGGAGCATTTGAGAGTGCGAGCGAGCGGGTGAAGAGTCCATCTTCTATAGTCGGAAGGATTCATCATTTTGAATCAAGACAGGTGCAGTAGCTCTTCACATCCGTCTTCCATCCGTTTCTCATCCGCATGGGCGACAACAACCAATGCTCTACATGGATCTACATCCAAAGCAGCCTGCAGCCAGTTTAGCTGCCACTCCTTTCGAGACTCGATGTCTCCAGCTGACCTCGTTGGCGCATCTTGGTGTCCTGCCTTTCAAAGGCCTGGAACGTTCTGCGCGACAGTTGGGATGCGATACTCCCCTGCAATTAACGCGCGACTCACAAGCAACAGCTCATCCCTCATACATGAGACATGATCTGCGCCTGCCCACATCCGCCTATCACAAGAAAGCTTTCAGGCCACCTGGCACGAGACATGCTTCATTGACCCCAAAGAATGTGCCGTTGTGCCATGTGCATTTTTTAACGACGGTCACGATCTCTACACGCCTTGGACTGACATGTGACAGCCGCTTGCCATCGGGCGTCATCACGGCGCCTTCGGCGTCACAACGTGGTAAGCCCGCTCCGAAGGGAGACGGTCTAGACCTCGCGCGGAAGCGGGATTTGTCTGCCATATAACTTCCGTTGTCGTCTTTGGTCTGCTGTGCAGCAAGGACGTGATGACGCACTGTCATCTGCACGGAGCGAGGACCGTCAAATTCCACCATCTCCCCCATCCTGTTGCTTTTGTATAAGGTATAAGGACCCCATCGAGGTAATCTCAAGGCATACCACTGCAGGGCATATGGACAGACTCAGATCGAAGACGGGGTGTTTGACCTGCTTGAGTCGCCGAAAGAAATGCGATGAGGTGGTGCCAAAGTGCGGGCATTGTGTTCGGCTCGGTCTCAACTGTTTGAGACGGGATCGTTTGGGCAGTGGTAATGCTGCTGCTGGGATCAGCTGGGCCAACCTGATGGCGGCGAAGAGATTACCTCTTCGCACAGCTATCACAAACGGGTATCCTCCCTTCAGAAACGACTTCGAGCAGCAGTTGTCTATCGAAGGCCCGGGAGCGCTTGCTCCGCTAGTCTCATGCATGGCTGGTCCCGAGTTTCGAAATGTCTCTCTCTTCGGCACCTTCTCTGCAGAGAGTCCTCTTGTAAGGCAAGCACTGGTGGCTTTCTCAGCCTACAACCAAGGTTCGAGAAGTCGGGATGCGCTCCAGTTGTCCTTGCGAAGCTACCAGAACTGCGTCGTACAGCTTAGTTCCAGTCGCCTAGCTGGCGGTAGCTCTACCAACTCCGCCGAGCAGAATCATGGCTTGACCGCTATCATGTTCCTGGGTCTTTTGGAGGTAAGAGGGTCGTGTTGCGCTCGCGAGCTCAATCTGATGCATTCTAGGGCTTGAGCATTGGCGACTCCAGCAATGCCTTGTCACATTTTGAGATGTGCAGGAAATTGTTGACGTTGCGGTTGATGCAACCGGGAGTGCTGGAAGATGCCGCGCTGGTCAAGCTGTATCGTGTCGTGGCGGAGTGTATCATGTACAATCTTGCCACGCTCTCGCCCTTTCATGCCACCGTTCATCAGCTGGTCACCTGTTGGGGAACGTCATTCGACTGTCTCTTCCCCGGCGGCGACCACAAGTACAGTCCATTCTTTGGTGGCTTTCATGACGATTATCGATTGATGCTCAGGATTAACATCCATCTTCGAGCTGATCAGCCCGGAGTGAACAGATCCTTCCCGGAATCCCATCCGAGTCTGAGTGCGTTGTGGTCAGAGCTGCAAGCAGTTGAATCGAACCTTCCGGTCTCCTATCGGCGAGTGGAGGGTGCCAAGGCCACTGAGCTGTATAGAGCGAAGCATAAGATCTTGGTCCTGGGACTTCGAGTCCATCTCATCAAAATCTCGGATCGAACGACGACTCCCTCGGACGTCCAGATATCGCAATGTGTTTCCGACGCCATGGCCATTTTGAGAGCACAGGATGTTCGCGAGCCTGGAAATCCTGCACTGCGCTGGCCCTTGACTATCCTAGCATGCGCTGCCGAGAACGAAGATGACTTTCAGTTCTTCGTGGCCAAAATGAGGGAACTCGAGGTCATCCTTGATCCTTCCAACAGTGGCAAGATCAAATTTGCCATTGCGTTTCTGGGCCAGTATCGACAAGGACAACCTGCACTGCGGCTGCAGACTGAGCGTGGCTCTTGGTTTCCAACAACCCAGCTTGATTTTCTGCTAGAGCCACAGTTCCTAGACAGACCCTCCGACCCACGAGGTAACAGATTATGATATGCGAGCCATTTTTGGATTCTGGGTATGCTCTTTGCACTATTTAAAGGGCTTGCCCGAACGTGACTTCTGAGGGGGTGTTCGATAGCCATCTCATTTGCGGAAGGATGTGCTCACGTCAGCAAAGCTCCGGTACGCTTGTCTGCTTACGCGCTGTTGACATTCCCGCGCACCTGGTCGTGTGTAGTTGAGTTGGCGCACTCCAATCGCTTTGCGACACATTGGATGAGTTAGGATGTTGACCGGTCGGTGCGCCCAACTTACATACCATTAGCAAGTGGCTGATGACCACCGTCGGCACAAGAGCCCGCCTCCGACGCAGATCGTCTTTGGACTTTGGTGCACGAGGATGGCCATCCAAAAATCCTGCCATGGTGTCCCATTATCAGTTCTATACTGCAAGGCAGGAGGATGGGCCATCGACGATGAGGACTACAGCCATGCCTGGCTGCAACAGAATGTTACGACTCTTCTAAAACACTGTCTTGTCTGTGTTGCCATGTGCGTAGTCAAAAATGAACTCTCGCTTAAGCAAAATCGCCTTTGAAAGCCGTTTGAAGGCGATAGAACCAGGTCGAACTCCTTTGAAGAGCGCTCTCGATCGCGCCGTTACACTGCTGTTAGCTATAAGCATACCGCCTCATGATCGGGGAGTCAGCCGGGAATCAACTGCTCTAACGCAGATGAGAAGACGTGTGAGCAAAGGTGGAAGACGAGGCTGATTTTCTTTGAAGATGTAACTGAGCCGGAGGATGAGGACCCATGTAAGGATCCACCCTCCGGAATGGTCTCCAATCACATACAATAGCGCCGTGCAGCATGCACATGTGGGCCGCCCATACCCGGTCCGCTACACAAATCAGAGGCCAGCGGTCAAAGGCCCGCTGGCCGTACAGACATGCAGGTGTGACTACGCATGCTCGTGGCAATTTGGGCAAGCACAAAGTGTACACTCTCCATATACAAAAGACGGACTGACTTGCCAATCTCTGGACACAGAACAGCCCAGAACGCCTTATCCAAAGTCTCGACAGCAACTCCTGCAGTCCCAACTTTGACCATAAATGCCAACGCTTTAAATCAGCAGAGGCATGCCGCCCCCCAACTCCACACTCAAACCTTGCTTTAAGCATAAGCTAACGCGACCCTAGCAAGATGTGTTATGTCAACCTCATCACATGGACTCAGTGCGGACACTTTTCAGTAGTCAAACAAATGTGCTCCCATGCTCAACAACAACAGCCGGCAGCATTCTGCAGGTCCGCACATGAGCCAATTGCTACAGACATCCCGGCCGAACGAGGTGCTTGTCCGGACACGAAAAGACATGCGTCCGGCGCTCGGGATCCCAGTATGGTAGCTTGGGCTCAAGGCTTAGATATCACAAGTACTAGTGAGCGGGTGGCTCTTCCGTACTCGAGATAGTGTATGGCGGCATGATGGTGCCCGAGTCATTGCATGGCTGGCCGTGATGCTTGGCCACGCCTGTCGGTATCGAAGCGTGAACAGAGGCAGTTCTAGCGCATGGCCTGCATCGCGGAGGCGAAGAGGTGTTCGGTGGAGGCGTTATGTTGGACATTGCTTGGAGTTACTCGCCTGTCCTGCCGAGAACAGAGCGCACTTTGTTTGTTTGCTGCTTGCTTAGTTTGATGCCACACATGACAAACATTCAGATCAGTAACGGTGCCTTGAAACTTTCCTGCAATTCGCAAGTTCCATCTGTACGCTCCAGAGCGCTCTCACATGCAGCCCCGGGCAAGTGGAGGAGTGCAAGTCAGACTGCGACCGGTTCCAGCGACTTGTACTCTCGGCTGCCAACGAATGGTTTCTGCACAGATCTCGTGTATCAGCTTGCGGCCGCATGCTGGAGGCCATGCTTTCCGAGCTGCTGGTATGGACATGGATGACAGTGTTGACTTAGGTCAGCTCCTGTCCAACCTGGCTCACTTGCTGATGACATGCCCGGGTGCAGTGCCTTCGCCTCCATATTATACACCCAACACATCACCTTGTATAACTCGCGGGGCCGAGTCCGACGCGCAGCTGCGTTCCACGTCATGGAGATCAAACCCTGGATGGATTGATGCTTGACGAACTTGCTTGAGATTGGTACCGAAGCTTGGCCAATGTCGCCACTATACGATATTGTCAGCCAAGTCTGTTCAGTGAGAGTCTGAGGCTGCTTGTGCATTATACCACAGCTCACACAAGTTCTTCCACGGCAGTCGAAAATGGCAGCACAAGTTGCGTGTTGCATGAGCTGGAGTTCTTTCTTTGCTCACAAGATCTTTCTGCCTGAGGCTGCACAATTTTGCACACCCCGTCTCCCGTCTTCACGCGCTCTGCTCTGCTTCGTTCCCGCACTCCGCTCCCTTCGATCTGCGGCGTTTGCGAAAACGTCAGTACCTGTGATGGAGTCTAGCTGGGGCTCAGATATCGAAGCTGAAGGACCACCTGGGGAGGATGGATTAGCTGGCAAGAACAAGAAAGAGCTGGCCGAGACCACGACTGAGCTTCGGACAGCAGACAGATGTCGTAAGCACAGGAGCCTTTGTAACCTTCCAATCACTATTACAAAAAGTGAACGGGTGCAGCCTCCAGCCGTCACGGGTCCGGTCAGACGCCTGCAGCAAGTAGAGTGGCGAGGCGGACATATGACGGGTGTTCGTCAAGACTGTTGCATACCAGGACACTGCTGTTCAACCCTCCAGCCTGCTTTGCGGGCTCTGTGTAGGGAGTGGCATGTCGTTGCTGGTGAAGGGCGAGACAGTGCGAAGTGACGTCTTTTTCACTTGCTGCAAGGTGAGCTCTGTGAGATGGTGAGAAGCATGCAAGAGCGACTCGGACTCGGTTGGCAAGTGAAGCTGCATTGCTCCTGCATACTGCGTGCGTTAGGCAAGAATGGCTGCTAGCGTCGAATCACGCGGTTGCAGTCGCGAAGCTCACACCCGCACACAAACAAAATCGACACCGATCGCACCACGACTGTGACCGCAACGACAACGACAACGATGGACGCCGAGCGCGCCAAGAGCCTGCCACTGCTCACTTGGGCCGATCAGCAATACCAGTCCTTCGCCACTCTACAGGCCAACAACACGGTACAGTCTCTCCCTACTCCTACTGCTGGCGGCGGCGGCGTGGCGGTGGGCGGCGGACGTGTTACTTTTGGGCAGCCATCGTGGTCCGCTCCACAGCCAGCGCGGCTGGTGACTAACCTCAGGGATGAGACGAGATCCACAGCGAAGAAGCAGAAGAAGATGAGCTTCCCGACCGCTGACTCGGTCGTGATCGACCTCACCGATGAGGATGTCATCGATCTCGTTTCCGACATCGAAGACGAAGCCACACCACCAGAAAAACCCAGCTCCGCCATCGTCGATGTTCCAGAAGAAGATGTTTCCGCCCCGCAACAGATCGAAACGCTGCAACAGATCGAAACCGCACAGCAAGTCGTTCGCGGAGTTGACGTCGGAGCCCAAGGTAAGTAACATGGCAGACGCGATATTCACCTCGAGGATGACACTGACCGCAAAGGTGACACTGGCCGCAACATTGACCATGTCGGCCCACTTCTCAGCACGACACAGTTGCCACTGCCAGATTTTGGTTCATACATGGCAGGCCTCAACGGAGTGCGCCAAGACACTTTGTCCCAGAGTATTGATGCCAACGGCCTGAATGGCTTCTGCCCACATCCCTTCTTGAAGATGTCAAAAGGCGCGATCCTTCGAGCCAAGAAAGCGGCGAGACGGGCCAGTGACCAGTCGGCAGTGGCAGTCATGTCAGAAGTGGCAGCAAGGCCGGAAGTGACCATGCCACAGGCTACGGACCCGATGGGTGTCAGTAACGCGCAGGCGTTTCATGGCGCTTTGGCTTTGGCACAGCTCTCGCAACAGACTGTGCCTGGAACACATGTCCAAGCCGTCGCTGGTGGCGCTCACACACTCGTTCTGCCTGGGCTTCCACTGGCATCGCAGACAGTGGCCGGCGCCGTTGGTGAATTCCCTGACCACACCCCCCTTACAGGCCTTCCCCCGATTTACCATTCGGCTGTTGAACGAGCACAGGAAATAGCGCGCGAGTGCGGAGAACAGCCTATGCGACATCTGGCTCCACCATGCATTGCGCCCTTGCCACGTCCTCGGGACCTTCCCCCAGTGAGCGTGTTCGGAGGTACACTGAGCATGTACACCGATGGTTCCTGGTGTCACGATGATGGGTCTGGGGGTGCTGGCGTTGCGTATCAGTTCAGAGATGTCTGGTATGGGCGTGCGGTGGCTCTTGGGCACATTGTCGACCACCACGTCGCAGAACTTGAGGGCATCCGCCACGCCGTGCGGATGGCACATTCGATCGTCCCGCAGGTTGGTGCCAACAAGCTGGTCATTGTGACTGACAGCGAGACCTCCTTGTATGTGCTGTCCGCCAAAGAGGGGGACGGTATCAGAGTGCCTTCAATGCTGCAGCACATCAACGACGCTATCCAGCGCGACAAAGCTGCCCTCGGCATTGAGGTTCAGTTCTTTTGGGTCAAGGGTCATTTTCACCAGATTGGAAACGAGCGCGCAGATAAGTTGGCGAAGTTTGGAAGGAGATGTGCAGAGGTGAGCTTACACTTTGAGAATCCTCTCCGGGAGCGTGCCACGATACCGATGCCGCAAGTGGCAACGGGCAGACAATACTGACTTTGACCAGAGCGGTGAAGCCGTGGGAAGAGTATACGACAATCCGGTACAGATAGCCCGTCAGCTCAACGATTGCACGCGCCACCACGAGTTGCAAGCGATGAACGAGACACGAGACGTCTTACTCATTGGGGCGTCGTCGTTGCCACCGTTTTATGGCTGGCGGAATCGTGCCGCGACACGTACTGCAGAAGAGGAGGATAGGTCCGCAGCACGATTGGCCGATAGAATCGCGCGCTCGAATGCGCGACATGCAAGAAAGCAGCTTCTCAGAGCGACGCTGGCACGTTTCCAGCATGCGGGCTCTGACGATGGTGATGGTGCATAGCCCTGCAGCAAGACCTTTGCAGACACCAACCGCAGAACGGCATCTGCGCGTCGTCGCCCCTCTCGACGACGAAGCTGAGAGCGGCAGTGCTCGACACGCCGCGTTGCGATTGCTTGTAAGTGGGCGAGCATGGTCGAGCTCAGACATGGTCGAACACTACTGACGAATTGTGCCTTGCAGACCAGATCCTCATGTGCGACGATACGATACTTGCCTCGCGCAGGCCTGTGCGCTCGCTGCTTAAGCCTTGCTTAAGATACTTGTCAGTCAATGTTAGGCCTTCGAACGATGGAAGTGTGAGGGAGCAAGGAAGCTACAAGCGGTGGAGGCACAGAACGAAGTCGGGGATCGGTGTCATCGGCTTTCAATTCAATAGCAGTGTAAATTGAAGACTGCGCGCGCCGTGACCCCAAACCTCCATGACAATGCTCGCCGTGCTCATGCAAATACAGGCTCAATGTCTTGTCGCTCTCCCGTATGTCTATCTCGGTCGTATGCCTTGTCATTCGAAGTAATATAGGAAAGGTATCTCATCGCAGCATCATGTCCCATCATAGCAAAAGATCACAAAACTAGCTCAGTTCAAGCACTCCAGTAGCCTCATTCCACTGGCCAGGGCCTGGTATAACCCCAAAAGAGTCTGGACTTGGGGCGCCTTGCGCGAGGTCGATAGCGAAGCGATCAGGACCGGCGAGCAGCAAGCAATCAAAGCTGCGAAGAAGAAGAAAACAATGCCAGTACAATGAATGGTACAGCTGCCTGTGATGCTGCTAGTCAAGGGAGAAACAAAAAAGAACATACTTTCAGCTTCCACTGTATTCCCTCCGCAACCATGGACTTCGAAGCCGCCAATCTCACGGGCCAAAGAGGAGTTGAGCACAGTAAATAGAACACCGACGCAAATGGCAGCTTCGTTGGCATTTGGCTGACTCGTTGAGGAAGCTGGCGGCTTGGTTGGCCAGGAGTTTGCTGAGCTGGATCAGGGGATTCTTGTTAGCGTTGCATTATATGTAGTGTGAGAGGTATTATCGGGGAGGAGGAACAAGATAGAGAGAGGCTTCTTATATTCGACCAAGCCAACTCCTTTTTGATGTTGATTGCATCCAAATCGCGGCAGATGATGCCATGCCCCAGTGTGCCAGGGGGCCGAAGCCGAACGCTTTTCAGAAGAAGCAGCTCTTGGGCTTGGCTGCTGGCTTGGTGTCGTTGTGGGCGGCGAGGCTGTGGTGTGCGTAAGGAGTGGTGGCGATGGCGGAGCCGGCGATGGCGGCGGTGGAGATTGTGGAGACCTGCACTTTGAATCTTTGTGTTGGGTGTGAGTTCTGGGTTGTGGAGAGCTGGGTGCGGTGAGTAAGTGAGTGACAAGCGTTGTTGTTGTTGTAATGAAAAAGAACCCCAGGAGAAGAAAACGGCCCGCAAGATGGAAGGAGTCTTTGTGTCGAGTAGTCCTCTAAGCAAAAGCCAAAGCGCGAGCAAGAAGCAGAGGCAGCAAAACACTACAATTTCCATAATTGTCGCCTACTTCAATGCAGCGCGGCGTCGTATGCCCAATGAGCTCGATCTCCGACTACAACTCTTGAGCGCTCCTAATATTTACAGCAATGGCCACAACATCCTGCGCGGTCAAGTTCGAGCGGTTTCCCTACTCTGCAGACATAGCAGGGGGCTTTGCACTCTCGCGTAAAGATCTGCTTTCCAGAAATAGGGTTCCTCGTCCCCAATAGTCATAGCCTGGCTCTGTTGCGCAAGCTGTGCGACAGCGAGAACTGCGATGACGAAGGCTGTTATAAGTAAGCAGACGCAGGCTAGTGAAGTAAGGGTATATGCGTACGCTTCATAGCTGGGAATATTGTTACAGATGTTCGAGGTAGACAAGTCAGAGGGCTGTAAAGAGAGCTTGGGCCGAGAGAAATGCTCTTGACAAGATGGTTATCAGTAGACTGGAGTGAACCGTTGGAGTAGCTTGGTCCAAGAAGAGTGTCGAGAACGCATTGGACACTAAGCTGTTGGGTAAGGAGCGCACAAGGGTAGCGAGCAGAGGCTTGTTAAAGTAGATTTAGTATATAAGTGTCAAGCGTTAGAACTTTAGCGAGGAGCAACCGACCAGACTAGAGTCAGAGAGATGAGGAGTAGGAGAGATGGGAGTAATAGATTAGAAGGAAGGCGATACGTAGGGCATAGCTAACAGAAAATATATCCCTCACAGCGTCTTCACGTATCGGAGTGTCTTTTCGTAGGGACAGGCCTTGCGATAAAGCATTGCAGGGTAACCTAATTTGATTAGTACAGGGTGATTACAACGTGAGAACTTAGTCAGGGGAGTAAGCATCTAGATTCCATGCTATGAACCAATAACGGCCTCCTCGCAGGGACAGGATTCCTGCCATTGGTATGATATGAACCAACAATTCTATGCATGCCGACAGAAAATTCGTGGCTGATCGTTTATGGGCCGCCATATCGGGACCAAGTCTCCCGCCAGCAACGTGAGAGCCTATCTCAGCCATATGTACGGCCAAGCTCGTCAAAGTCAAGATCATGTCCAGAGCATTCCAAGATGTTGCGTGCTTGTTGCCCTCGAGATCTCGACTAGCCGGGAGGTTCTACATTTTGCAATGCTTCTCTCTCTCTGACTCCCGCGCATCTAGAAATTCGGAAGCCACGGGTACGCTACGACCTTGTCCATTCTAGTAGTATAGCCGCGGCGATCTCCGTGTCGTAGGGTTCTTGCAAGCATTTCTCGTGCCATTCGATGCTTCCTTAAGGGCCCATGTTGAGTACTGTAGTAGTGAGGAGTAGAGTTTGCACGCAGTTTTGAACCCTTATCAGCAGAATAGTGCAGTAGTGATGATGGCATGATCAGATGTCGCTGGCAAGGAGTGAAGTCAACCGTATCGGGAGAATTGCTGCCGAACTCTCTTGGCGCGCCAATGCTAGTTCATGGCACCAAGCACCATGTCGCAGCAGTCTTCACAAAGACGACATGGTCTCGCAAAGGCTAGATGCACATGTGGCCCGAATCTCTTCGGATCGAGAAACCTCTTTGAATGGAACGATTAGAATGCTCAAGGTAGAGCTCCTATAAGCAGGGATCTGTGGTGTACGCAGATACCGAGTAACAATGCGTCTGAACAGGAACACCTGAACAGACCGTACTAAACTCTTTCAGCCTGAGCCATCATGAGAAGCCGAGATTGTGACCCGACTATGTAGATACATGAGCCATATTGTCATCGTCAGTGGACCACAGGAGCAAGAGCAGAGCGAATGTTGTGATGCGATTCATCAGTACTATCCAGTTTGCGGAAAACCAGCATTCTTGACTTGGCATTGGGTCAGACCACCTTCATCAATGCTAAACAACAGACATTAATAACTGTGGTGGGTATCATTACCAACGCTGTTGAAGCCAACAACAACCACTTCCCTCTCATCATGACCCTCCAACATTTCCATTCGCACCACTACTAATACTCATCATCACCATCTTCTCCCGTCTGTGATGCTCCGCTTCACCCACACTCTTGACGCCCTTCTTCCTCTGTCTCTCCTCATACTCACCTCTACGGTCCATAATCCGCTGCACAATATTTGCCGCGTTGACGTTTTGAAAGTCATGCGCGGGCGTCTCCGTGAAGATATCCAGAGCTTTCGCGTCTGCATACGGATCGCCTTCCTTTTCGCTCGGCGGCATGAAAGCTGTTGGACCGTGGTAGATGGCGTCTGGCCGCCGACCAAAAGGTAAAGAGTGTAAGAAGCCGGCAGAGGGGGTGTAGGGCGCGCCAAACACGACGCCGTGCACGTACGCGCATTGCACGACGCAGAGACCGCGTTCGAAAATGTTCATGATGGGGTAGTTGGCCCCGCGATGTCGGTTGACGACCGCGTCGTCGTGCACACCTGCGATGATGTATGTAGGAGCATAGTCGGAGCCTCCCGTCAGATCGATTCGTTGTTGCACGGCAGCTTCGCTGTACCAGCCCCGCGCGCGCCCTTTTTCGTCTTCTAGTTTGCTCACAGTCTCCAAGAAGGCAATGTGCCCGCTCGAGAACAGGTCAAAGCCGCCGTCCACGTAGACGAGCCGCTGGCCTGGCCGAGGAGGCATGCCGGCGACCAAACTGGTGTACTGCCCACTGCCCGTGTTGCTCGAGTCCGGCGTGAAGCCATATACCACAACGAAGGGATCTCTCCCGTTGGGGGCGGCGGCGTACTCGATGATCCGTTTCTGCATCTCCTTGCCGTGCTGCATCGTCTCGGCCTCATTCCACTCCGGCCTGCCTTCCTGGCCTGCAATGCAGTCGCTCAAGTTCTTGATGAAGTGGTCTGTTGTGCCGTCCAACATCCTGCCCACGAGATCTGTGGTGCTGATCCTCGGTGTGCGCGGCACAATCTTCATCCTGCCCGCCTTCTTCACGAACCGGTAGCAGTCCTCTCCACTGGCGTCCGAAGTGATGTCGTCGCCGTGAGTGACATATTTGCAGCCATAGTGTGAGATCCACGGAATTGACGTGACGTACGGGGCGTGGGGGACACACATGGTGCTGAAACGACATGCGTTGACCGCGGCCGTCCGCTCCGCCAGGGACATGACGGTTGGGCCCTTGTTGGCCAGGATGTCCGCGTCGTTGTGCAGTCCTACGAGGAGTTCGTCCCCGAAGCGTCGAGACTGGAGCATGACGCCTGCGTGGCCTGACCGCAGTGGTGATCAGCCATTGCTTAAGGAGGAGGAGGAGGAGGAGGAGGAGGAGGAGGAGAAAGAAAAGGAGGAGAAAGAAGAAGAAGTACCATGATGGAAGAAGTCGAAGCAGCCGTCAATCCAGAGGCGGTCCTCCTTGATGGGCACGTCTTCCTGCGGGTCAATGGGCCATTGGCCAGGGTCGGGAATGATACAGCCAGCTTCAGGGTCTGTTCGAGGCATCGTGGGCCATCAATCGGTGGTATTCGTGTCTTGGGCGGGGTATTGGATAGAATGTGGTGTTGATGCGAGAAGACAGTGGAAGAGTCCGAGTATGGCCGTGTGATTACAGCATTTCCATCTCTCAAACCACCATCTTCTGTATCTTATGCATCTTTTGGATCTTGTGTATCTTGTGTTCTGTTCAGGAGGAGGTGGGAGGAGGTGAAGTTGTCAAGTGAATCTCGAACCCTTGTCCAGCTGCGTCACATGCAAACCAACTTTGTCCCGACAGAGATCCACCACCACTGTAATGTCTCTGAGTCTACCACACAAGACATCCACCACCCACCATGCCGTCCGTCCTGCTAGTCGTCTTCGTGGTCCAGCTCCTCCTCTCCCTCATCAGCACCGTCGGCGCCTCAGCCGTCAACGACCTCGCCTGGTATCTCTTCAGCCTCCTCCCAACACCGCAATCCAAAGCCGCGCAAGAGAACCTCAAACTACGCAGCGAAGTCGTGCGCCTCGAGCGAGAAATGCGCGGCGTCTCGGCGCAGGACGAGTTTGCGCGCTGGGCCAAGATTAGGAGACAGCATGATAAGGCAAAGGAGAAGTATGAAAAGGAAGGTGAATAACATCCTGGTTTGGGCCTCATCCCCTTTGAAACGAACACTGATTTTTGTTACTAGCCGCCGCCTCCCAATCCTTCAAATCAACCTTCATCTCCATCGTCTCCAAACTGCGCTGGCTCGGCACCCAAGGCGTCAACTTCCTCCTCAACACATACTACAGCAAAACGCCCATGTTCTGGCTCCCGCAGGGCTGGGTGCCCTACTACGCCGAATGGGTCCTCTCATTCCCCAAAGCACCCCTCGGAGGCGTCTCGGTCAACGTGTGGGCTATAGCTTGCGGGAGCGTCATTGCCATGTTGATGGAACTAGCTGTGGCTGCGTGGGCGTTGAAGGAGGGGAAAGTGCAGGCGGGCAAGAATAAGGGGGAGAGGGTCAAGATGGAAGGGATGAAGATCCCGGCTAGTACGCCGTTGGGAGCTGGTGCGAGCAAGAAAGAGCTGTAAATGCATGCAAGCAAGCGTGTGCTGTGTGTGTTTTTGAGTGCGTAGAGATACCCCCATTACAGATCAGTGATCCATACGACAGCAATACACTGTGGTCGAGTACCACTCTCTCTCTCTCTTCACCATTTCAGACCTTACCATTTCAGAAGTGGGCGTAAAGGGGACAAACGCATGCAACGAGCAGTCTGTGATATGTCAAGCGATGATTCGCAAAGGAGTCATGTTGTAAAGCGATGTGTTCCTGGCGTGTTGGACAGATCGAGCGGGACAAAGTGATCGTTTCTGGCGTGTTGGAGAGAACGAGCGGGATAAAGCAAGGGTGCAAGACTCAAGTTCAAGGTCTGCATTCTACTCTGTCAACCTATGTGGGTATCTTCATATCATGTCTGTTTCTCCCTGCAAAACTGGCCATTGCCCCGCTACACCAAGTGCTGATCCGTCTTGCGTGGGCCATCGCCAACGCTGGTGAGAATGACTCGCGAGATGCCGCTCTGCAGCTTGTCTGCTGCCACTTCCGCGCCCTCGGGAAGTTGACCTGGCTTGATCTTCTCTCCGCGAGCGCTCTGCCAGCCCGTCTTGTCTCCCACAATGCTCTTGAATGTGCCGGCGACAATGTCTTCGTGCTCGGCGAGGTAGTAGATGACGGCGTTCGGGCCGGCGTCGAAGGTGTAGGCGCAGTACTGCTTGGCGTCCGGGTGGCTGGCATTGATGTACTCGCATATCCGCACTGCCGCGCGACTGGTGTCGTTCATGTAGAAGATGGGTGGGTCGGTGTCGAGGCATGTGGCGTGAAAGTTGTTGGAGTCCTTGGTGGTGAGCTTTGCAAAGCTCTCAAAGTCTCGGTTGTGAATGGCCTTTTCCATGGCCTTCATTCGCTTTGGCACGACCTCGTCGGCGCGGTGTTGGAAGAGGGCAGAGCTGGCAACGGTCTGCTGCATGCCGGCGGTGGAGCTCACGTCCTTCTTCTCGGCGGATGCGACCAGGATCAGAGCTCGCATGTCGGGCCAGTGCGAGGCCGGAGAGACTTCGTACGCGAAGCTGTCGCTCCCGTCGGGCTGCTCTCCCTTCTGCCATGCCACATAGCCTCCCATCAAGCTGCGACACGCCGAGCCCGAGCCCTGCCTGGCAATGCGCGAGAGGTCCGTGGGGGACGTCGGCAGTTCGTACAGGTTGGCAATGGCTCGCACGAGAGCAGCGAAGCCGGCGGCAGAGGACGCAAGCCCCGCAGCGGTGGGGAAGTTGTTCTCGCTGACAATCTTCAGCTTCAGCTCCGACAGCTTGGGCAGAGCTGCGTCGGCATCCTCCAGCTGTTTCCGCAGCGAACGCAGCTCGCGGAGACACGCCTGTGTCCTCGCACCGGAGATGTCCTGGTTGGCGTTGTTCAGGGTGAGCGAGTCTTCGGGCACAGCAGAGCTGCACGAGGCGGTGGTGTGTGTTCGCAGGTCGTCCTGGGACAGCGTGACGGAAATGGAGCCATTGGTGGGCAGATTGAGCTGGGGAAACGTGTCAGGGGGTGAGTTCTTGTCGAGAGAGAAGAAGAAGAAGAAGAAGAAGATACTTTGGTGTCTCGCTTTCCCCAGTATCTTTGGCACTTTGTCAGCGTGTTTCAAGTGACGCTGCTGGTCTTGAATTTGGTCTCGTGCTCACTTGATAATGGCAATGTTGACGGGCGCAAACGTCGATGCGCGGTACACGTGATCGGCGGCCATGGCTGTCCTCAGTTGTGGTATTTCGTCGAAGAAGTGTCTGTTGGTGGGTATTTAACAAGAAATAACAAATAAGAGACAAGAAATGGTACGAGAGCAGTCGGTGTTTACACTTTAAGCTCCAACGGCCCAGAGCTGCAGGGTCCGAGAGCCGCATCCTCTTTTGAATCGATGATGCTGACATAAGCACGTCAATTGTTTCATGACTTCTTCTTCCTCTTCTCTGTTCTCTTCCTCCTTCTATCTTTCCTTCACCTCCACCACCAGCATGCGATCCGAGACCGACGACCCCGAGACCAAGTGCCCCGTCGACCCGCGCACCCGCGAAGCCTGGCTCCAAGCTGCCCAGGCCAACAAGCAGCACAATTCGCTGGCGTCTGCTTCTGCTGCTGCTCCTACTCCTCCTCCTCCACCACCTGCAGCTCGCTTCTCCCTCGACACCCTTTCATGGCAGTCGCAGCCTGCAGCTCCTGCCGAATCTCTCCCCAAACGCCCCATCATTCGCTCCCTCTCCACCGACCGCGAAATCTCCTCGATTCCACGCGCCATCAGCGATCCTTCTGCTCTCAACACAGCCGAAAAGGCCGCACTCCCCACGAACAGTGAGGTCGAAACCGGTCATGACAAGGACACCGGCAACTGGATCTATCCTTCGCAGTCTCAGTTCTTCGACGCCATGAAGCGCAAAGGTCACGAAGCCAACCCGCAAGACATGTCCTCCATCGTCCCCATCCACAATGCTGTCAACGAACGCGCATGGAATCAGATCAAAGAGTGGGAGCTGCCGTACAATCCCGAGCCGAAACTCGTCTCTTTTGCCGGCGACAGCAAGAAGCTGACCCCCAAGGCCTACTGGAACATGTGGATCATGGGCTACAGTCAGCCCTTTGATCGCCATGATTGGGTCGTCGAGAGGGCCGGCAAGAAGATTGACTACGTGATCGATTTCTACAAGGGCAAGGACGGCGGCATGGGCGTGCCCTTAAGCTTCTTTCTGGATGTGAGGCCCAAGGTGAACAGCTGGGAGGGCATCCGGATGCGTATCGCCAAAACGTTTGGCTGGACATGAGATCGTGGAATACGATGAAAGATGATATACTCCACTCCAACACAATTTGATACCCCGAAGAGGTTGGCAGGCAATCTCGGGGGAAACCGCCAGGCTACACCAAAGAAAAGTGGCAAGCCTCTGTCACGGGCAGCGTGAGGTCTCGCGTGCTTTCCCACCGAAGGCCTCACAGCAGCACACTCCATGTCACAGTCGTGAACCGCGTTGCCAACGCTCTGTCTTCCAAGCAGACGACGACATACCAACATCGACGATTGAAAGTCCCTACCAGATCAATTCAAGAGCAACCGTGAGTTGGGTGGTGAGCCAACTTACCGCCTGATCCACACAAAGGCTTAGTGGCCAGCAGCTGCTCGCGGGCACTGCGACACCTCGGACATGCTACTCGGCGACCTCACGTTGTTGTGCTATCAAGTAGCACTAGTTCTGGCGATGAGTGGGATTGTTGTGTGATCTGTCACGGGGATGCTGCTGAGGCTGGGTTGCCAGTGCTTCGATGCAGTGCAGCTTCGGAGGACGGCTAGGCGGAGAAGAGGAGTGCGGTGGTGGTAGAAGACGCCGTTGGGGCAGGTCTGGGAAACGTCTACGTGAGTAGATTTCCCATCTACTTTTGTCCGAGCTCGTCGATCATTCCTGCCTCCCTGCAAGGCCTTGACTATGCCGTGAGAAAATCCACTTCGTGTCAGGCAGCCTCTCGTTGTCTTTTCCCCTGTTGAATGACTTCGAGCGAGTCTCTCCACTTTCTCCTCTCCACACTTCCCCTCTCCTCTCCAACATCACCCTCACAACCCCCAAACAGTAGGTAGCATCAACATATCAACTATGGTCCTTCCTCGCTCCTCTCCTCCTCTCCTCCCCTTGTCGTACTTTACGAACTCCTCCCAATCATTATCCTCTTGCCCTTTACCATCCTTTAAATTCCAGGTAAGAATTTCTCCAAGAATTCATCTGCCCCACTTCAGTTGTACCTCGCCTCGTCTCTTCGCCGATGTCAAGGAGGTAACAAGACCTGTAAATGAATAGTGTGCATAAACATGGACGCGCACACGCTCTGAGAAAGTCTAGAACAAAGACTCTCTTCCTTGTATAGTCTCGTGAGCTGGTCGGTGGTGCAAGTTCAGTTTTGCCGGTATGGAGTGACTGTTGCTGGAATTCTGGATTCCTTAATTTGGTACATTTGTCGTGTTGTAGTCGGGTCCGTATCGTGATGTGATGTATCTTTTCGTCCATCGATCCAGGGAAGAGAGAGAGAGAGAGCATTTGTCGACATGTACAACCAACGTCTTGGATCCAGGTAGAAGCTCGGAACCATCTCTCTCTCCTTTTCGCACACACACAAATCTTCCACGCCAAACTCCACCTTTCCCCTCACGAAACTTTCGTCGGCCGATAAGCATGATATTGCTGCCCGCTTTCCAGCTCAACAGTAGTAGTAGTAGTAGTAGAATGCTGCTGCTGCTGCTGCTGCGGGGGCTCAGACCCCGGCAACTCAAACACCAGCCGCTGAGTATCCATCTCATCCGTCACGAAAATCAAAGGACCGGTCAAATGTGCTGGTAGCGGGGGTTTAGGTTCAGCAGCTGCAAGGTGAGCAGAATTCCATGGTGACGATGAGGTCGAAGGTCGAGAGTCTGTAGGAGAGAAAGAAAAGTGGGAGGTTAGTGTCGACTGGGCTGATATATAGATATATTCATGTTGAAGGATGGACCAGGGACAGGGACAGGAACAGGGCGTGGCTGAGACTCACCAGGGACATCTTTCCCGTACGCGACCAGACTGACAACAGAGCCTTGGTAGGATTTCGAATGCACTTGTCTTCTGTTGTCGAGTCGGCGGGTTTTGCGTGGGCGGCGGAGGAGCCAGAGTAGACCAAAGGCGAGGAGGGCGAGGACTGCCAGGCCGCCTACTATGCCTCCAGCGATAGCTCCGGCGTTGACTGAAGACGCCTCGGATTCTGTCGCGATAGCTGTTTGGGTCGGTGCTTGCGAAGCGCTGGAGGTAGTTGGTGATGAAGAAGATGCGGTTCGCGTAGCAATCTTCGTGGACGCAGATGTAAGAGGAGTTGTAACAATATCGACGGACGTGGTTGGAGCGACTGTTGCGCTTGTGCTGATGATGAGTGTAGGCTGTGGTGTCGTAGCAGCACTCTCGAGTAGTGATGATGATCGCGTCGCTTGTTCCTGTACACGCGTAGACGACGCGATTGATGATTCCTGCGTCTCATCCGGATTATTATTGATCAAGCTGGAAAAGAAACCCCCGATCGGACCGAGCAGGTCATCATCTGCCATTGCGTCTGCTGCAATAGTACTGTGTTGTTAATTGTGAATTAGAAGAAACACATCGCGATGCCACATTGCGATTGTCGAGATGTGTGTACTTGCCCCTCGCGTCACGAGCTATGCCAAATCTAACTTGGCCGTGGCTTGAGGATAATTTCTTTGACTTTCGCGACATGGCGATCCCCCAAGACAATCGCCATTGATGATGATAATTGTCGCGCAAATTCGATTGGTGTGGCCGGGTAGGAGCACAGCCGACTCTGCTCGTCCATGTGGTGGTGATGTAAACCATGGCATCTACCACTTGTCAAACAGCAGGAATGCGATGAGTGGACGAGAGTCCTCGAAACTGGCGTGTCAGATCAGAAGTTGTGTCGACCTGCGTAGACCATTGATGGTGTCCTCATCGCGCATTGGCAGGCGGCTTCGAAACGCCCTGCTGCTTGGTTCTTTCGATGTGTACGCGCTGGAGGTCCTGGAGAAAGGGGTGAGGTCGAGGCCAATAGCAAGGTTTGGTCCAAGAACACAATCGTCCACCAGATGTCACGGGTATCCACACTGTGGGCCACGCTCGCCGACCCGCCGATTCAGTTTCAATGGACAGAGATGTTGGTTCATAAACATCGGTGTTGATAAGGCTACTGCCAGGACGCAATCGTGATGGATCCGTCCTTCAGCAATGTGACGGTTGCTGACCATTGCCACCGCCGAGATGCAACCAAAGGTGCGACACGAAGCCGCGGTTTCTCAGTTGTGTCGAAATGGTACGCTGCCACTCATGGCCATCTCATTAATCGTCGCTATGAACACATTACAGAGTCGAATACAGACCAGGTGTAGACTGTTGCCGGCCTGGTCTGTATCGCAAGATCCCTCTCAACAATAACATCGTAACGTGAACGCTTGCTGACCTCCCAAATGCCATGAAACATTCGACTCCTCGCTCATGCATGCTCATGCATCGCCGATTTTGGAAAAATGAGAAAATTGAAAAAGAAAATGTCAGCCCAACATCGACGCCAATAGCCCTCCAGATCCCACCACGTCCACTACTAGCACAACAATACTGACAGCCCATACGCCAAGTGATGGTGCACGGGCGGGGTCGTTGTTGCCCTTTCGCAGCACGTTCATAAATCCCAGAAGCACAAAGATCAAGCTGCAGACCATGGAGAATGAAACACCAACGTGTACTTCCCTCAGGAACCTGTGCCGTCCTGTTGTTCGGAGTATATAGGCCATGACTAGCATAGCAAGAGATGCCGCGTAGCACATTGCACTGAACTGTTGGGGAACGATCGTAGGCTGTTCTCGTCGGAGGCTTGTGGCGGCGATGCTTCCAGGTCGCGCAAACGTACCAAACCCAGGTGCGGGCTTGAAATGGTTGGGATCAAGAGCGGCTTCGCTTTCTTCGTCGGATGACTCCTCATCGTCGACAGGTGGCGAGCTGGGTATCTGCAGGAGACCTTCCTCTTCTGGCTTCTTCTCGCGCTTGAACAGATTGCCGACTTTCTCAAAGAAGCGATCGAATGGGTTGGTCTCGTTGGGGTCGACGTAGATGTAATATGCATCCTCTTCTCCGTCCTCGGGATGGTCGTATTCGCTCCAGTACTTCTGTTGTGTCGGTGTCGTAGCTTCGGGATACTTTCTACGCTTCCTCTTGCCGAACGACCTCAAGGGAGGTGTCTCGAGCTGGCTGGCCAAATCGTTGGACGTGTCGCCTGCTGTAGCACTGTTGAGCGTGCCCGATGTCGAGCCTGTCTCGGCAGATGGAGTACCAGAAGCACACAGATCGCCATTCCTGCTTGGGCGCCTTCGCATCGCGGGGGGCGGTAGTTTGCGAATGTCCTGTGATAGCATGGGTAGCCAGAACGGGGCAGTCATGCTGTCCGGCCGGTAAGTCTGCCAGACCGAGTGGTACTCGAGCGAAAACCCACGCACACGTTCAACCAAGTAGCTCTTGTCCAGCGCAGTCAGCAGCTCAGACTTTGGCTTGCCCTCCTGTCTGACCAGTAGCAATGCGAACGGAAATGTCGTCTTGGTCCGATCTTGCTTAGCATCGCCGCCTTTTGCGATAGTGATACCACTGTCGAGTGTAACAAGCACCAGGCCCTCTGCATTGTCATCAAGCCCGATCAAGCGCGAGCGCGAGCAAGAGTAGTGGAACAGCGGCCTCGTGTTATCCTTTAGCAACTCGTCTCGCAACTCTTCTACTCTTTCAGTACTGTCTGCTTCATCTCTTTGCGTCGAGAACTCGGCTTTGGGGTCGAAGAAGTCGTGGATGTGTTTCTTCTTTAGATATGCACTTTTCGTGGTTCCTGACTTGGACCGCAGATATGCCAGGGCGTCCTCATCCACTGTCCATCGTACTGCCGCTTTTGCCCGTTGAGGGAAGCTTCCGGCCTGGTGCTCTCGATCGTCCACTGTGATACCACTTTGCTCTTTCACGAATCGTTCGAGGTTGTCAGCCACCAGCATGTGGTAGTCGGCGACATCCGGTATCGCACCCGGGAAGGTTGGCGTTTGCGGCTGCGATGAGATGGGCGTAGCAACCGAATTCTGTCGGCTCCTTGACAAGTAGTACCGGGAGTACTGCAACAGGAGCATCTGCAGCTCTACGATGTTTTCGGGATGGACGAAATAGCTCGCAAATGTCCCGTCTTGTCCTAGAGGTACGGTGGAGAAGCTGGTGTCGAACGATACCTTTGACCCGCTCTCCACAGCATCCTGGAGCTGCTTGATCGCGGACGACTTTGCTTCTGACAGCGGCGCCGCTGCACGCTTGGCCCCGACAGACTGTTGCACCTGGCTGTCGTACAAGGTCCGTATGCTCTGCCGTGTCATCGAGTACTCGTCCAATAGGTATCCGAGATCGAGCTTGGTGAAGCTCTTTGGGCTATCCAGGACCTCCTCTCTGAAGCGATCCTCCAGCTCCACAGAGCCCGTCCATTTCTTGTACTTCTTTAGCAGCTTGCGAAATGCAGTTCTCTGCGTCGCGATGAACCGGGCCAGCGATTTAATCTCGTCGCCCGCCTTCACCACGTCATTCTCCAGACGTCCGTATCTCTCGAGTCGACTGACGGGGACGCGGTGATCGGCGGCCGGTGCTTGGCGCGAGGCGAGTGCTCGGAGCTGCTTCTTCGAGTGTTCTGTGCGCGTGAGTAAGAGCAGGTTCTCGGCGAAGCAAGGAAGATGGAAGTGAGCCGGACATAACCGGTCTTAGTGCTGCACGACAGGATCGTACCAACTTGGGGTCGTTGGAATGCGGTATGCCACTCACCTAAGCGTCGCTGGATCTCTCCGGCCTTGCTCTTGACAAAGAGGTCGATCCGCTGGTGCTGGTCCTGCAGAATGTGGAACAGGGCATTCTCAAACTCGACCAGCTTGTCCTCGCCGCGGCCCGGCACCGACACGGTCTTGCCTTTGCCGGGCGTGGTATTCTCCTTGATGAAGTGTTTGATGTCGTCGTAGTCAATGTTTTCTGCAAACGCGCCGTCAGCAGTCCGCCGCCGGCTCGGGTGCAGCTTGCCGGTCCCAACAACGCCGCCATTGGGGCCAGATGGATGGAAGGCCACTCACGATGCGCCCATGCCGGAATCGATCGCTGCCGGAGCGTCTCTCCATACTTCATCGTGTGTTTTGCCGAAGCGTTGCAGTAGGAAGCTCGCCGTCGTCGGTATAGTAAGATGGTGGACAAGGAACAGTAGAGCAGGGTAGGTGTGTTATCGCAATGACATGGCGTCACTACTCGGCCCAACGTTTGGAAGAGTCGGAAGAGGAACAATGGGCAACAACAAGCGGACGTGGACCTTTGTAGGCAGGGAGAGGTATCTTTCTTTACATGAAATCGACGCGGAGGGTGCCGACTGAGCGAGAAACTCTCTCTCTCTCTTCCTCCCAGGCGAACAAACGAACATGCACAGAGCAGAGCTAGCTCTCTACAAGTCCCACTGTGCCCACTATTCTCGTAGTCGCTCTCTCATCACGCCCAGCCAGCCACCCACCTCGACACATTCGATTGATAAACTCTGTTGATTTAAAAACTAGTGCCCGTTCAGGCTGTTGCCAGGATCGCGCGATGGGGAAATCCAGCACACGACACTGTTCTGCTGCTGCTCTCGTGGCACATATCGAGAGACTCCCATATCACCAACTCCGGCTTCCGTCAGACATCCATCACAGTACCAGACAGTCAGCACCAGACAGTCAGCACCAGACAGTCAGCACCAGACAGTCAGCACCAGACAGTCCGCACCAGACAATCAGCACCAGTCGTTGTGAGCGGCACGCGGAGAAACCGCTGCTGTGTTTTCGGCCTTGAGTTGCTCGGTCTCTCCCTCCCCATGGATCCTCTAGCAACATACACTTTGACATACGGCCGTGACGTCCCTCGTCAATTTCTCTGTGAGAGATCAGATCGTCTTGACGTGTGTGTGCGCTGTGTCCTTGCTTGCAGGCTTGGTCATCAGCTGGTCCTGCTGCCGGGCCTCCACTCACAAACGTGCCAATGGCCATGCCATGCCATGCTTTGATGGCCGTGGAGGTGCATCGAACAGGTTCTGCAGACTCCGCTCCTTTGCGCAATCAATGCCGCTCCAGTCCCACCACGCGGAATACATACATCGAACTGTTATCTGCCTCATGCTCCACACCGAGGCCACATTATCTCCCTCCACTCTTCGCTCGTGTTTTGCATTGCCAGCGCTCGTAAGAAAGCTGTTGGGTTCGGGAGGCATTCCGTATTAGACCCTGCTACGACGACACTAAAGACAACATGGTCGCATGCGCTGTGATACACATGTGCATTCGCCGTATCGCACCAGCTGCTGCTGCTGCATGCATGCATACTACGGAGCACTGCGCACTGCTGCATATTGCATGCTGGGTTCTACCTCGTTCGACCTCTCCAAAGAAGTGTCACAGCCCGACGCTGATTTGCTCGTTTAAAGAGGCCGTGTTCTCGTCGATACCAAGGTTTTGTACGAACAAGCCCGCCCGCCTCTTCTTCTTGTTTCTCATCTCATCATTACGCACTTCCGACATCGCTTTCCAGCCCAGCCTCGAGTATTGTAAAGCATACTGCAGTAAGCGCTATCGCATACTACTCCCACTACCACTGTCTGTTCGCAAATTGCGCGCAAAGGAGTCACCGATACACGTTCTGCAAACTTTTGTTCGACTACTAGACTAACTTAGAGCAATTGCCGGTTGCCAGCTTGCAGCAGTACCAAACTGTGACGAGCCGCTAATAAACACACCTGCATTTGAGAGACTATCATTTCATCCGGGCTTCGAGACGAGCTCGCTGACTACTGCAGACTAAGCAATTGCTAGAGGTCACATCCACGTCTTAGGCCTTTTCGATGGTTTATCATTGCATGCAACCTTATTATTATGCGGTCGGCTTTTTAATTAAAACATGCCACATTGCCCATGCAAGAAGAAAGCACAGCCGAGGGTCGTGAGGGTCCCGAGGGGCGAAACAGGAAAGAAGGAGATTTTTTTGCAATGGCTGAATCCACACACTTCTGGGTCATGGCAAGCTTCCTCTTGCTTCTGTGGGGGGCCCTTTGAAGAGATTCTGGACCCTCGTGTTCCCGGGGCTGTTCATCAGGCAAAGGAATCGTGTAAGGGAAACTGGAGGACAGTGCCATTGGTTAGTAGAAGTACGAGGTTAAAGTCTAGTAGAGTTCAAATTAAAAGCCTTTGCACGCCTCGGCACGAGCATCGTCAAGGCGGTTCTATAGCGGGATTGAGAACTTGCTGGCTATCGATGTGTGATTGAAGAACCAATTGTTACACGACTGCCGGGCGAGAGCTGGAAGCGAGATGGGAGCGATGGGCGGAAGATCTATCGTCAACTGCAGAACCGTCTTGTGATGATGAACGACGTTTTCACATCGTCTGCATGTATTCTCGAGACATGCCTTTGAGCCGGGAACGATCATGATGGCGGCCCCATCTTCTACATGTACAGAGTCGGCTGCCGGGCCTACTCTGATGGAATTCTATTACAGTGCCGAATCTCGTTGCGAACCGCGACTATTCTCCGCCGTACCGAACATCTCTGCGGGACGTTTTCCGCGACATGCAATAACCAAACGGCCGCGAGCCAGCGGCCACAGCAACACTGTTTCAATGCACTCTACGTATCCCGAGCGAATCAGGACCCATGTTCTTGCATTGCCCATGAGACTGTCTGGCATTCTCGAGCGCTCGGCCCCGCCCTGTCGTGTGCTGTGTTTCTGCATGCGGATACATGCGCCACTTTGACAGATCCGATTCAGTAGTCGCTCGTTTGCTCGCTTTCTAGGCACGGGCTTCGCGAACCAGACATCTCACCCGTCCATGGCTTTCGTCAATGCCAGCCTCTGACTATATGGGCTCATGCTTCGCTCCCGCGGTGGTGCTCGTTTCTGACTGACGGGTGCTTCGTTGTTTGCTTTTGCGCCTCGATATGACGAGCGGGATCTCGATCTGCGTCTGTACCCAGCATCGCCTTCATTGACTCGATTCGTAGGGCTCCTGCTTCGATCTCGCGAGGCTGTCTTCCGCGTGTCTTCTCGATCAGGCCGCTCATCTCTGAGGTGTGCCCTTGAGGGCTCTAGGTCACGGCTATCCAGTGACGGCGAGCGGCGATTTCGAACAGGCGGCGGACTTCGCGATCGATCAACAGACTCATCTTGTCTGCGCCTGCGAGTTTCCGATGCTCGAGGAGGAGTGCGCGACCTCGACCTTGACCTGTTGGTGGAGTACGATGATACAGAACCAGAGGAGTAAGACGAAACGGATCGCTGCCGCCTGCTCTCCGCTCCAACGTCTCCGCTTTTCGTGGTGGCAGCTTTGTCTTTGATTTCTGCCTTTGGTGCTGGCTTGGCATCTGCGGGAGGCAATGCCGCGGAGAGCTTGGGAGCAAGCTTTGGGTTCGACAGCTGCTGACTTCGCGATGGTCTTGAGAGATACGGTCTATCTTGTTGCGATGCGGAGCACTCGTATGTGTAGTGGCCTGCGTACATTTTAGCAGTTGTCGAGCCGTGGCAAATAGCCGATCCTACCCTTCTTCAGGCACTTTTGGCATAACGTAGTCGGTGTCGCCTTGCTTGGCCCACCGCTTCGATACCGATTCATGGCTTCTTCTCCTCGCAAAGTAGTGAAGAAAGTCGTCTGACTGTCGTCGTCTACACCTGGACTGCTTCTTGATGGGTTCTCAGCTTCGATGCCAAATGCACGATCGATCTCGATGTGCTCGAATCACCGTGTGAGAGCGTTCAATTCTGAAACTGTTGTGCAGGTCGGTGTGCATTGGCAGCCAGGTGGTGCTGTAGTCGATCTGTTTTCTGTGTTGGCCTTGCTGCCTGATCGTCAAACAGCGCTAGCGAAAGCTTGGTAGCCTCAATTATTCAATCCTTCCTCTCTACCACCTCTCCGGAACGACTCACCACCAGCGCGTGCGCATACAGCGCCACAGACCACTCGACGCCGGCGCCGACCTGACGCGCTCAGACAACGACATCTCGACGACACGCGCGACGCGAGCGCCAGTACACTGACGATCTCCACCGACCATCATCGCCCAGCAAAAGAGAAGGCTCCATGTGCGCACAGCACAATGTCCAGACTCCTGGCCGTGGACTTGACTATTTTCCTTGAGCCGCCAGTTTCCTGAGAGAGTCTGTTTTCTGTAGATCTGCTACATACACAAGCACTCAACAGACCTACCGTTTGGTTAGCCCTGTGCTCGCCGACACTCAGGAAATTGCGGCTCTCGGACTTGCTGTGCTTTGTCCGACCGCCTGCGTATTCCTCTTGGACTTGCTACATCTGGCAACATGGCTTCTGCTGCTCTTCCGACTTCAGCGGATATCAAGAAGGAGAAGCTGTCCTTCGCAAAGGTCTGATTTCACGTTTACGTCACCCGCGCGAGAGTAGCAACACTGACACGAGTTGCCACAGATTGCGGCGGCTGGCATCAAGCCAAGCACCTCTCAGCAAAATCCAGATCCAAATTCTTCCAACATCCCAAAACACGATACCTCTTCCGCGCCGCGAGACGGTGCTATCTTCACCCCTTCAGATGGAGTAGCTATTCCACAAAGTGGCCCGAGGCCCAAACAGCTGATGCAGCTTGCTTCGCGAGAGGGCAAAGAGCTTTCGGTCACCTCTGCTCCGAGCCCGCAAGCTCGACTGCAAAGGGCCAACGCAGAGACCGTTCAGTCTGGCGACACTGACTCGGAAGGTCCACGCGTGCCTGCGACTGCCGATGATGCTTCCTCGAGCGACTCCAACAAGCCTCCTAGTATGGACGGCAAGAGCGTCGCTTCGGGCACCACATTCAACGCGCTAGACGAGAAAGAGTCCTTGCGGCCAGATGACAGTGCCAGCGTAAAGGCAGTAGAAGACGAAGACTTGTATTCCGCTCCTGGCTCAGGCTTGCCATCTCGAATTGGCTCAGAAGATGGCGTTCGAGCATTTCGCGATCAACTTCGAGAAATTTCTTCAATGGAGCCCACGAGGAGAGGAGGACCGCCACCAGCATTTGGAGCCGTTCCGAAAGGTGTCCTCTATGTGCCTCCCCAAGGATTGGGAGTAGGTGCTGTTCCTGCGGCCACACGCAGTGGGAATCTCTCGAACCCGACCCTGGAGTGCTCGCCTGATCAGAAATTGCTCGAGGCGCTGGATAATCCTCGGGATCGTGTATGGGTCCTGAAGCTCGAGCAAGATGTCATCGATTTCGTAAAGGATGCCAAGGAGTCCTCCCTCATTCTGCCACAGTGTCATTCCTTCTATCGCCTCCTGGCGCACAAGATGGCGGACTATTACATGCTGGGTCATCTGATTGACGACACATCCGCAGCAGTGCGCCTTTACAAAACACCCAACTGCAGAATACCTCCGCCTCTGACCGGAATCACTGCCCCGTCCACTGCAGCAAGCACTCCTCCACCGACAGCACCTGCCATGAAGATCCTTCGACGCGGTGACAAGGATGCGCCTGCTATCGCTAATGGTTCTGGCATGCCCTCGAAAATTGGATCAGAGAACGGCGACAGTGGTGATGAGAAGAAGAAGGGCCCCGTAACGCGCGAGGAGAGGGAAGCCAGATATGAGGCGGCCCGTTTACGCATCATGGGCTCGGCGAAGCCAGCTGAGTCACCGGAGACACCCAAGGAAAAGCAAGATTCACGGTCCAGTTCAGCGGCTGGTAGAAAGAACAAGAAGAAGGCCCGTGCTGACGATGACGATGGATTCGAAGCTCGTTCGGCATACAGCAACTACTACACCACCTCTTATGGATCGGATGGTGTTGCCACGCCTGCCTACAACTTCCCCGAAGCGTCCGAGCATTCCGTCTCCCAATTCCAGGCGATATATGGCCAACAGCCACAAGCTGGAGCTTTCGCTCAAGTCCCAGGCGCGGCCGCTGGTGCACAGCAGTGGAGTCAGCAACCTTTACATCACATTGATCCGACACAGGCGTGGGCACAGGGTCAGACGGGTGCATATGACATGTCCTCCGACTTCCAGCGAATGTCCTTCCAGAATCAGGCGCCGCCTCTGCAGAGTCCTCAGGGGCCTTACGGGGCCGGCTACGGCACGAGCTACGGCCAGCAATACTACCCAGCCCCGCAAAACTGGCAGCAACAACAATACCCAACATCGCCGCCAGGTCCGCAACCAAGCTATGGATATGAAGGCAACTTCACTCCGCCCACGACTTCGAGCTCTGATCAGCCTTATCAATTCGGTCAACTCCCAAGCCAAGCATACCCCGGTCGTCCTGCCAATATGAACGAACATCCGCTCCCTGGCAGCTACAAAGGCAAGAACTTCAACCCGCAGAGCCAGACCTTTGTGCCTGGTCAAGCGACTGGAAGTCCCGTCACTCCTCATCGTGTGCCGAGTACCCCTGGCAATTTCCGCCAGCAGTTCCAGGCGCAGTCACCTGCACAGCTGGTCCGCCACAGCTCGACACAGTCGCAGGCTTCATCATTCGATTCTCCACACCAGGCTCAGCAGCAGCCTCTGACACCACAACATTTGTCACATCAGCCACTAAAACATCCCTTGCCGCAGGGCCCCATATTCCCACGGCAGACCAACTCGAGCGTCACGTATCCTGCACAGATGCCAACTCAGCCACCTCCGCAGACCACGCAAGCTCAGAGTCTGCTTGCTAAATGGGGCACTCCTTCATCTCTGCCGGCAAAACCGCCGCCCTCCCGGGAGCCGTTTGACACATCGAAGATTCCCCAAATCCAGAGGCAGTCCTTCAACGCAGCAGCTGCTGCTCGGCAGTCAAATGGCTACCCAGCGTACCCCCTTCCGCAAGGACACTTGCTTGGCGGACCTGGGCCATATAAGGGGTAGCGCGCAATCGGCCAATGTCCATAGCTCTGCGACGAGCTGACAGTGCCAGATTGACTGATACCTTGATGATAGCCGCTTAGCTCTAGCGTAGATAGAGCAGCATGACCGAGACGAATCTTGAGATGATCACCATTCATCATTCTGTACTCAATTCCTAGCCGGGTGTGGATAATCAGCAAGGTCTATGTCTGGACATGAGCTAACATACACACAACTAATGAAGCACGGCAGAGTACTTTGACGACAAAGGAGCGCCGGCCGCTGAATCGATGTGATGCTGACGCATAACATGAACAAAGGATGTAGACCGAACCATCTGGCTCCACTGAATCAAAGAACAGCGAGTCTCGACCTCTTTGTCGACGCCACTTCAGACTTGCGAAATCCCAATGCAGCCGGGAAAGGCGAACACACCGCATCAAGCACAGTGTACAAGAGTGAGCGCATCCGCATACCACAAACCTTCCACGACACATCAGACCACAATTCTACCACATCAACATATCGTGCATACTCTCTACCCTCGAAGAAGCCAATTCTCAAGACTCGCGTCGACATGTGCAAACAATACCAGGTCCTCTACTCCTGCGGCCACGCCTCCAAAGCCCTAGTCGAGTTCTGTCCCATGTCACCCTCATCTACATTCGGCCCCGTGGCCAAGAGCCCTTGCCCGCTCATCAACTCCCACCCAATGGAAGGCCGCGCCAAGCCGTTTTGCTGCACGGCTGCGTGTTGCGAGAAAGCTTTGCACGAAGTGAAGATTGGGAGTGATATCGCCAAGAGGAAGTTGGAGAAGGCGAAAGGGAACAAGAGGCTGTCGGTTAATGTGGAGGAGTTGGAGAGGTTGAGAAGTGGGTATGAGAAGAGTTTGACGGAGATGGTGGGTGAGGAGGGGAAGCATGCGGGATGTAGGGAGAGGAGGGATTTGTGATGATTTAGGGGGAGTGGTGGTGGTGGAGGTGAGTATTATGATTTTCGTGAGTTTTTAAATCAGGTACTTTGTGTGGCTATCTCTGTGGACATGTGGTATTGTGTTGCAGAGACCTTCGGCTCGGTTTCCTCCCCATCACTTTCCTATTGGAGGCTTCGGCGGCTGCGCAGGTTTGCTTGGGGGTCGGCATGGGCCACATGGGGCTGGCTTTGGGCCTTGTTGTGGGTTTGGCATTTTTGGCTTGTCTTGGGAGTGCTCGTTTGGATTGCTTGGAGTGTAGCTGGTGGCAGTGCTTTGACACGACCATGGACCCCTTATATAGCCTAGCAGCTGCAGTAGTCTATGAATTGGTCCTACTTCACCACCCGTTGTATGTCGCTTTTCATCAGGTGCGCTAGTGTGAAGGTTGATGTGATTATCGTGCAGCAAGGCATTCATCATTGTGGAGTGTAAGCTGGTGGCTCGCCACGATCCTCTATCGCTGCATTAGTGATGAATGCTCCAGCTCTGAACTTCAACATCAGTTCATCTTCGTTCCTCTCGACGTCTTCTCGACGTTCGCTTGGCTTGGTGCTCCTCTTGTTTCGGACTCGTAGCAAGAGCTGAGTGTATATTTCCCTCTGCTCGGGCGGCAATGTGCTGTCCGTGACTATGCTAGTGAGTTCTTGCTCCTCTTCTTCGAGCTTCCTGAGCCGACTGCACTCTTCCTCCCACCAGAACAACAGATCAATGATTTGCTTCTGCTGCGTGGCAGGAATGATGGCCATGTGATGCGTGAACCTGCTGTCGATCTTGGTCGTGTCTACGATGCCATCCTGGGAGACAACACCACATTTCTGGAGCTTCTTGAGAGCATTGGCAGACACTTTTTGGTGGTCAATGATTGCTGATGCCCAGAGTGATGTGGCACAGAGAGCGTATGGATTGGCAGCGTCGATGTGATGAGTGAAAAACATGTCCTTTTGCGGAAGCGAGACATGGCCTGGGTCTGCGGTAGAGTCTATCATCATTGATGGAACAAAGTTGTTGGCAAACTTCCAGAAGGAAACGCCGAGACTGCCATCAGGTTTGCGGTACATGATTGCCAATGGAAACCCTTTCTTATAAGGTGGCCTTGTGATGTTGTTGTGGGATGACTGCTGTCCTCTGTGTCACACCCATCTGCTTCTGTCGCTTCTGTCCAGCACAATTGGTCGAGATGACGCGCAGCTGAGTGGCTGTGACACACAGCGTGGTAAGCAATGCTGGAGAAAGAGTGAGAAGGCAGGGGTAGAAGAGGATGAGCTGTAAGGTATGCTTGGCTTTACAGCTTCTGGTCAGTGGATTGTATGTCGAAGACGATTGGAGGTCGAGGGAAGCAGCTGTCCAGCTGTTATGAGCCTATCAATACTGTGCCGTCTGATATTTGCAATCGCAAAAGATCGTATAGCCGAGGAGCCGTTCACGTGCAGTGACATCAAATGCATCAAGCACGTGGTGGGGAGATCAGAGCTTCCTAAGGTCGTGGGACAGCAGGAGAGGACTACTTACCTAGCATATGCAGACTTGTGAGGCTGAAGTCGAGAAAGAAAGCATTACTGCTAAATAAATAAATCTTGTAATCATTTTTCGTCTGTCGTTCTTCCGAGATCATACATATTTCGTAATTTCTGTCTGGCGCGGTCGGTCCTGCCTCATGCCGTTATATTGTGCCGATCGTCTGGCTGTATCCGTCTTCTACCATACAGAGTAACGCAATGTCGAACAGCGATGTCGAAGTGGGCGTGTTGTTGTCCAGAGTAGAGCAGAACCTCAGGCGTGATCCCCCTGCACTCTTGGCAACTTGGCTACGTAGACCGGCGGTGGAGCATCGTATGCTGGTGGAGCAGCGTCCAACTCGATACGATCGCGAGCATCCACGATCTCGCCTCTCTCAATCGCTCTTGCCCTCTTGAAGCGCTCGATGATGTCGCGGTTGGCCTGCCGTTGAGCTTCGCGATCTGCGCCCGTCGCCTGATTGACCTCGTCGTCGTCTGCCCGCACGCCCTTCTTGTATGTCCGTGGAAACCACCAGCAGATGGCAATGACACCGACGACCACGACTGCGGCAAGCACGGCCATCGGGATCACATATGCCGCTACGCCCATGGTGACGGGCTGAGAATGGCGAAGAGCAGGTCGCGGTTGGCGTCTGGATGATGGCCTGATCGCCGAATGTCTGGCAGCCACTCTATGATTCTGGCAGGATGGACTGGATGGTACTGCTGAAAGCGCAGTCGAGAGCGCATCTTCAACGATACCCAGTTCGGATGAGCACTCTGTGTGGCTTGCTTGCTGTGCTCGTACATGCCGCACAGCCGAGGGATCGTCGCGAGCACTGCGGTACACAGCAGTACATGATGACCACTTGAGAAGAATGTGGAAACGGCTCATCGCGTACTGGCCACTATAACGAGTCCGCTCAACTATGCATACATGTCAGCAGCAGCAGCAGGGGCGTGGCAACAGAGTCTATTACACTGGACAACAAGCAAGCCACGAGGGGTGTTTTGGTGCATCGAGCATAATCATCTACTGTACAAGCTGTCCGATCCGTCAAGACCACATTCGAGGCTCAGAGCTGACAATTGTGGTATGGTACACGAAGTTGAGCCGACTGTGTGGCACACAAAACCCACAATTGCAGTCTGGTTTCGGGAACAAAGAACTCATTGTACAACCCTGCTCAGCAACAGAACCTGTGTTCGCGACTCTTGAGGAAGCTACCAGGCCACGTTGCATCGGCAGGATTTGGGGCGGCCCTTCGAAGCTCGCCACTCCACAGGTCTTTTCTGCTTGTGCTACGATCGAGATGAGGAGTCGTGTTGAGTTCCCCGGTCGACACGGGGACGTCCTCGGACTGCAACGAGGTAGTGGTTAGGCCAAGCTCAGCAGGCGTGGTAGGTCCGAAGATGGAGTACTGCGCGCAGAAGCGTACTTGGCTGCTATTCAACAGGCTCCCTACTCTCCGGCAGGTGATAGTTCTGCACTGGAAGAAGATGTTTGGCCTGTCTGTCAGGGGTTCATGAGGACGCTTCTGCATGCACCACTGCCAGACCAGTAAATACGGCCTGTCTGTCAGGGGTTCATGAGGACGCTTCTGCACGCACCACTGCCAGACCAGTAAAGACGGACGCTTCACGTTCCAATACCTTCTGCTTGGCTGCTGGTTTCCGCACGCCGCAACCAAACGCCCGTCCTGCAAGGTCTGCTACCCAAGCGTAGTCGCTCTTCCAGTCGAGCGGTCTTATGACCTGGACGTAGTCAAAAACGTCAGTAACCGAGGGAGATCGCTGTTATTTCCAGACGCGAAAAATTGCCTAAAGCCCTCGTTTGCTGTTGTGGATCGCGATCTGGACCTTCCCGTGATTACCAGTGTCAACTTTCTTTCTCCTGTTAACACGCAAGTCCACTGGAATACCTGCATCCAGCATGACTTGAGCGGCTTCTTCGTAGCAGTGAAGTGCCGTATATTGCAGTGAAGACATATTACTGTGGTCTGTGGTGGCCTCTGCTCCATGCGGGAGGAGTATTTGGACTACCTTCGTGTGACCTTCGATCGAAGCGGCCAGGAGAGCTTTGATATGACAAACTCCCTTGACCTCGTCTCAAGCAATAATTGTTCTAGCTTTTCGTGAACCCGCAATGATGCTACCTGCAGTGTATTGTCATAGAAGCCCCCCCCCCCCCCCCCTGATTGACGTTAGTCCCGATTTCCACATTTCCCATCACGATTGCCTCAAACCCAACAGCATTCGCATAGTATAGACTTGATCCATTCTCCTCTACCTTTCCTCAAAAACGCCTTGTCATGTACAATCGGGTTGATACACCATAAGCCAATCATGCTTCGCATTTTCCAGTTACAGGAATGTCAACTCGTCTTGAGCTCCGGCCTCTTGGGTACGTTCTAATCATCAATGTCAGCGTGGATATACCCTCATTTTGATAGAGCCTGCTGCTCATTATACCTCTTGCACGAGATCAACGCCCTCGAGATGGTCCAAAATATCCTCCACGAATCCATACGCTCGAGGATCTGCGCCTTCGACGACTCCAATTTTCTGCATTCTCGGCCCTTCGCTCGTGATGACCTGGTCTAACTTCATTGTCGCGCCGAGCGCTGGATCGGACAAAATGACTTTGTGGCCCATGGCGAGGAATAGAGTCCTCCCTGAACTCCCGATTACCCCTGCCCCGACTACGGCGGTGGCCTCCCTCTGGCTGTTGCTGTCTTCTGACATGGTTCTTGTGACTCGCACTGCCGCTGCTCGTGTGTTTAGTACACTGTGTTGAGCAACGATGAAAGTACCTGTTCTCGCGGGTCTCGCTGAGGAGAAAAGCAGATTGTGAGATCAAAAAGACACCGAGGGCGAGAGCTACGACATCCATCTGTGCTTTCGTGGAGGTGAATGGAATGCAGTGCTATTTACGTCCAAGCCTGGCATGCGGATGGTCTCTCGTTTTGCTGGAACACATCATGGAAACCGATGATCTAGTCGAGTACTGTACCTTCATGGAGTACGTAGAGCCGAATGGGCATCACGAAAGCCGATAACAGCCCATGGGCACCGGTGTCGCGGCTTCCAGTGCTATTTAGACTCTGCACAAATAACGATGCAGTATGCGGAAAAGACTTCACAGTGTGACCTGCAAAAAAGTGACATTTGAACAGCTGGGAGATCTTCGGCTCCGGAACTGACCATGGAGATTTCTCGCCACTCCTCAGCGCAATCCTGCAGGAACAACGACTGCTTCGCGTCACCGAGAGATGACCGTCGAGTGTTTGAGGGCGTCGAGGTGGTGTGGACACACCGTGACTCCGCAATAGAGATGGCGATCATCAGAAGCTGGCAGCATGACGAACGTCGCTCCGTATCGTGGAACACCGACTCCGCGATCTGCAAACGTCGCATTTGACAGAGTCCGTATGGCCGAGGTGGGTGAAGGCGGATTGATATATCGATATTTCCAGCAGTGTCTCGACGGACACTCATCACATACAGCTCACTTTTAAGATATGGCTTCGCACGAAACAATCCCAGACGTCTACGGACCAGGCTCGTCCACCGACAAGGACTTCATTCCTGTACCACAAGATGCAGAACGCCTTTTGCAGTACATCGCAAGCATCACGCCTGGCTTCAATGCGTCTCCAGAACTTCTCGAGCAAGTCCAATTCTCCGGCCAAGACTTGCCTCTTCTCCCAGGCCCGATCAAAGCTCAGGCATTCTCAGCAGTGTGCCAGGCGATGATCGGTCTAGCGGCCAAAGAGGTCCTAGCCACAAGGGACATCGACTCCGGTAAAGTCTACGTCGACACAGATGTCGCGGCTCTTTACCCTGCGACAGTTGGCCTCGTAGAAGTCGACGGCCAAGACTGGAAGGCCATTCAACAAAACCATGTTGTGCAGAAAGCAGGAATCGACGTCGACAAGGGTGTCATCTCCAAGACTCCTATGCGGTTCCGATCGTGGTCAATATACCCTACCGGCTCTAAAGACGAGAACGGATATCAGCAATGGTTCCAAGTCCTTTCCTCGCTGGACCCAAAAGGCTTCCTGGCGACTTTTGGCTTGGCCGCGGATGATGAGAGCGTCAAAACGAACGAAGAAGCCTACGAGAAGATCAAAGCCGTGACAACATCCATGTCTGCGCGTGAGCTAGAGCACATCTGCATAGAAAAGGGCTACGTGGGACAGACTGTGCTGTCACCAAAAGCTTGGCGAGAGACGTCTTACGGCAAAGCTTTGGCAAAGCATCCTGCAATCAACTACCGCCAAGTGCGAGGAACAGAGGGAATTGCAGCTGTACCTCTTCCAAAAAACATCCAAGACAAGAGACCTCTGGCAGGTGTGAAAGTCCTCGAAATCTCCCGCGTAATCGCTGGCCCGGCGGTAGGCGCGTACCTCGCAGCCCTGGGTGCAGATGTCATTCGGATCCAGTCTGCAAATCTTCCAGACCTGGGATTCTTGAGTGTCACGCTGCAGGCCGGCAAGCGTGTGGCGGACATTGATCTCAACAAGTCCGAAGATCGTGCGGAACTGCAGAAATTGATCGAAGACGCCGATGTCGTAGTGCAAGGATTCCGGCTCAAGTCTCTCGAGCGCAAGGGCTTCGGGTTAGACGACGTCGTCGAGATTGCAAAGCAAAGAAACAGAGGCGCAGTCTACGTGGACTTGAACTGCTACGGTCCAGACGGGTACTATGCTGAACGGCCAGGCTATCAACAGATTGCCGACTGTGGATCATGATGCTCGTACACCAACGGTCTGGCGTACGGCTTACCAGAGGGCACCGGAGTTCTACCATCTCTCCCAATCGCAGACATGTTGACCGGTGCTGTGGGAGCATTGGTTACATTGCTCGGGATCCGGGATCGCGCTACGAAAGGCGGCAGCTACCACGCGCATGTATCTTTAATGGCCATGGACACTGTACAGCTAGAGCCTGAATTTGGACTCTACAGCAAAGAAATTGTCGCCAAAGTGCAAGACATGTACCAATTCGCGGAGATGAGGCCTCACCATATGGTGACAGATCTTCTCGACATCATGGTCCAAGCTTGGGATGGCCACTCTGATGTGCTCAAGAATAAAGATCGCTTTGTGGAGTTTGAGACCAAGTATGGCAAAAAGCACAAGATCCTGGCGCCGGGATTCAAGTTTGAGAGCGCCGAGTGCAGTCCACGATGGGAGTGGGGTCCTGTTCCTAACGGCGGGCAGAAAGGCCTGAAGTGGCGGACTACTGCCGCGTAGATGTGATGTGATGCCCTTAATACTCCAGACTGGTGCAAGACAATTAATCTTACAAAGTTCAAAGTTGGCGCCCTCGGCTAGTTCAAGCTGCTATATTGCATAGCTGTCTTCCATCCTGCGTTGGTGTTTCACTAGACGGCCTCTGCTCGCATAGCGGCGCTAAGCAGATGAAACATACTTCGCGCCGAGGACGGACAAATGAACCCAACAGTTAATGCTTTGCGCAACCCACGCCACACAGCACAAGCCGATACGTCAGTGCATTTCTCAACGAGATCAATATTCGCAAGTCTATTAAGCTGGACACAATGGTAAGCATTAAACTTGCCATGAGACAGTCTTCACTTGCCTGGCACCATCGCTTTTGCGAAAACTGCGGATTTTTTCCTTTTTGAATGCGAAGCTGATGCAATCTGTGGCGCGGGGAGGCATCAGTTTTGACAGATATCGGAGCGTAGAGGGGCACGATCTTGTCTTCAACAAGCTATGGCACAACCAACAAGACCCGGGCGGCTACCTGAAACAGATTCAGCCTTATTCGTCATCCCATGCGGCTCTTGCAAACTGACTGCGTCTGCACCGAAAAGCCACCATTGCGGACAGATGCACATAAGGCGCAGCGGAGCAGAATGGTCCTGATATGGCCGGCCTTGGTAAGAATCTTCTCTGAAGCTAGATGCTTTCAGTACGGCTCTGCAGGCCAATGGAGCTCTGTCAGACATGCCTAACACAAGTAGTGCCTTGAGCGGGAACTCTAGCTTCAAAAGTGCTTAATTGTGAGATCGTATTTGTGATCAACCTTGCGGCGTGCAGATTGAAACAAACCAGCGAAGTGTCGGTTCTGCCATCCTCGGCATGTGCGAAAACATTCTGCTGCCTGGCTTAGCCTCATCTATCCCAATTCTTCAGCCTTGACAGAACGCGGCGAAGGTTTTTTTCTGCTCTATATACTTAGTGGAACCATCATAGCCCACGGCATCTCAGGGCTTGGGGTAATGCGACCAAAGTGGTATGGCTGCACAATGCCTTCATACAAACTTCTTGACAGCGTCCGAAACACCTTGAACATCCTCAAAGACATGCCAGTGGCCAACGCCCTGCAGGACCTGCAGTCCAGCACTTTTCGAGCCGAGTTTACTCACATACCCCTCACATAAAGCAGGCGGACTGACTTTGTCTTCATCGCCAGTGATGATCAACGTCTTGGCGTCGACTGCACCAATGTCCAGGGTATTCGTAGCTTCTGCAAGAGCCGAGCAAGCCTTGGCGTAACCCTCCGGATCTTGTCCCAGCAGAGACAACCTCACAGCAGCTACGGCCAGGGGGTTCTCGACTTGAGTCTTGGCCGATGTTCCAGCAGTAGCCACGGCATCGACTGCAGCCATCATTCCCTTCGATCGCACCAACGCGGCTCTCGCATGCGAGCCTTTACTGCCGGCTTCTGGAAGCGGCGAAGGCGGCGGACCAACGAGTACCAACTTGCTGACCCGGCCGGGATTAGCGAGCACGAACGACAAGGCGACCAGACATCCCATTGAGTGTGCGATGAGTGTAGCGCCAGTGGAGATGTTTGAAGTGTCGAACATATCCTTGACGTCCTCAGCTAGCGAAGCAATGCTGATCCGACTCAGGGGCGAGGTTGGCGAGAGTCCGTGGCCTTCGAAGTCGAACAGGTGCAGAGAATGAGTAGATGCCAGTCCAGATGCCTGAATGAGTGGGCTCCAGTAATCGTTCGAGCCCCCAAGGCCATGAATGAAAAATATGGGCGGGGCGCCCTCTGGTCCAGCATGGCGGACGTAGGTGGGTTTGCCATTGATCTTGGTCAATCCCCTGCCATTGATGGTCTTTGCTGTGTTGGAGTGCTTTGGCAAGCTCATGTCCTTGACTCGTTGCAACACTGGATTTGGCGAGGACTTGGAGGCAATGCGGTTGGTAAGCTTCCCCAGACCAGTGACAGAGACAACGACCTCGTCGCCCGGTTGGAGGTAGACCGGTGGTTCCTGACCAAATCCGACACCGGCAGGCTCCCAGGAAGTCAGCGTCGTATCATGATTATGTAGCTTGAGAGCACTTACAGTTCCTGTCGCTAGCACGTCGCCCGGCATGAGCGTTTGCCCCTCGGAAAGTGTCTTGATCAAGAATGGTACGCTGAAGATTAGGTCTTCGGTCGTAGCGTCCTGTCGTGGCTGGCCATTGACATGTGTTTGCACGCGAAAGGTCTTTTCCAGCTGTTCCTTTGGCACAGCGATTGGTCCCTGCGGTCGACAGGTCAGCGTATTGGAAGCGTTGGGGCGCTTGTAATCCATACCATGGGGCAGAAAGTGTCGGGACTCTTGCCAATGTAGAATTGTTTGTGGTCACGCTGTCTCTCGCGAGCAGTCACATCGTTGATGATTGTGTAGCCCCACACGTGGTCCAGTGCATTGGCCTCTGAAATTCTAAATCCTGGTTTACCTATGATGACTCCAAATTCACCTTCATAGTCCAAGGTGCTCGTGAAGTCTGCATGAGGATAGATCTCGTCGCCGTCCGCAATGATGGATGTGAAGCGCTTGGTGAAAATGACAGGATGCGTTGGCTGATCCACTTTGTCGGAGCTGTCATATCCGGACTTGTTGAACTCCGTGGCGTGGGCACTGCAGGTCGCAGTCAGCGTGGGATGATTCAGAACTATACACACAACCCTCACGCATCGCAGTGGAGTTTTGGGAGGCGGCTGAGGCTTCGCCTGTGCATCTCTGCTGTTCTCGCCTCCATATTTCACTCTGTCTGTATCTGATACGATGAGAGTCTGTGCTTAGCATCATACCTGTAATTCTTCCCAACGCACAGAATGTCCCTGCCGTTGATAGGGGCCAAGATCTTGACGGACGTGCGTTGTAGAGGTTCGCCGGAGGCGACTATACCATTTTCACCAACTGAGATGACTTCATATAAGGTTGCCAGTGGGGTTCCCGATGCGAATGAGAGCGGTTGAACTGTGTCTTGTGTCAAATCCAGATGCCCGATACGTTCTGCACCGGAATCGGGATCCTCATAGGCGCAGTAGTTGGTCAGATGTCCAGAGGAGTGACCATTCGTATCGTTGCTTGCCATGTTGTTTCCTGTGCTATGTTGCTCGTCCTAACGCTTGCAGAAGCTCACATTGAGCTCTACTAGAGCGAAGTGTGGCACTTTTGTTAACTTGACCTCAAGCTCGCTTCAGACCCTCGCGCCCCACCATAGGTCCCACTCAATTGGTCGGCAGAACCTCTGCTTGAATGGGAGCCATCGGAAGTGCGGGAGATGCGGGAGCGGAGATGGCGGAGCAAGCGGACATGATCGAGCGGAGGGCGCGGAGTTATTGATCGGATCTCGCTTGACCATGGCGACGACTAGCCATTTTTGCCGACATTAGTATCGTGTAATGACGGTTCTGGGACGAAGGCGCGGACAAGCCGTCGAGTCTGCTTTGGAGATGTGCTTCGAACGTGTCCAATTTCACGACCCCTCATCATCGAGGCGGTCCTAAGGATTGCCGCTGCTATAGATGCGAGCTCAGAACCCTAATCACCGTGAGATAGTGTATCATTGTGTCGGACATCTCGCAAACGACATCTTGATTTTTCTCAACTCTGTTTCCATCATGTCCTCGTCCGACACTTACGACCATGCACCCAAGACCGAGCATGGCGATTCTGAGAAGATGGAGCGGGTCAGGACGGCTGGCGGTCACATTGACGATCGTGAGCAGCCAACGATGCCGGTCGTTCACAGGAGCTTGGCGAACCCAGCACCGTTGGGTCTACTGTCCTTCGCAACCGGCATCTTTCTGATTTCCATTTTGGGTGTGCATGCGAGAGGTATCACGACGCCGAACGTTCTCATTGGTGTACTGATGTTCTTTGGTGGTGTCTGCCAATTCATTGCCGGCATATTCGAATTCGTCGCAGGTCAGGGACTGAGTACTCTTGTTCAGCTTATTGGCGCTGATCAGGAAAACAGGCAACTCCTTCGGCGCGACTGTCTTTCCCTCATACGCAGCCTTCAACTTCTCGTATGCGATGATCTACATCCCAGGAACGGGGATTCTTGCTTCGTATACGGATACTGCTACTGGAGAGCTTCGTCCCGAGTTCTTTGGGGCTCTGGGAATGTAGTAAGTGTGCCTCTGGGCTGTGGTAGCCCCATCTGTCTCGCTGACTTGGGCACAGTGCCTGGGCATGGTTCATCCTTACAGTGATCTTCACAGTCGCCGCGATGCGCAGCTCATGGATACTGTTCCTGACTCTGTTCTTCTTGGACATCGAGCTATTGTTGCTTGCTGTTGGGTACATGCTTAACAATAACCAAATTCTCATTGCTGCGAACTCGGTCGGCTTCGTGGTTGCTTTCTGTAGCTGTGAGTAAAGGCCGTTCGGGACAGAAAGTTACGGATATGCTGACACTCTTTAGACTGGGCTGGCTGCGCTGGACTGTGGGCGGGAGATCTGACGCCTATCAAGTTGCCAACATTTCCGATGTACAAGCAGGAGTGAATTGCTCGATGACGAGCCCGCCTGAGTAGCGCGCGCAATGTACTGCTTGAACTGGCGGAGCTTCGGACGGGGCAACGATTGATGCTTCTAAGAGTATTGCCTGACAGTGAGGGACTCAAATGTAATGTTCGATGTATCGGTTGATCTTCACCAAATGCCGTCCCCTATCTTCCTCAGTCCAACAAACTTTGGTCGTTCCTCGAAGCGATTTGGAACTCCTGAAGTTCTTCCTATCCGCAGAGGTTTTCCATATTCCTGCATGTGCCTTTTGCTGTGAAAACGCCAAAATTGCCAGGAGCAATTCTCCCCCCGGAAGCTCTCAATGACAGTAGATCCACCGGGGTGCTCAAAGTCTGCGCAGTCATACACGATGTCGTCAACGACTAGCCATAGACACTGGTGCTTGCTTGACCGGATCGTGTCACTTGATATGAATGGAAGCTCTGCATCCGGTGTAGAGATGGGCTGAGTAGGCCAACGTGCCCGAAGCGGACTGGAATCCATCACAAATTGACCGACACTTGTCTCAAGCCTTTCTATGTGACTGATGATCTCTTTGTGACGATGTTGCTCCAGAGGCACGGCATGGCAGTCCTCTGTGGCCGGAGCAGGAGGACTCGGCTCCTTTCCAGACCATTTCAGCCACCCCATTCGTGCTTGTAGTGCGATTGTGGTGGGAAGACTTTGGAACGGTAGGGTTTGCTGTTGATTCCTTTGATTCCTTGCGTATAGGCGCTGCCAACACCTTCTTCAGCATTAGGCTCGTGTTAGGCGTGGCGGGGAAAGGCCCTGCCGGCAAGACATGCCTTGGCGTCTGGCGCGCGGAGATGCAAGATGAAGATCAGTTCCAAGTTGAAGCCACCAGCTCGGAGAACGCGGAGAATGGATTGCCAACTCCTAGTTCGTCGCCGGTCCCGCATTCGTAACTTGAGTGCTGAGCTCAAGTGTGCAGGTAGCATTGCAAGCTGCGGCTAAGGCCACAAACCCCGCCTTTTCTCGGTGAGGCCTCAAACATAATCATCATATTAATGCCTGCTATTGGGAGGAGTCCTCGACGCTGTACATTTCTGCCGTGGCCTCTCCATGGCTCCAGCACGCATTGAACCTCCGGTGCCTTGGTCACGCGAGACAGACAACGCGCCGAGCACCTATGAAGGCAGACCGCGGAATATTGAATCAATCGATGCCATCCAATTTGCGGCCAACTTGCAACCAAAGGAGTACACGATACACGGCACGCACGCAGAATCAAGGATCTTGTTCTCAGATGTTAATATCCTCGACTCGACTGGGCGAGAACCCTATCGAGGAGATGTACTGATCGAAGGTTTGTGCCTCGTGGCACTGCTTGGGAACGTGTGCTAAATAGAGCGTAGGTGAGCGGATCACAGCCGTCGGCAATGTTCCAAACGCGTCCGCACTTAAGGACGATCCCAAGGTCCGCGTTTTCAATGGCAGGGGCCGAACGCTGATGTCGGGACTTGGGGATGCCCACACGCATTTCACATGGCGAGTGGTCCTCTAACGTCCTTGGATTCACAGATCTGACTTTTGACAGGAACGGAGGCGATCTCGATCGCCTGGGAGACTTGGGGGTTGAAGAGCATACACTCCTGACAATGCGTAGCGCACAGTGTTTCCTGGACAGTGGCTATACCATGTAGGTAGCGTTCCGGTCCGCTCGATGAACTCGCTGATCTCCGCAAAGGTGTTTCGGAGCCGCATCGACCAAGAAACGTCTCGACGTCGTTATTCGTGACGCTATCAACTCAGGAGATATCGCCGGTCCTCGATATCTTGCAAACGCTCAAGAGATTGCCCGCCGAGACGGAGAGCTTGTCGGTGGCATCACGGCGTTTGCGGACGGCCCCGAGGAGATGCGGCAGGTCATTCGCGAGCATGTGAATGAAGTTGGTGTCGACAACATCAAACTAAGCATGTCGGGCGAAGAAGTGTGCCTCTGTTGACGCAACCAATCCTGGCGCACAGTACTGACAATCCCCAGATTACCGAGATCAGATCCGCACAAGACTGCTACTTTACGGATGAAGAGACTGCAGCCTGTGTCGACGAGGGCCACAAACTCGGAAAGAGGCTTTGTGCTCATGCACGTGCCAGAGATTCGGTGAAAATGTGTGTAAGGCATGGCGTGGATGTCATATACCATGCGTCGTACATTGACGGAGAAGGTGAGTCTGTCGGGGGATGGCCGCTGACGCCCTGTCTGACTTGTGTAGGCATGGATCTCCTCGAAGAACGGAAGACCAAGCATGTTGTTGCACCTGGCTTGAACTGGCTGATCGCGACTCTGTACGATGCTGAGGCTTTTGGATATCCAAACAGCAAGGCTGAACAGGTGGGATACAAGGCCGAGCTTGATGCTGCAATCACGGGTCTGCGAGAGATGAACAGGCGCGGCATGTGAGTCTCCGGTGTACATCTCGCGAATCACACCCCGGGCTGATGATCATCTCCAGAGTTGTGTTGCCAGGGGGTGACTATGGGTTTGCATGGAGTGAGTCTTTGCCCACCAGATGACTGGCACGTTTCTGACTGTCTGCACCAGCGCCCCATGGAACATATGCCCGGGATCTGGAGCACTTCGTAAAGCTGCTCGACTTTACGCCACATGAAGCCATCATAGCGGCTACACGAGGCGTCGCAGCGTTGTTTATGCGCTCGCATGATTTGGGCCGCATCCAGCCTGGGTACTTCGCCGACTGCATCCTCGTCGATGGCAATCCGCTCGAGTGAGTGTTCGTCCTCGGCCTCGGCCCGCACCCGCAGCGACGACAGCCGATCCTCGCGTGGTGTTGCAAATTCGCTAACGAGTCTATTCACGCGTAGGGACATCCGTGTCTTGCAGGACCATAGCAAGCTCAATGTCGTCTGCATCAATGGCCGCGTTCACAAGGCGGGACGCCAGGAGTACGTGCCGCCACCCGTCGCGGGACAGGACAATGGGAAGCATGTCATCGTGCCCGATCTTCCTGAGATGAAGCGGGACATGCAAAAACAATGGTAGGAGGTAGAGGACCAGTGTTTATGTACGGAATCGCTGGACGAAACAATTTGCTAGTGGCTTGGCATTGATCAGTCATCATCTACGCTGCCGCTCCCGCTCCCGCTCCCGCCTCCATCCCCGCACCTTTGACCAGAACTACACCTCATCCCCGGTGAACGTGCTATTGTGTTGTTGCAGTGTCTTGTCATCAATTGTCTGCTTGCCCCCCCAACACTCCGCCATGTCCACGCCGCGCAGTCGACGTCTTCCCATCTCCTGCGAAGCCTGCCGGAGTCGCAAGATCCGCTGCACAAGGGATGGTCCACCGTGTGCATCGTGTACACGCCGTGGCCTAAGACCAGTATGTCACCGTGCGCGGCGGTAGACTGTGAGCGTTCGAGTGTGTACTTGTGTGATCTCACTCAGTCTCTCCCCCTCTCACGCTGTACCGCTGGGCGAAGAAATTTGGGACTCGACTGATCTTGACTGTTGCCAGCACGAGTGCCACTACGTACGACAGCCTGGGTCATCCAGTCAATCATCTCACAGGCAGGACAAGCAACCCTTGCCAGTCTCGCCTCTGTCAAACCCTCCAGTAACGTCGGCGTCCCTAGCGCCTGCTGATCCAGATCTGGCTCAGAGGGTCCAACGATTGGAACACCTTCTGCAAGATACTGCCCGGAGCAGCAACACGACCGACTACGGGGGCGTCACAGCGTCCTCACGGCCCACAGGTCTATCGATTCCTAGATCGTATCAGGGAACTCCAAACAGGACTGCAGGCTTCCTGCATGTGACCTCCACTGGTCATGTTCGCTACGTGCCTCAGCCTTTGGTGTGGGATCCAACGAACAATCTGCCCGACGATACCAGTTCCTGCACTGTGGGCTCGAGTCCACTGGGCTCCAGCGTTGATCTATCCACGCTGCTGGCCTCTCTTCCTCCATCCGGCGTCTGTACCGAGTTGGTCCACGGATTTTTCTCGTCGTTTGCATCTCTGTTCCATGTTCTGCACGATCCTACCTTCTTTCGCCAGTATGAGCTGTTCCTTCAGGACGCAGAATCAGTGCGACTCGAATGGCTTGCCTTGCTCTACACCATACTGGCCACAGCCGTGATTGCGCTGCCTCAAAATCACCCGATCTTGGCCGAGCTGAGCAGGAAGCGTACGGCGCTGGAGAAGACAGCAGAGCTCTCAGAAAGATGGCGCGCGATGGCTCTGAAATGCTTGGAGGCTGACCAGTACCTCTGGCGGCACTCTCTGACCACTTTGCAATGTGTCATTCTCATGATTTATAGCATCGGCCACACACATGGCCAGACTTGGACACTGCTCGGTCTTGCAAACCATCTTGCACAATCCATAGGCTGCCATGTGGACCCCGAGCCGTTCAGCATTACTTCTGTGGAGAAGGAAGAACGTCGTAGGTGTTGGGCTGCGCTCATGATGCTGTACTCCAATCAAAACACCACTATCGGTATGATCGGACCGCCTCGGGCATGGATGTCCCATGGCCCAGCACTACCAGCGGATGTGGATGACGAAGACATTGCACAACCTGCAGCTCACGACGGCCAGCGCACCAATGCCACCCAAATGACTTATTTGCTCCTCAAGTTTCGACTCTACGATATCTGCGCCGAAATCTCAGAGCAGGTATTGAGTAAGCCGGACCGACCCAGTATGCACACCATACGTGCTCTAGATGCAGCCATTTGTGACGAGCAGTCCTCGTGGACTGCGCGGTACTCCTCTGAGAAGAGCACGCTTCCCCGCCATGCTGCTCATCTCAACGTATTGTACAGCTACTCGGACCATCTCACGCTGCTTCTGCATCGAACAGTATCGCAAGATGACTGGTCCGGAGATACTCTGCGGCGGTGGTCGCATGGTCGTCAACTAGATTGCGCAAAGCGATTAATCCGGACTCACTCATCGCTAGAGGATGTCGCCGATCTAGCTCCTTTCCGATGGTACAATCGAGGATTGGGCAGTTTCCATGTCTTCCACGCCGCCATTGTCTTATTCTCGCTGATACGGGTGGACGCAACTGTCGCAGAAAGCCGCGAAAGGTACCAGATCTTCCAGGAATGTCTGGTCCGTCTCCAGATCTTGAGCGACGCAAGCGCTATGTGTGCAAGGGCTGCGGCTATTCTGCAGCGCCTCCCGTGTGTGCCAACTATCCCAGACCGTTTGTTCGTGTACCTGCTAATGTGAATGCTGTATAGAAACTTGGAACTCAACGATGGCATGTTGCTCGACAACACCTCATCACAGGAGTCACCGGCTCATCCAACGACACTTGACCAGCGCGGCAATTGGCCATTACACTCTTCATCAACCGCTATGCCCTCGGACTGTTCAGACTGGGACGCCCTGTCCAACCCATTCGAGCTACAGCAGTGGTTGACACCCACGACTTTTCCATGGAACCAGTGGATTCTCTCCTAAGCATTTAGAGACTGGCGCCGCCTAGGAGAGGCAGGTCAATGATACACGCCTTCGTCGTCCACTGGTCTGAATACAAAGACTACTTCACTCCTCATCCGTGGAGCGAACCCGTCTCGGCTTTGTTGTCCCGCGATCGGGCCTTGCGGATATTGGGCTGCCAACTTTCAGCATCGTACAGGGCAGCCCTGGTGGCTTGGCATCTGTCAGGTTCACTACATCATCCTGTGGTAGACGATTTAAGGTGCAGATGAGTGGCCAGAGTTTCGTGATGGTGAAATACATTCAGCACCCCAAAAGTTCCTTTTTCTTAACGCGACATCTTGATACCACTCATGGCTGGAATGGTGAACGAAACGGCGAACAGCCTGCGAGTGCAGGGAAACGCACTGTACAAATCAGGCAGGCTTGAGGACGCTGAGCAAATCTAGCAACGACGGACAACGCGTCTGATCCAGCGACAGCCATCGCGCTCTACATTCAAGCAGGCGAGGCAGCACCAGAAGATGCAGCGCCTGTATCAAATTTGTCTGCGGCCTACTCTGAGTTAGGTGGCTATGCTTCAACTATACAGACAGCTGACCGAGCCCTGTCTCTGCTCGGCGAGGAGGAGGAAGCAAAGAAGCAAAAGCTCTGCGTTCGCAAAGCCAAGGCTCAACTGCACGCTCTGGACTTTGAGAATGCACTGGCAACTGGACAGCTCATTTCGGACACTGTAGAGCGGAGTAGCATTCTCGAATCATCTCGAAAGCAACACACAGTCGCAAGTCTGCAGGAGACGCAAGAGCAGTCCACACCAAGATCATCACAAGCCTACCGAGAATCAGACCACAGATTCGGACCGTGCCTGGATATTACAACTTGGTCAATGACACCCCTCAGTCACTGTACGAGACTACTCTGACTCAGATTGCAGTATTGTTCGGCGAAATTGGAGATGGCAGGCTCCTTCTAACACCATTGCTGACTGTCCTTGCTGGAGAGCGCATGCACAAGATTCAGGAGGGCAAGTTATTCCAGAATAAGATGGACAAAGGAGAGGTAGAAGAATTTGACATGCCATGACCCTTTCGGCTTTGGTCAAGAATTGGTTGACGGGGGCTCTGCTTCTAATTCGAAGGCTGGATTGCTGTCGAACCTGAAACCCTTGTTCATCGGCACGGCCGAGGCGATACAGCACTTTGGGTTCTTAGCGACATCTGCTCAGGTCGTGTTATGATGGAAGCTCGGCTGCCTAGGTCAGAGCCTTTGGCAATCAAGGAGGTCGAAAAAGATATGCCAGCATTGCAACAATCAACAGCACCCTTTGTAGCAGAGATGACGACTCTGCTCAGCTTGTGGCAGTATGCCTTGCTATTTGGTGTGTTATCAGCGGAGGTTTCGCGCCTGGACCAAGTCCATAGATACAGCATCATGTTCAAGGATGTTGACGCCACTCTTCCTGAGATCGCACACTTCGTCCTGGTTCTGTACCATTCGAAGTACCTGCGACCTAACGTACGGTCATTTCGGCGATATGTCCTCGGCGACGAGCTTGGTGACAAGAGCCAGAAGGCCTCGCGACTTCGAGAGAATACGCACATGATCACTACGTGGAACTGTAATTCCGATATCAGTACTGCGGAGTTCTGGCTAAGGAGCGATACAATGGACTCCTTGCAGGTCACGAAGCAATGGATAGTGCAAATTCGGCCGGTTGATACCTGGACCGATCAGCGCGCGCCGGAGCCCTTGACCACCTGTCGCGACAACGGACGTTTCTGGACGCGTGATTAGCCTATTCCGCATATTTCTCATTTAGTGACACAACCAGCACTCTTGATAATCACGCTTGCGATTGGCATTTATCTGCAGCATACTCACTTGTCAACGGCTCATCTGACGACTCATACCACCATGTCGCACAACATCTAGTGCAGCGGGGGATCTGGCTCTACTCTGGTTCCTGGCCATACTGCAACGCGAGTCTGCGGGCTACAACTGGTCTCGACCGTAAGCCTTCTCGAAGCCTGCTGCTTGAGTAGGCCGGTCCGAGCACACAGCTACACTAGTTCTGCAACTCGAACACGCCTATAATCAATTCGCAAAGCCGCATTGCTGACGAATCGGGCAATAGTTCAATTCTCGAGATTGGCCTTTTCTGTTAGGATCGCGTAATGGCAAACACAACACAGAGCCTGCCCCAGACTTTACGAGGCACCCGCAGGAGCGCATTTGGTCTTCGAGCTCTCTACTAGTCCCTCATGTCAAGCTTTGTCCTGCCAGTCCAGGCTTCGGGCGTGCCCGTACGCAAGTCTCACTTGGTGCCAAACCAATAATTATCTCATTCCTGCTCAGCAAAGCTTTTCAGAAACTACACCTCGTCCGGGAATTCGATTCGTATGAGCGCACGATTCTCGTGTAGAGAGTCCAGCTGCCCATTCGGTATGCCGATCGACGTTAATCCTTTCAGGAATAATCGCATGATCAATGGAACTACGGCAGCAGAGTCACAATACGATCTTTTCTTAACGATTTGGAGACAATTGCTCAGCGCAAGTTCCCGGCTACAAGTAGAGGAAACTTCAACCACGATTTTCTTGCTACGCCAGAAAGCTTCATTTGGCCTCTGCGCCGTTTGTTTATCGTGCGTATCTAGATCAACGAGCTTTTCCTGTTCTTGAAAATGCTGACTGCCGACAGTAGTGCGCTATTACTGTAACTAATTGCTCTGACTTAGTTAAAGATGCTAGGACCAGTCAAACGGTAGAAGCATACGGTCCACTGTTCGTGTAGGATGCTATCGATGTGGACGACATCAGTCCAGATGAGGATGTTATTTAAGGCTCTGTATCGCAGGTCATTACCGTCTGAACGAGCGAGCTTTAGTCCAAGAATATGTACAAGTCGTTCGTTGCGGAGACGCCTACTTGGAACTCTGCATTCATTCTGCGATCGTGTAGCACTACGATCTATAAGAACATGTGCTTCCGGAAAACAAGCAAAATCAATGCAGTTATCCGGCTCCGGCGTCAAAAAGGATGGCTATCTTGTCCATTCGAGCACGTTCGAGACCTTGGACAAGTAAAACTAGCGATTATAAACGTTCATTTCCTGCTCTATGGGTTCCAACTGCGTTCCTCCGGCCATCGGTTTCCTCTTCTCGGTTTTCGGAAACCGGAATCCCTACTACCGCGCCTCAGGCTTCCTGTTCATGTACGTGCACCACTACAAGCTTCGTGCCTCACAGATAGTGTAAACAAGTCGATGGTCTCGTCAGAACACCTCGATAGCATGACCGGCGACTTGTGCTTGGTGGGAGGGTATCTGGGTTGTGGCCCCGAAAGACCCTGGAGGCGGGTCCTGAAGGAATGCTGCTGCCTAAGAGTTCCGCGAATGAGATCGTGCCGCGTTGAACTCCGAAATTGCTTCCCGGAATCCTAAGCAGCCGTTCGAGCACAAGTTGATGCACAACTCCGGGAGAAAGCTAGAGCGTCAGGCAGCAGGCCGTGACCAGGGTTTCAAGCGTTGACCTACATATTGAGTCCAGAGATCCGGTTACACATCAATTGGTTATCTTCATTGGTCTAGGTACATGAAACCCGAAACCCGGCCCCCTCGTGCCCCACTAACGTTCGAACAGTGGTCATGATTTCCGCTTGTCACGTGCTGCACAAGCGCGGGAGACCTGGGTTCGATTCGTGAGTTACTCTGGTTACTGATACTGCCATAAAACATACTAACAAACACCAGCCAGATGGAGAGTCGCTTCAGTCTAAGAACTTTCTTTTTTGGGCTTTCTACCATGCAGCATACAGATCACATAGCCTTAGGATTATTACTTCGGCGAAAAGCAGGATAGCCAAGACCATCATCACGCCCGGAACACAAACCGATTTTTGAAGAAACATGAGTATGAACTCTTTTTTTTCGACCATCTATCTAGTAGACAATTCGTCGTTCATGGAAACGCTGTGGTTCCAATCGATTGACAACGTGAGCAAAACGTAAGCAGTCCAAGCCAAGGCCCCCAACATGCAGCGCGCACAGGATCATAATGTGACGCGCCATCTCATGAAGCGACTTCCCCAAGCTTGTGACCCCCAAGCCCGAGCAGGGTTATGCTTGCTCAACCATAGTGCATATTAATATCGTCCTCGTCCTCCTCCTCCAGCTCGCCCTCTGACTGCGCTTCGGTGAGACGGGGGCGAGGTCTATAGCGCTCCTTACCCTCGCTGCTATTAGCGCTATCTAAGCCTGCAGAAGTGCGGCTACGACGAGCCCTCGATAGGCTAGGAAGAATAGGATCGCTATCCTCCTCGGTGTTCGTAGTAGCATCGTTAGCTAGGGCGGCGGAGGTAGTAGTAGCAGCAGAGGCAGCTGTAGCGTTAGTAACATTCTTGCGAGCGCCGGTACCGTAGCTAGTACGCTTCGTCGGTAGCCAAAGACGCTTAACCTAGGCAATATACTAGCTACGGAGGGCTTCGTCGGATAGCTTCTCGACCTGCTCGTAGAGACGATCGAGAGGCAGCTCGGCCTTATCAAGATCCTACTAGAATTTTAGCAAAATAGTTATACCGGAGACAGGTTCTAAGTAACTTACCTCGGCAACGTTACGAGCGGTGTCTCGAGCAATCTTTAGATGATCTAGGTACTGCCTAGCCTAGGTTAGAGTAACCTTAGAGTTGGTGTTCTTAAGTAGGGAGTCGTTAGACTAGTCTTACTTAAACTAACGGAAAGAATCATCGATAGTAGCCTCCCCGGCCATGGCCTATTAATGTTATTAGCTAGTAAAGGAAATTGATTGTCGAATGACTTGCCTTGAGAATGTTAAGCGCAGCTTGATCCTGCACCCCCTCCTCGGTGAGCTCTTCCGGAGCATCGTCAGTCTTCTTGCCGCTCTTCTGTGCCTTGCCTAATACAATTTTTAGCACGAAGTTGCAATGTTGTGAGCAGTTGGATTGTGATACTGACCGGCAGCACGACCCTGAGCGACGAGAAACGCGTCACGGAGAGAATCCTGGCCCTCCGCGAGAACTGTCATGTTGTTCATCATCATGTATTCAAAGGCGTTGAGCTGTTGCGGATTCTTGAACGTGATCCAGCGGTCAGATTTCACGGTCGAGCCTGTTGGCAGGCGGATCGGGCTGTGGGCTGGGGAGCTCAAGGCGGGAGACAAGCCACTCGCTTCGCCAGGGTTGGCCATGGCGAACGCTGGTGGGATAGCGAGGGGTGCAAGAGACGCTGCCGGAATTGCAGGAACTGGTGTTGCCTGCTTAGGAGCGGTGTCGTCGGCGGCGGAAGCACCACGACCACGACTGTTGCCACGGCCACGACCTCCGCGACCACCGCCACGAGTGTCGGCTCTGCCACGCTGCTCAGACATCGCGAAGGCTGGCGTGGACCGATGGAAAGAAGGAGTCCTGGACAAGTGCTGTGTGCAACAATTTTGATGAACGGAAAGGGACGGAAAGGGGCTGTCTGTGATTGTGGAAGAGAAACCTATCTCGGGGGCTCGATCTTGTTTTAATGCTGGCCGCCCTCAGCGTGAAGCAAACAAGACTACTCACCGAACCTTCTTGTGGGCAAACTTCTGCGTTCAGGAATCAGAGGTGCGTATCCAGAATGCTCCAGGCCGCTGACTAGGTGCGTTGATCACAGCAACTTCATGCAACTGTGATTGTACCGAATGCACGTGGCCAGACGTACATTTGGCACTAGTCCGCCACGCAAACAAGAGATCTGTGCAGTATACGATAGTTCCGCCCGCGAACTGGCAGCATCGTGTGCATAGCAGAGCAACAGCATGATTGCCTGCTATAGGCACAGTACGGAGTCCGCCGGCGCGAAAGACGAGTAAGAGCCAGAGAAGACCAGAATATGGCGGCATGCAGGACTTTGCAGGCAGTAGCAGAGCTTGGAGGCATATTTGTCTGACGTCTTCGTAGATTGTTTAAGCAGGTGTGCTGCTAAGGCAAAGGAAGCTTGCACTGACGGATCGATCTGCACCGGACGGATCATCGCAGCGCACTGTTGTCGCGCGTTTGGGCGAATGTTTCGGCTGGAGGGAGCTGGGTAGACCAGCACTATGTGTTAACGCATGCCGGAGTTAGACCGTAGGCAGAGCAATCAGACATGTTGCTGTGCATGCTTTGGAATTGGCCGACCATTCTTAATCAGTGGTACGCTGAGGCGCTATTGGGCGGCTGCGTGCATGTTGTTGTAGTGATGTCGAATCTCATGTTACTCAATGGTGCAAGTCGCCACGCACGAGCCTTCGCAATCACGCGAGTCGAGCAGAATCGGGTGAAGCTATTATTATTAAGCTGCGTTGATGTGGCACAAGCGAGCTGTGGCGACAGTGGATATGCGGGTCTTGTGTAACAGTGGGATGGCATTCCTGGATTTTTTGCTGGAGAGCGACAAGCGCCGACGAGCCATTGCATGGTCCACATGCACGATGAACGAGCAAGGATCTTCTAGTGATAGGTAGCGTTAGGCCAGAATCAACCTTGTCGTGCAAACAGCAAGCAGAATGTCTCGAACTCATGAGAATACACTTAGCCAAGACGAAGAGCCAAGAGGGCCTGATGAGTCTTGAGCCTGACAGGCAACATAGCTCCAAAAGCTGTTGCGGAGGCATCTTGCATTAGCCCTTGTTCACGACCTGGACCACTGAAGTTACGGCGGCTCCGGTATCAGCCATTTTCAGCTGTCTTACCGAGATCATCAGGTACGGGCGGTCATAGCGGTCAGCCCCAGATATGCTAGCCAAGTCCTTTTCGTAGCCATCACGGCCCGGAGTAACGTGACACCAATTTAATGCTCAATTATAGCGTTGCATAACGAAGCCACGGTCATGGATGTGCAAGCATTGATCGTTGTTGTCCCGCGTTATAGCCTGTAAAGCAAAGACACTAATAGGATCTACTACGGGTCCGTCCTCGAAATGTCTAGGCCAATGTACCCGCCGCTAAGCGATTAATAAGTCTGACCACATTTCCCACTTTTTGTGCTTCTAGTTTACGCACGCTTTGCATACAATCATTACTGCGACTATGTTAAGGTTCGCACCTCGATAGAGCCTAGCCGAGCAGCTCGGCCGGGTCCGAGAAGGCGCCGAGGACGACCCTGATGAGTACTTCATGCGGATTGACGACGAGCTCGAAGAACTCGGCGTTAATCTTAAGAAGTCCAAGGTGTGTATATCGTCGTTCCGCGTAAGGTCCGAGCTTGATTCTAACCCGAGAGACGTTCCGCTGGCACGCAAAATCCACCCAGTCCCGCCAAGATTACCACTTCCAGCTCTTCAAACGATTTGTATGCCAGTACTTGCTAAAAAGCGACCCTAACGACATTTCGGACGAGGATGCAGCCAAGCAACACCTGTTTACACTAGACGACTTTGGGCAAATAACGAAAAGGATGCAGCTATGAGTCTCCCAACTACTATCACGTTGGTCAAATTTCTCTATACCGAAGTGCACTGTGCCTCTCACAAGCCAACCAATCGAACTTGCTGCACTTCAGAATTCTGAAAAGTACTCCTCGAGATGTGATAGCTGATCCCAACGCAGGTTCCTGGTTTGGGCATTCAAGAGGGCAATTCCGAGGTCAAAGGCAGCCAGGACGATTATGCCTGCAACTTTGGTAGCCTATCGCACCTCGTTGCTTTACTGGAGCCGGTACTGGTTCGGGCTGCAGGGTGCAGATCCACCTAGCAGGAGGCTCTTCAATGATCTTGTTCAGGTCATGCGATATGCTGTCAAGACCTACGGCGATCCACGAGCCCGTACTGTCAAGTCACATTTGGGCGCAGAGGACTTGAGAATGTTGATGGACAATGAGGCAATGAACAACAGGTAAGTGACAAGATTCATCTCAACTTTGGACAAGAGTTCAAGAGACACACATCTGCCAATCTCTGCTGCGGCGTGTGTTCCGAGCCACCGGGGGCGGTTTCGTATTGTCTTTACTCTGTTGTCCGTTGCCGGAGAAGGCTCGTGTGATTGACTAATACTCATTAGGAGCATCGAGCTATCAGAACAGCATGTGGCTCTCTGGTGCATCGGGCGTGCGTCTGCCCTGCGCCCAGGTTCTCTCTGTCCATCGGTACCATCAAGTCATGCGCGCGGCCAGGCCTTGAAGTGGAAGGATTTCTCCTTTATTTAAACTAAAAAGGGCAAATTCGCTATGACTCTGCGTCTTCCCCGCATTAACATCAAACTGGTTGACGACCCAATGATAGCAGATGACGCCGACGTCAGCTCAGAGCCAGTCGATCTGTACTTTCCCTCGCCAACGGCAGGTGAGTGAACACGGCTTCCTTTAATCAGAAGGCCATATCGAGCTAATTCCTCGTTCTAGACTCGCTTGAGTTTTCTACAGCTCATCGAATGCTTGTGATCGCTGTTCGCCGAGGCATCCTCGAGAACATTACTACGCTCGATGAGCTTTTCGAATCCAGCTTGCGTAAGATCCGAGTGGGCGCGCAATATCTCAACGACGTTGTGTTCTACGCCGGCGGCAACCGAGGCCTGGGCCTGGACAAGTCACGACCCTTGACGAGCGGCGCCCTGACTGAATATCTTCGCTCCCGCGGCTGGCGTGCTGGGTTCACTTACAACGTTACCTAGTATAGCATCCGTCGTCGAGCTGCTATAGACCTTGTTCCACTTATCGGCCTAGACATGACGCGTTTGGTCCTTGGCCACTCGGCCAATAGCAGCACACTGGAGAAGTACTATCTCCGACTCAATGCTATTCTGAACGCAGCAAGCCTGCTTACGAACAATGGCGTCGAGACTATCGACAACTTGATCAGCTCGGGAGGTTGGTAGGCACTTGCTGTGACGAGCCTTCGAGACGAGAGCCTGACCAGGTCCAGAGGTGAGGCGCTGGATGAGCTTGTACGAGCGCTAATTCTTCAAGACTCGCACGCACCAGCGCAGGACACCAACTCCCAGGAGTTCAAGAATTACCGCAAACGTATAAAGGCTATAGCCAAAGACATGTTGGTAGAGAAGGAGGCAGAGTGGCAGAAGGGTAAGATGACGCTCCAGGACTTCTAGGAGCGCCAGCGGCTCGCGAAATCGGCATCGTCTTTTGCGCAAGAAGTGCAGTCCCGTGCAGCCCAAGCATTGGAGCAGGAAGAGCAGCCTAGTAATGTGGCGATAGGGGGGACCGAGACCGAAACCGACGGGGACGATGACGAAGATCCCGATAACGAGCCGCAGGCGGGAGCGGCTGAGCCCGTAGAGGGTGATTTGGAGGACGCAATTGCCAATGGCGATGTCGGTTCCGGAGGCAGCGCCATCTAGTGCGCAGTAGGATCTCAACTGGACACCGAAACCAGCCTAGGTGGCACAGTGCTCGAGGCCAGTTACGCCGACTTGGCCCAGACGGCAATGGAGATTTGGTTGCAGAACTCCATGAATGAGGCCCAGTGGTGGGCTGGCAAAGATACCACATGCCCACTGTGCCAAGAAGACGACACAGCAACCGACGTCCACCGAGTAAGTACTGGGCCAGACTCTCTGACCGACCTGCGAACTGACGCATCGCTCCAGGCCAAGTCTTATGCCTCCAGACAGCATCTCGACGCTCCATTGGAAGGCGGCTTCCATCTGCCTTTCACAAAGTGGAAGAGAGTGCAAGAGTCTCATCGCGACGGGTATTGGTACACCTGCCAATACTGCAAGGAAGCAGACATTGACCCGCCTTTCACTGCCAACAAGATGCCAGCCCTGGTCGCTCACGTGTCCGACAGCACTGCAGAGGAGGTCTTGATCAAGAAAAGCACAGTCTCCGAGGAACAGGCTCGCCTGCACGACAGGTTCAAGGCAGAGGCCGGATGGTGCGAGGCCGAGTTTCTCGAAAGCATAGTAAAGGCCAGCGGTCCTAGCGAAGGGTCAAAGGTAAGCAACATTCCTCTTGCGCTGTTGACGGGCTTCCCATCGCATCGTATAGACAACTGCGCTAACAAGCTTTTCTTTCTGTCGCAGGTGAAGATGGCGCTAGCGGGCAAGAAGTCTCTCAAAGCACAAGGCGTGGACCTGTCTCCTCAGCGAGAGCTCGTCACAGTTGAGCCGCACCCTACTTAGAACAGGCTGGTGTTCGGCGGCGGCGGCAACCTTGGTACGATTCCGAGTCGACATGATCCTATCCTTCGGGTCTCCTCCAACGACTTGCAGATCGGTCAGGTGCCTGAACGCTTCAGAGATGTGCTCGTTGCGGGCTCGGATGAGGGAGCAGGAACAGCACAGAACCCACTGCCGCAGTATCTGCGTGACGACCTCCAGAGAGGCGAGGGTGATGGGGCGAACTGAGTGGAAAGGCCGAGCGGCAGAATGTACCATAGACTTTCGGTTTCCGTATCAATGATATTTCGGCGTTGGGGCTTGCGGCAACTGTTGAAAACCTCGTCCAGAACTTGTCTTGTCTTGGCTGTAATGGGTACCGTCGGTCTCTTCCGCCGGACGGCCGTGTCCTCCTCCCGACTTTCCGACCTCATGTGCCCACCGCCTGGTCCTTCTGACGACAACATCGCATTTCCACGCTGAACCGCCGCCGAAGCCCATACCATCTTAAAGTAGCTGCCTTGGCTATAAGTTTGTCCAAGTCCAGCCAATCATACACCATCCCGTCAGGCATGACCATCTCGTCAGACCACGACCATCTTCTTATCCATCCATGCGACAGGATGGTCTCCCGTCGCCGACGCCGGCTTCTGGCATTGGCGGCTTGTGCGAAGATACTGATAAGGCGGCTACCTCAAAATGGTACGCGAAGCTGGTCTCGCGCCCCAATATCGCGCGATGGTATGTATCGGCTGCCGATTCTGCACTAGGATGCGATGCGTCTCCATGCGCATGAGTGTGTGTTGATTCGGCTCGCAGTCGTGAGTCGCGACGGGAATAGCGGCAGCGGCAGCATTTCGCGGGCCGTGATGTCATGCCATCCATGTCGTCATATGGGTGGATGGTATATGAACAGCAGCTGCCCTCGAGGTGGTGTTGTTCCTTCCAACTTCCGAGTGTTGCTCCTTCCGCGGAAGGTTCGAGTTGGTCTGCTCTTACCTCCGGCGGCTCTTCGCGTAGTTTTTTTGCCCCTACAGCTTGCTCCCTTCTCCCTATATACTCTTGATCCCATATAATGTGGAATTTGTCGCGCGGGCCATACCACCTTTCGGCAGCCGCTAAGGCGGCTACCTCAAGATGGTATGAGCTAGGGGTTGAGGGATTTTTCTTTGTGAACGCCAAGCCCCGCCAAGCCGCATACTCAACACAAACACTAGCACGGCGAGGACAGCAGTCTGTGAGCTTCTACGATGCTGATCGATGCCTGGAAGCATGTTACGAAACACGAAATCGAACCGAGCAAAATCGGTCCTCGTGTAAGCACTTCTTTGGCATGCACTGCAGATTTTGTTGCTTTTCCTCGATGCAACCATGCAATGCAAGCCTAGGAGAATCATGTTTCAGAACTCAATCGTGTTGCTGCATGCAGCAATTGGAAAAGAGCGCAGAGGAAAACCATTACCGAATTTGGGAGCTTCTGGTCGACACGAAGAGGAAGCATAACGAGCATGACAACGACGATGTGCAATCTGAATCTTTCCATTCCGGTGACGAGAACCCAATCCGATCAGTCGAATCTGAAAAAACGGACAGACAACCAGCGTTGAGCGATTCCGTGGTGGGAATATAGATGGGGGAATGTAGGGTGGACGGCAGATTGTAGTTGAAAGGCCCATATGCTATCGCAGCAAATGACGATGCATTCGTGGTCGGTCACATTGCCCATGATTGACAAGGCAAAAACCATTGACAGTGGACCTTTTAGAGTGATCGATGGAGTTGGAGCAAGCCATCTTATATTTTCCGGCAAGCTACATTCCACTTTTTCCTAGACACTTTTTCCTGGTTCCACACAAGAGTCTCGACTTCTCTCTCTGCTGTCCATCCTAGCCTCTGCCATTGCATGCATTATATTTTGATTTAAAGCAGCGGCCTTCGGAGCCATCGTCAGTGGCGGTACAGCCGTCATTACCACACTGTTCGCATTTCTCGACGACACCGCTGGTGCAGTAATACTAGACACAGAAAGTCAGTCCCGCGCCATCTCATAGTCCGCCAGGATCTTACCAATGCTTGGTCATAGCCGCAGAAGTATCTAAGAGCAAAATGATTAGTCATCTCGTCGTCCCGGCAGGATAGCCGTCTCGAAAGCCTCGAGACTACGAGACTACTCACCCATTTGGACCTCCTGCAATATCACCGCAGCCACTTTTGAGCCTGGTGGTTGAAAACTTCGACTCTTCGAGACCGACTTGGGCGACGGCGAGAACGGCAATGCTTGCGATGAGAAGGCTCTGCATAGTGAACTGCATGATGTGGACTGTTTGATGTATCGTTTGCGGGATGTTGATGGGAGGTATGTCTGTCTGCTTGGGGACCGTCCTCACTTTATACCTTCCACCTGAAGTTGCAAAGCAGTTGAAACTTTTGTTCTCCCAGCTAGCTAATCTTGCATTCGCGTTGACTTGTGCGAGATTGTCGCAGTGATCTATTTCCAGATCCATGGTCATCGCTACCCGAGGGCAACACGCAAGCATAGGGCAAGCCTTTCATAAATGGCCAAATGAGAGCCGCAGCGTGTAACCCAGTGTTTTCTGCGTTCTATCGCAGGCCTACTCTAACACGAACACGATGATCCATACCACGTCGTATTTCGAAGTTCCTGGGTACGTGCAGGATCAACCGGCTTTCCTAGTCGCACGTGAGGCACAGGCACAGTCGCGAACTCTGTTCCTTCTGCTTCCAGATCTTGGCCACATTCCACATGCCCAGGTGCCTGAATTTCGGTGTTGTGCCGTACGCAATGCATACCCGCGAAGTAAAAATTCGTGGTTCTGATGTCTTCAATCACCACCGACAACCAACTATACCCCCATCAGTATCCTTCGCCGGGAAGAGGGATCGGGGTAGGAGTTCAGGCACTAGACAGTACTCAGAAGTCGTAGTCTAGTCGGATCAAGCAGGAATTATCATTTTCCCAAGCTCGGAGAGACTTTGAATGATGGACAATGCTGCGCGCAAGCTTGAATACCGATTTGTCTACGAAGTCTTTATTGACCATGTAGATTCCAACCAACAAAATTGGTGATTGGCAACCCTGGAAACTCGAATGGTGAGAAAAGTTAGAACGAGGACACTCTAGAGTTTAGGGTCTAAGATGATAGAGGCCCGTTCGGTTGCGAGCTTCTGGGCCCTGTTACAAGGTTGATGCATGTCCTCCGGCGTATGTCGATCTCCAGCTGAACTCTTCTCAGAGCTACAACATGGGAATCGTGGTCGGTAGTCGTGTGACTTATGTCGTGAGATCCGAACCTCGCTCATGACTAAAATAGTTTAGCTTCTTGTTGTTTACTAAGCGCGCCCAACTCCTCTGCGGTACAGGGTAGTTGTTCCTACTCTTTGTCTATCGTCGACATGGACCTCATTGGATTACTGAACAAAGGTGATCAAGCCTGCTTTGCACCACCTTCAGCAGGTTTTGGCGATGGCTTGAAACAGTGCAATTTTCGCATGGGCATTATTGCGCCCCCTGAGCTCGATGGTGGGCAGTTCATGGGGTACTCGACTTGTTGTTGATGAGCACTTTGCAGACCAGCTGCGACTCTGCTGAGCCTCACAAGCCTCCATGGTCTCTGGCACATTTGCCGAATGATAACGCCGTCCTGACGGACTATTTTCAATCAAGGAACACGAGCTGCCAGCCAACCGGCTTCTGTTCGAAATTGGCGTGCTCTGGGTCGGTCAGATGCTAGTTGCTGTACAGAGGCAATGCACCTTCTTTGCCTCATCAGGTCCGCTCCATTGCATCCGTTGCTCATGCGAGGTAGCCAGGCTGCCTGATGTCGAGAACAGAACTCATAGTCTTGGAAAAGATATCACATACAGCTCCGAGAGCAACAATAGATCGACCAGCCTAGTCCTGAAGAGTCCCCCGCCTTGGGAATGCACCTCTTCATCTCCCGCCACGCTGCTCAAAGCTCCAGTAAGTCGTCCTCACTCTCCCTCTTAGCAGAAGACAGGTAGGCTGCACCCTCCCCTCCACGCCGCAGGATACCCGCTTGCTTCTTCCTCCATGTCCTCCATTGGAGCCGTCTAATCGCTGCAGTGGGCAAAATGGTTGTTGCCCATGTATCCGTATCTCTTCCCCTCCATCCAGTGACCGTTGCCCTCCTCCCAATTTAACAGAAGACGAGTTAATTAGCTTGTCGTGCTTGTTGCTATTTCGTACGATCACTTAATTGCACGGCTTCGACTAGAAGACGGCGTAATTAGCTTATATGTGTTTTCCGTGCAACTCGCAAACATGGCTAAGCATACGTTGGAACAGTAAGTTCGGTTGATTGGAAAGATATCGTCACTACCATACTTGTGTAGGTCGCATGATCCATGTTCGCCAAACGCCGTTCTGCAGGAGGACTGCAGTGTAGTTACGCCATTCTATAAGCGGACTATTATGTATCAGAACCAGGCTGGTAGTACGTTCTTGCTGCTGCAGTTTCTGCGGTCTACTGACTTACTCGCCCAAAGCCTCGTTCGACGCCAGCCGGTCTCGTACTCAATATACTAGGAAACTGTATTCTTCGGGCCCTTAGTTCCTCGGTAGGTATAAGCTTGAGCTCTGTACGACAAGCGCCTTGACCCTTATAAGCTATAACCAGAGTCTCTGGCAATTGGAGATTCGGGCTCAAAAGTCTTTCCGTTGCCCCGTACGAGACTACTTCGCCTACAACGCTAGTGGGTCCTATGGACGGTTGTTATAGCTGATTGTTCCCTTTCAGACTCTATAGGACTGCGACTTGTGAGGCGCCGACATTTCTGATCACTACTGTGTCACCATGCCCCTGAAGTGTCTCGATTCGTAGCGTGCAAAGATACTGGCTAGCCTCTACATCATCCTATGCGGAAAAGCTCGTAGGAGGGATACAGATCTGGATAATCTGCTTCCTGCTGCTTTAAGAAGGAGTCTTTAGCAGAGATCTTCCGCAGGTATGATAGTAGTAAAACGCCACATTTGCAGCAGAGCAAATCCTCTGCTCAGCTATATATCACCCATTTGTCCTTCCACTTTAGTAGAAGGCAACGTCCAGACCCCAAAAGCAGACAGTCCACATCTCCTCTCCTCTTCTACTCGGCATCAGTAGGATCCCAATCTACAACAACAAGTCAGCATTACATCTCCTTCTCCCCCGCCTCCTGCACCTGATCAGAACTCACCAGTAACCAACCCCTCATCCAACGCATCCATCCTCCTTACATCTCCCTCCTCAATCTCAAACCCTTCAACTCTCCCATTCTCCTCTATCCTCTCCTTCTTCACACTCTTCGGCAGCGGCACATAGCCATGCTGCAGACTCCACCGGACCAGCAGCTGCGCAGGGGTACACTCGTATTTCTTCGCGAGCTCTACAATGACAGGATGCTTCATGCGTAGAGCGCGAGCGAGAGGCGCGTAGGCTTGCACGGTGATGTTGTGGGTTTTGCAGAGCTGGGTGAGTGCGGGGCGGGGGTTGAAGGGGTGGACTTCGATTTGGTTGATGAGGGGGCGATGGCGGAGAGACGGGGTGGCGAGGAGCTCGGTGATCTAGACAATGCATCAGCTGTACTGGAAGAAGGAGGATGTAAAGAGGATGTAAAGAGGATGTAAAGAGGATGTAAAGAGGATGTAAAGAGGATGTAAAGGAGGATGATAAACTGACATGCTTCTCCCCAAAATTCGAGACACCACCCATCTTCACCTCCCCCTCATCAATCGCATCCTCCACGGCCCTCCAACTCTCCCTTCTCTCTGCTTTTCCTCCATAAGGACTATGCAGCAAGAACAAATCCACATAGCCCAATCCACACTCCTTGACACTTTTCCTAATACTCTTCCTTACACGCTCATAATCGGCACTATTGCTCGCCAGTTTCGTCGTGTAGTGAATTTCCTCCCTCGTGACATCCGGATTCTGCTTCAACCAGGAGAGGATAGCGGACCCGACTTCGCGCTCGTTGTGGTACATTTGGGCGGAGTCGATGGCGCGGTAGCCGGTGGAGAGGGCATGGTGGACTGCGAGCGAGGCTTCGGGGCCGGTCATGAGGTAGACTCCCAAGTGGATGCGGGGCATGGAGTGGCCATTGGGGAGGGTCATGCGGGAGGCGAGGGAGAAGGACATTCGGAGTGTGTTATCAACGATGTGGAGGGAAGAAAGATAGGGAAGAGAGATGGACTCTCACATTCCACAAGTGTGGTTCTGTACAACGTGCTCGCCTCGTGGTTTGCACGCCAATCTACGCCACATGGCCGTCGAGTCCGCCACTGTACATCTCGTTTCGACGGATTTGATTGATGAGGCGAACATTGACAGATGATCTGGTGTGGTTGCAGTAGGTGAGGCATAGCAACATCTCAGGGGAATACTGCCGAAGAAACGCCATCAGTATATAAGGAAGAGTAGCTAGTTCGGGTAGAACTAACTTGGCCATTCTATATTCCAATGCATGACTCCACGACTCGACTAGCCGACGCCTCTCCTGCAGACCGCACTGCATCGACCATGAACTCTCTGCCGCCGTTTGCCCACTTTGGCTACAACGATGACCATACCAATGACTATACCAATTTCAATAACAATCAAAACAATAACAACAACAACAATCAAAACAATAACAACAACAACAACAATCAAAACAACAACAACAACAACAACAATCAAAACAACAACCACAGCTACTTCCAGCCATCCCATGGACGGCCCAGCGTAGACTCAGCCATGGATCCCCCCGTCCCCGGCGCCATGAACCCGTCCTTTGACATTGTCGACTGGTGGCCGCTCTTCCTCAGCTGCCAGCGCTATTTCCTCGACCACGCGCAGTACGCTCCCGGCACGCAAGCCCTGTGCGCCCTCATCAACATCCGCCTGCCCTTCCAATGGCTGCAGCACCCCGTCGAAGCCTCCACCACCGCCCCCTCCTCCTCCTCCGCTCCTCCGCCATTCCCCTTCAACAACCCCTACCCCGCCAGTCCCAGCGACAGCAGTACCATCCGTCCGTCGGCTCCTGCCTCTGCCTCTCACAACTACAAAGCCACCCCCATCCACGTCTCCCTCATCCCCTACATCCGCCGCCTCATCGTCACCGGCTTCGACAAAGACAGCATCCTGCACGGCTTCTTCGGCGACGACTGGCAGCGCGGCATCCTCCCGCACGTCGAATGCGAGCGGAGAAACTACCTCTTCGCCGCCAAACACGGCGGCTGGCGGAACTGCAAGACGCAGTATGATGTGGGCAGTGGAGGAGGAGGAGGAGCAGGAGCAGGAGATGAATCTGTACCATACATGAAACCGCTTCAAATGGCCACAGTAGATGAATTGGCGAATGCGGACAAAGTCTGGAGTGAGTGGGTGGCCATGCAGGAGGACTGGATGGTTGGGCCGCGCGCGGCGCAGCAGCAATATCAACATCAAAATCAACATCATCTACATCAACAACATCAACAACAACAACAACAAGGAAGAATGAGCAGTCGAGGCTCCGGCATCATCGCAAATCTTCCCCCCAACACCCTTCCAGACGGCATCCGCGAAAACGTCTATCGTGAGCGATAGGAAAGCGGACGTGACTTTCAAGCTGCAACAACAACAACAACAATAGATTCCTCGAGGAGATCGAGGTCTCCGCAGCGGGAGTCACTAGGTGGTAGTGGGACAGGAATAGGTAGTAGTAGTGAAGGAGGAATAGGAGGGAGAAACAGAAAAGGCAAAATGTCAGAGTGGAGAAGAGACAGGAATCGAGAGGGCATGCCTGCTGCGAATGAGGCGGTGTGGCGGCCGCCGCCGTTGGGGTGAGAGAGAGAAGAAGAAGACGAAGAAGAAGGAGAGGAAGAGGAGTGTACAATAAACAAGGACAAAGGACAGGATATGATTATCATGATGGACATGAACATGTATGTATAATTACAAAGACAGAATTTATGATAAAAAGGACGAATTGAGACAGTTTCGGTGTACCTTACTGTACCACATCACTTCACTTTCCTTTGCTTCACGTCTCGGCTTCACGTCTCGAAGAGCTGTAGAATAGATGTCTGAATCAGGTGCCCTACCCAAGTCAGACTCAACATCTACACATCTGAATCGTGGGTAAAATGCAGGACAAAAGTGCTCTTGCGATGGAAGAGCGTGATCTTGGTTTTCACTGTTTTTCAGTTCCTACACTTCCTTACACTTATCTCCATTCCCTCACCTCCCCTCCCTCCCTCCCTTCCCTCCCCTCCCTCCCTTTCCCCCTGCCACTTTTCAGCGAGCAGAAAAGGTCGAGTCGGTCTGTCCATATATACACCCCCTCTCTATACTTCCACGTCTCATCCAGCATCAGGCAAAACCGCCCATATGTTACAGAGTCTCAAACATTACACCTCTCTATACTATGACGCCGTGCCTCTCCTCCCTCCACCCAGTGCGCGTCTTGCTTTTCCCTCAACCCACTGAGGGACGCCAATGCTGACTGCCGTGTCTCTCCCGAAAATGCTCAAATCCTCTGGTTCGTCTAACGCTGTGTCTCGAATGAGTGACATGAATCGGAGGGGCAAAAATATTTATACATGTCCGTGCGGCCCTGGCTGGTTCGTATGTGCAACTCCAGTCCAGGCTGACATGTACGGCGCGCGCAATGTGCGTTTCAAAATGAAAATGAAAGAAAGGGGGTATGCTGTGTGCCAGCTGCGTGCACTACGCAGCGCTGGTGTGTCATGATTGTTGTGATGATTACGCCGGATCCAAATGCAAGTTGTTTGGTCGTAACACTCGTTATGGCTCGATATCTACGCCTTGCTGACCATGTCCAATGTGGGTCGCAATTGGTTGGCCAGGTCGTCCCTCGTGGTGACCATCTCCTTGGGAATGCGTGACACGCGGTACGCACCGTCGCGGACGGCATGGTGCTGCATGGCAGAAATTCCAGAGCGGTTGCTGCGGATGCTGCCCGCATCGCTGGGTGAGAGCGCGCCGTTGGGATCACGCAGCTTCGATGGTGGTGCAAAGTCCAGGGCGGTAAAGGTCCCAGATCTTCGGAGGTGATGGGGGGATGGCAGGACGTCCAGTGCGTCAAACGATGATGCGAGAGGCGTAAAGGCACGCACGCTCGGGCTGTACGGCCGGGACACGCCCAGCGGGGAGTCTGCTCGGCGTCCATTCTGCAGCTCGCGGAAAGAGCTTGGTGGCGCAAAGTCAATGGGGTTGAACACCATGTCATTCTCGCGCAGCTTGTGCGGTGTTGGCAAGCTGTTGAGTGCCGAGGGCGGAGGCAACACCTTCTTGGGCAACGTCCGGCCTCGAGGACGGCCGCCGCCTGACATGGTCGAGTAGGCCATCGAAGGGCGTCTGGAGTGGTACTGGAAACCGGTCGAGGAGTTGTCACTGACGCGAGGCGCGGCACGAGGGGGCGGGGTCATGGCTCTTCGTGCAGGACCTTGTGCCCACGGTTTCGCGTGCTGCCCGGGCGCAAAGAACCCGCCCGTGCCGGGATCGTAGACGATGCCGTCGAGGTAGCCATCATCGTATACATATCCAGGCTCGGTGTATTGCGCGTTGGCGGGAGGTGGCTTGCTGTCGTCAAAGTACTCCTTGTAGAACGAACGAATCCTATTCGCGCGGATCTCTGGATTGTCCTCGGGCATGTCTGGTGGCAAAGGCCTGACGCCCATGACGGAAAGCCTGGTGCCGGCCGACGCAGCGGCAATAGGTGCAGCTAGACTCTGCTTCCGCAGTGGAAGCGCATTGGGGCTCGGCAGGTCGTCGTCCTCGTATTCGGTGTAGATCATGATGGGGTCAATATCGTACGGCTCGTCATGATTCGTGACGGTCACTGCGTGGTGCGGCGCCTGTGGTCCCAGTGAGTCTCGTCCATCATCACCGTAATTGCTGGATTCAGGGCGGCTCGACTGATCGGTGGTGAGCATGGAGTCGCCTCTGGTGGGCACCGAAGAAGAGCTGGTCGTGTCGGACATGCGTGGAGGCATTGGCAGCTGCTTGGCCACGGGTTCGGGCAGCGTGGGCTCATTGATGACAATCGATGGCGAAGGAAGTGCCTCGCGGGATGCCACCTGAAGCTCCTTTTCCATAATCTCGGGCAAGTTTTGGTCGAGGCTCGGCTTGCGGATAGGGGGTGGTGCATTCCTGTTCATCGAGCTGTGCATCTGTCGTGGCGGGAATTCGGTGGGTGAAGTCTGTTCCTGTGGCGACATGGAGTCTGCACGTTTCCCAATCGTCTGTGACATGGGACGGGCGTTGGCGAGCAGGCCGGCCTTGTCTTGCAGAGCAGAGTGGTGGCCGGTCGACATGGAGTACAGCGAGCCATTGTCGCCCTGGAAGCGACCCGTCCGTATCGAGCCGCCGTCGGTCGAGGGCCGCAGCAGGGTCACCGGTCGGTACGGGTCATGCTCGTCGTGTGTTCTCGCCATGCTGTGGATGGACTCGTGCGAGCCGTTGAGTCCTGGAGGCAGCATGTAGGGGCTCCCAATGTTCATGTCCATGGACAGTCCCGGCGCTCTCTTTGGCCGCCCGTGGCCGCTGATTTCCTGCACACTCATCTCGGGCTGCATCTTTCCCTTTTTGGCCTTTTTGGAGATTACGGGCTCGACGCCGTCCATGCCAAAGTCCAGCGATTTGTGCGGATCGTGCAGGTCTTCTTGCCGCTGCTTTTTCCGCAGCCTGCGGTGCAGCACTGCCAGAATCACGGCCGCGATGAGCAGGGGGACGCTGAGTGCGGTGTCAGTTGGGTTTGCACGGCGTGTCCGTTCCGGCGATACTCACATGACGCCCAGTGCAATGGCGATGTTCTGCACATTCTCCCTCGATGCAGGCGTCTCACACGTGCCACTGGAGTCGCCCTTTTTACAAGTGCTCGATGCACGGCTGCTGCTCGAGGTGGTGTCGCGCTTGACCAAGGCCCTTGTTGCCTCCCGCACGACGTGATCCGCGGCGCGCTTGACGGCGTCTCGCTGCGCATCGCTCATGTGCATGTTTGCCGGCAACTTCATCGTCGCTCAACGCAGACGCAAGCAAGTCCTCCAAGAACGGCGGGCGGGCAGAGGCAGCAATGAAGCGTGGTGAGCTCCCTACAGTGACGTCGAGTGCGAGTGGTGTTCCAGCATTGGTGTCGCGCGTCAGATGATGAGAAGGTGGTGATGAGAAGGTGTTTCAGGAGATGAGCAGCGTTTCGTTCGGCGGACGTGACCGGGGATGGTAGAATGTCGTCGGCGGTGGTTGATGCTGTGAGCGGTGGGTGGTTGGTGCTGTAGAGCGGTGGGTGGTGGTTGGTGGTGAGTGAATGAGTGTCGGCAGTCGGGTCAAACGAGTGTGATGTCAAAGGAATGTATCAACGATGAATTGATGGAGTGGGAGGGAAGTTATCTCGACCAGGCCGGCGAAAGCGATACGAGGCGGAGACAGAGTGGAAGAGCAAAGGGAAAGGAGGAGTCGACTGCGCAGACTCGGTGCGGGACCCGCTTTTCTGGCCGTCTGGACTCTTGAGTGGTTGGTTTCACATCCTGGGCGACTTCAAAGGACTGGACTGGACTGGCCGCATGGATGATGGTGAAGATGATGATGGTAATAACAATGGAGATCAACAAATATCAACAACATCATCATCTCTCTCTCTCTCTCTCTCTCTTCCATTCACCTCTGCTGATAACAAGACCGCTCCTTCCATCTCTACGCTGTCCTTCTTGCAGCATCTCCCATCAATATCCCCATCAAATCTGCATACTCACCTTCAAACCGCCTGCTGCCGTGAAGTCTATGTGCTGCAGGAACCCGTCTGGCCACCCAATCAGCGCTCGTTCTCTTTATGCGAGATCAAACTTAGCGCCGCGGCCTGCAGTAGCGCCGCACTAGCGCGATTCCTTTGAGAAGACGCTGCGTCGCGTCGATTGGCTACTCTTTCACGAAGCCGTCGTGCTGTGTGAGATTGGTATTCGCGAGATGGTGGTGTTGGACAGTCCCGTCCGGCGTGCAACCTCAAGCATGCAGCAATGGCTTTATTGAAAAGGCGAGGGACCTGGTGAATCGTCCACCTGTTGGGAACTATGCAGAAGCCATCCCAGAAGATCTACCAAATTGTAATCTCCGGCCTTCATCCACCGAGGGGACCACGCGACTCGGCTGCCTGCATGCGAGACGCGTTGCCAATATGACGACTACCGCGCCGCGAATATGTGACGACTGCCGCGGATGTAGCAGCAGACGGCTTGAAAGTGGTACCAAATGCTATGGTTTGTTTGTTGGATCATCTCGTCGATAATGAGAGAGGACCTGGTTCCGCCGGGACGGCCTTCCATCTTGTCCCGTGTTCCAGCTCCCGGTCCACAAGGCTCCACTATCCGCAGCACGATCCGACCGAACGAGTGCGACCCTGCTTCGTGCCGGCCAGAACGGGTCCACCTCGGATGTGTTGCATGATGAACAGGATATCAAACAGGCAGTTCGATGACAGGACTATACATTGTAGAAATCAGTGCAAAACAGCTAGCCGTGCTGTTGCCGGCCCTTTGAAGTCGACGCCTCCAACCCCTCGATTCGCCTACCGACCCACTACAGTCGCCCCGCATCGCAACTAGTTGTATACTCTGATTTCTAACAAATGAGAAGAGCATGATCGTCTCGCACAGCTCTCGCCGTCGCAAGTCATTACTGTTCGCCAAAAGTATAGAATTCTTTTACGGTGACCAGTCTAGACCACCCTACACCACCCTACACCACCGCCCCTTCTTTTACTCCTACAGCTCAAGCAAAAATAAGGCTCTGACCCGGGATTGAACCGGGGACCTCCCGCAGGATTAGGTATACACCCTAAGCGGAAACTAAGATAAATGTTAGGACGGCGGTTCCGATTGGATAGAATCATGTAAAGAACTCACTCATACCGCTAGACCATCAGAGCCATGACTAAGCTGACGCTCTGAAGGTACTCATAGTGTTGACGCTAGTCGGTATACACTTGTCGAGGCACGGGGAGTCGCGAAGAATGAACGCGGCGGTTAAGATAATGCTATCCTTGGCACATCACCTCGGTTTTCTTCGCTCATTAGCTAGCGGAGCTACATCATGTCCACATACCTTAGAAAGCTGGTGCAATCGCTGCTTCAGCCTTGTCTGAATCTCGATATGAGACATTGGGTTTATGCTAGCTAGATTACATTCTGCTCTGTAGCTTGATTGTCTAGAACGGGTCTCTGATTCCATGCTACTGGCGAGACTTGAGCTGAACTTGTCCCTAGCTCATCGACATTTCAATAGCTGGCTAGCCATGTTCCAGACTCAGCAGCTCAAGGTAGCAGCAGCACCTTCTACATGCGCTCTCACACACAAACAGACTAGATAGAAGAGAGAGAGAAGTGGGGTATCACATTCCATTCCTCTAAGTATGCCTCCCGCGTCTGCTCGTGAAGCTCAATAATGCTACTCCACCCGATCATCTCATCTATCCGACTACACCTTCATTTCACAACCACACGCACACACATATATGCCCATCGCAGAATCTACTTCTTAGCAGCGGCCTCGGCAGCTTTCTTCGCCTCAGCTACATTACACGTCAGCCTATCACATCCATACACACCCTGGCTTCCGAAAAGAGAGACAGATAAAAGAGAGAAAACACATACCAGCTTGCTGCTTCTTCCTCATAATCTCCGCTGCATCCTCTTTGGCCTTTTGCTGCTCGGAGCCAGACATGGAATTTCCCTTCTTCTGCGATTCGTCGGACACTTGTCAGCACAGCTCTAAAAACCACACGTCCTCGGAGAAATGTCGATGATGATGATGATGATCATGATGATAATAATGATAATGCTTCGACACACCTGACCAGCCAGTTTCTTCTGATTCGCCTCGCGGGCTTTATCGCGTTGGTTGCCTCGTGCCATGGTTTGTGTCTGTAATTTCGAGAGCTAGAGTCTTGCTTGCTTGCTGTGATGGATGCCGAGGAAAAAGTGAAATCCCACGTTTCTTGTCCTGCCGCGACGGTGCGATGGGATCTGATTATGGAGAATGGGTCCGCGATCGGATGATAGTCTTTGCTCTGCGTCTTCTCTCGTGCCGTGGTCGTGCGTGGTTTTGAAAGTGGGAGAAAGTCCAAAAAGGCGAGAGAGTGGGAGAAGTCCAAATTTAGGCACGGGCCACTTTTTCAGACGGAAAGTGCGATCTGGTTGGCGGTACAGGGTTGTCCTGGGCTTTTCGGATGGACAAAACTTAGCTTCGTGCAACTTGCGGTCTTTCATTTCAACAGTCTGCAAGGGGCGTCTTGGATGGCGTGCAACATTGTCTGAAATGAAGCATTGTGAAGATCGCGACCGAGACAGCAGCGCTTCGGCCATGCACGACACGACCATGGAAGGTGGCGATGTCGATGTTATCACTACCGCGACACCGTCTCCCAGCCGACTGCTTAATCTAGCTCCAGAGCTGAGGAATAGGATCTACGAGTACGCGCTGAGTCTATGCAACGGGTCCGAGCGGCTCGATCTGAACCACTCTTTCAAGGGCTCGAACCCGATTTACCGCGAGCCAGGTCTATTAACAACATGTCGACAAATTCGACACGAAGCGCTCAAAATCTACTTGGTCTCCAACAAGTTCAGAATCAAAGTCTTTGACTGCGGAATCGACAGACTAGTCGCCTTTGAACGCCGCTGCGAAGCCCTAGGTGTGGCAGATGAAATGACCGTCTCCATCTTGCCCGCTACCAAGAATGAAGATATTCAATGGGAAGCCCTGTGGCAATGGGCACTGTATGTCCACGCTGGGACCCGCTGGATCCCGGCTGAAGGCTCGCATAGCGCGTACAGCAGGCGCGACCGGATTACTTCTATTGTCTTTACGACTCTGCGCACCGCGTGGATGATGCAGAATGCGCCGGTGAATGCGGCCAAAGGTGCGCTAAGGGAACAGCTTTATTCTTCTTATCGCATGCTTTGCGCTGGGCAAGGTCCGGCTGGGTGGCAGGTTCAGAAGGAAGTGTTTGTGTGAGGTTTGACTCATCTAAAGAGGTTATCCAGTAGCTGGGCACAAAACGGAGCTTGGTACAGGTTAACATCTGGGCAGGAAGGAAAAGCTTGATGCTCTGGACCATATACTCTGTCTCACTGCCGCAGTCCAGCATCTTCCAGGCCATCGCGCGGCTGCCCGACTGAGCGGGCCCGGCTTTGACTGCTTACAACACGACCTCTCATAGCCTCTTTCGGGCTGATGCAATTCACGCAGACTCATAACGAGAGCTGAGTGCCAGGCGATCCTACCCGTAACAAGATGCGGACCCTTCTCTACGGACGAATACTCGGATCCGAGCACAGGCTTGGCACCGATTGGCTCACCAGAACTGAGGTGACGTTTCCATCAAGTGCAAGAGACTCTAGCACTGCCAGTCTACAGCAAGATATAAGTATCCTGCTTAGCCACTTCATCAGTAAGTGTTCAGCTCACAGTGACAGATTCACACTTTTGGCATGTCCATCTGCATTCAAACACAATGCCTCCTTCAATCCTCATCGTCGGCTCCGGAATAGCAGGCCCACCGCTTGCATCGTTCCTCCTGCTCTCCCCTTTGCCTGCTCACGAACTCCCACATATCACAATCCTGGAGCGACGTGCAAAGGGAGACCTTGACAAAGGTCAAAACATTGACATTCGAGGCACTGGAATGCAAATCATCCGCAAGCTTGGTCTGGAATTCGCGATCCGGGCTGCCCTTACTGGTGAAGAGGGATGTCAATTCGTTGACCACAACAATTACGCCTGGGCGAGCTTCGCTGCCGACAAGACAGGAAAGGTGCAGACTGGAACCAGTGACATCGAGATCCTGCGAGGAAGGTTGGCGCAGATTCTTGTGAATCGATGTCGCACTTTGAGTGAGAGCGTGAAGAAAGAGGGAGGGAAGGGTGTTGAGTTTCTGTTTGGCGACTATGTGGAAGAGCTCAATGAGTCCGCTCGTGGGGTCGATGTCAAATTCGCCAAATCTGGGCAGATGAGAAACTTTGACATCGTGATCGGTGCCGATGGGCTTCAGAGCAGGACCAGAAGAATGGTTTGGGGTGAACATGGAGAAAGAGACCGACTGTTCAGGTTGGGGATGTATGGCGGATTCTTCAGCATGCCGAGGGCGAAGACTGATAGTGAGTGGCGAAGATGGTTTCACACGTGCGGGAGAAGAGGTATCATGGTACGGCCAGGCGATGATCCTGATACAACGACGGTGTTCATGCACGTGATGAACGACCACGATTCCCGGCTGGAGGAAGTTGCTCGAGACGGACGTCGCGGCGAGGAAGCGCAGAAGGCACTGCTCAAAGAGTATTTCTCCGACGCAGGATGGGAATGTCCGAGAATTACCAAGGAGATGGAGGCGTCGGACGACTTCTACTACGACATGGTCGCTCAAGTGAGAATGCCAAAGTGGACCAGAGGGAGAGTCGCACTGCTCGGCGATGCTGGCTACTGTGCTTCCCCAATCTCTGGCATGGGCACCACACTGGCACTGAACGGAGCGTACAGCCTGGCGGGTGCACTGGTCCGCCACCCAGATGACCATCTCACAGCGTTTGAAGAGTACGAAACAACAATGCGGCCACTGGTAGATCGTGCTCAGCGATTGCCTTTGGGCGGCAGAGCGCACTATGTCCTCAATCCAGAGACAGCTTTGGGCGTCCAGATCCTGCATGCTATTCTTGGCTTTCTTTCATGGTCTGGCCTTGTGAGTCTGATCGAGCGATTCGCTGGACCGCCTGCCAATGCGGTACCTATCAAGGAGTATGGCTTCAAGCAGGCGTCGGAATGGAGAGAATGACTCGGACAAGAAGTCGGTGTTCAAAATGCAACAATGCGCACCGAATAGTCAGCGCTGCGAACGAGCAATCACACTCTGGTTTCTATGAACCATATGACAACAGTCTTGGCCACCGGTTCTCACTCGAGCATCTCTTGCCAACGGTCGCCCGGATGTACGGCTGGCACTCTCTCGTCATGGTGCACGTGTTCTGTGGTATGTTTTGCTGAAGGAAGCTTGGCGTTCATAATGGGTTAGAAGCCATGTCGATCGCCACGGATCTGCAGTAGTTGCTATACCACACACGCCCGAAGGAGTGATGAAGTCAATCCTGCAACCGTGCATCCTGCAATCGAAGAGTCAAAGTGCTCGATACAAGTTGCCCGCCAGCGCCAGGTGACCAGAGGACCGCCGTCCCCCTCGGACTTTACCATCAATCGTGTTACTTGACCAGGATTCGCCATGAACAGCACATACACTGATGCTCAGTCCTTGTGGCCACTGGCCGGCGACCGCTTGAACTGCTCCGGCATTCTAGGAACACCCATCGTCGCCAACACAACCGGAACTCGAGTGTGCGGTCTTCAAACGAACCGCACCGTTATCGAGCGATGCTGTGGGTCGGCCGCAATCCAAGAATACCAGTGCTGGCTCTACTGCGAATCGCAGCAATCAATGAATGACTGGGTCAGATGCACCACCAAGAACCTCACCGCTCCGACCTCTGGATATGGCGAGTTCTGCCAAGGCGGTTTGATGTCAAACAACACCGAGACAATCTCATCATTTGCCTACAGAGGTTCCACGCCGAGACTGGCCTGGGTCATTCTGGCGATGCTGTTTGCGTTCTTCTTCGTCGGCCCCACCGAGGCAACCATCATCCCATCGCTCGACGGTGAGCTGGTCAAGCGACAGAGCAGCAGCAGCGGCGGCTGTACTCTCGCCCTCGACCGAAACTTCACCACACTCCGGTCTGGCACCAAGCTGGTCTCGGCGACCTACAACTGCGTAAACACCGGTGGCGGTTTCTGCGCCTTTGACCTCCAGGTGCAGACTCCAATTGATGCAAACAACCGAACTTTCAACGGAACTTCGGCCGCGGAGTCCATGTACGACGAAATGTTCGATGTTGTCGCCAATGCCACCGGGCGAAGGTTTCCTGCCATGAGCTCGACGAATCTCACTCGCGGCGTGTCGGCTCCGAAGGGTCAGACGTTTTTCTTGGGTTGGACGCCGATTCAGGTGGGTAGCCATGCTTGTCATCTGGATTATTTGTACTGATTTGTGTGTAGTGGTGTGTCAACGGCACGGTCCAGGGCTGCGAGAGCATACTTGACAAGGCTTCTGATGGGAGCTATTTCGAAGCCTGTGGGCCGACATATGTTGATAACGCCGATTCCGACTCTTCTATTCAAGGGCTCTTGAATCCTGTGGTACGCACCCATCGAACAAATTCGTGTTGTCGAAAGGTAAAGCTGACACTGGTCGTAGTACACCAGTTAAGAATGATGAATAGTCAGATAGACTGCATCGCCATCCATCGCTACGCGGACAGACATTTGTACCAAGCAATGCAATACATCGTTACACAGCATCTCGGTTATGCCAATCCTCCCGCCTGACTCATCTGCGACCTAGCCATAGTCTACCTCAGCTTCCCACAACTCAGCTCTCACTCCCACCACGATGCTACATGCCCATAATGTCCTCATCAAAACCCGCAGACCCCACCCTCCAAACCTCCTGCCACTGCGGCACCTACACCCTCTCCACCCAGTCTCTCCCACCTTACCTCAACGAATGCCAATGCTCTCTCTGCCGCCGCTACGGCGCACAATGGGCTTACTATCGCGTCAAAGACGTGCGAATCAACAACCAGCCAGCCAGCGCTTTCCGCCGAAACGACGCCGACGACGACTCAAGTGGTGCTGCTTCAACGGCAAAATACGTCTGGGGCGACAAAACACACAGTTTCGATTCTTGCAAGAAATGCGGATGTGTGATGTTTTGGTTTCCGTTTGATGGGGAGGCAGAAGAAGGTGGGGGGGAGAGAAAGATGGGTGAGTTGTGGGCGGCCACGTACTTTGACATCTCATCAATAGAGGAGGAGAGTCACAGGAGGTAAGTAGGTTCAAGATGAGTTTTTAACTAATAATGGCCTGTGTGTGTACTTTAGGAATCAACGCTCGACTCGTCACTGATCCTCTGACTCTGAGGCTTGTAGAGAGGAGAATCACATTCGAAGATGCGGAGAAAGTGTTGGAGGGAGTGTATGATGAGGATGGACCTGTGAGGAAGTAGTAACCTAATCAAAAGCAACGAGAGGGAAGTAGTAGTAGAAGGCTTCTTCGTTGGCAAGTATCGAATAGAGAGAGCCATTAATGTAGAACAGATCTCGGCAGTATTGACGACCCACCATCTACACAACTGGCGATTTATAACCAGAGACCGGAACAGAAACATTAATAACTAATCAAAATCCAAGGCAAGACATGTTTCTCCCCTTTGAGAAACACTCTGACGACCCGACGTGCTGCCTCCGCCAATAGGGCCGCCCGGCTGGTGTGGGGCTATACCAGTAGCGTGACACCACATGGCTGTCAAACACGGCCAATTGGCACAAATCTATCGCGTCGTAGTGTCATAACTGACTCGTGGGCTGGACTGCGGCATCGATGGCTGGAGGTCGATCACAGGTCTAACTAATAGAATAAAAGTCGACCGCATCGCCTCATCACACTTTTATACACAAACACGCCAAGCAAGTTTCTAAAATGAAGTTCCTTTTCCCACTGGCGCTCTGCGCCGTTACGACAATGGCAGTGCCACAACTACTGGGAAAATACCAATGCCCCAACGACCCACACGACTTTTACCGCGAGGGACGCTGCGATTACAACAACGGCTACATTTGCACCAAGCGCCATGATGGCCGAAAGTACAACAACTGTGACCCCAAGGCAACGGCGAGGTGTGCTGTGTACTGTCCGAGTATGGTGCGTTCTTTTTCGTTCACTCATTGGAGGGTTGTCATTCTCTCAAAGCGGGAATTAAAGCGAGGTTTGAGCGCTGACTCTGTTGCGTAATCGTGTAGTGCGACGGCAAGCCTGTATGGGACGGCCAGGCGAACAGCTACCGCAAAGCTTGCGACTGCTATTGCGAGTGGGAGCCGTGATTGGGTGTGGCAACTAGATGACTATTATGAGGCAAGACGGCAGCGTCTCGAAAGATCGGAAGCAGGAATGAATGATACATGACGACCTTAACGCTTCTTCTCAAACACATTCCGTCTGGCAAGCCAACAGCCTATGGTGGCCCCAGTGATCTGGTCATCGTAGCCACGCTGGAACACCACAGTCCAGTCACCGGGCGCCTGGGCGTCCATTCCTCGTGGGTTTGCTAGTAACCAGACATCATCGCCAATGTGACGCATGATGTGGGCAGGGCCACGTCCCAGATAGCCGTCAAATGAACCATATAGCAGTGATCCTGATCCGTAGCAGCAGAATGTGCTGTCTGCATCTGTGCAGTAGAACTCGCCAGCGTAATCGTAGAAACTGGTCGCATCTCCCAAACCTTTCGTGAGACGTGTTGCTCGGAGTATTCTGTTGTCCCGCAGGCGCGTGACATGCAGGATATCGCCGTCGATGCTTGCGATCGTACTCTTCGATTCGGCGCTTGTGGGGCTGCTGAGTCTCACTTTATCTGGTGCCATGTGGTAAGTGATGTTCAGATGTCCTTCAGCGTCTGCTTTCTCCACAATGACCCGGAGCTGGGTTTCTTGGTCCAGGAAGTTTCCACATTCTGGGACCGGGCTGGACAGAGCTCTCTCTGGCTCCTTCCACTGCAGCATGCGCTTGATAACTGCTTCGGCTGGCGCTGAAGAGTCCGCTTCGTGATTGAAGAGAACCACAACGCTGAGGTGCTCTTCTGGCACGTGTACGCGGAAGAGCCTGAAGCCGCGAAGCGCACCTCCATGGCCAAGCCAGTCGGCATCAGCAGTCTTTGCACGAGTGAGTCCGAACCCATACGTTGATGGCGAGCCATCTCTGTACGGCTGGGGCTGAGTAATGGTCTGATACAAACTGCCTTCCTCGGCAAATGTTCGCTCAAGCCACTTCTCATATGCAATCATGTCGTCCAATGAAGCCACAATACCGGCGTCGCCCGACCACTCGATGCGATTGACTGCTGGGGTGTAGCCATGTTTCTCATCGCCCTCGTAGCCTACTACCGGCAACGGGTGACCGTACGTGTTGGGGCACAGAGCGGCAGTCTTCATACCAGCAGGCTTGAACACCCTTTCATCCAGCAATTGGCCCAAGGATTGCCCAGCAACCGACTCGACCAGTGCACCCAAAATCCGGAAGTTGAGATTGTTGTACGAGTACTCCGTGCCGGGCTCGAAGTGGAACGACTTCGTCCTCGCCAATGCCTCTGGCGCGTCGACGGCTATGCTGAATGGTCCTTCGGGCTGTGCACCCCAAAGCGTCGTCATTGCCCAGTAGTCGCGAATGCCGGACTGCATATTGTAAAGATCTGCGAGCTGCAAGCCGCCTTTTACAAGATGAGGAAGCAGCCTCTCGAGATCTGCTGACATCTGATCGTAAACATCTCCCTCAAACTTGTTCATGCGTGGCGTCGGTTCACGTTTCAGAGAGGCGATGACCAGACAGACCATGTGCTTGGAGATGGAGCATATTGGCATGTGCATCTGCGGTGTTAGTAAGATGCGGCGATCGAGGTCTGCGTAGCCGTATGTGTGCCGGGCAAGAGTCTGGCCATCTTTGACGATGGCGATAGCTCCTCCAGGTCCACGAAGTGTGTCTTGAATTGCTGCTAGGAGTTCACCGGCGCTGCTCTTCGCGCTGGTCCCGCGGCTGGTGAGGGAGGTCATCCTGTGTACTGATTCCGGTACTTCCAGGTGCAGCTCACGATTGTAAATGGTCAAGATTTTTGAATGATGGAGGTGTTTGTTGTCGGCTAATTCGAACAGCAGGCGGAAGTGGATCCTCTGCGGCTGCCCGCCGGCCAAGCTTGACGGCGAGCATGATGCTCACCTTGCGGGACTGCTCGATGTCTATTGTCTTAGGTCTAGGAGCATCATAACCACGATATACAGCCCGTTCCTTGAGACTACATTGCTGTCTGGAGTACTAAGTTAGGTGACAAGGAGAGGACGAGGGATATTCACTCATCAGTGTCCAAGCTTTGCGGACCACTCCCGAGCCAGCCTCATCTTGTGACCGTGACCTCGAGACCGACACGTAGTCTGTTGTTGACTTGCTGAGAACTATTAGAATGGCCTCAGCAGCTGGACTGCCGTAGTCCTCTTCATCTGATCCACTCGCCATAGCCAAGCTACTTCCACAGCTATATCCATCACCATAGCCATAGCCATAGCCAAGCCTATTCAGTGCATTAACCACCTCGATCCACCCACACAGCCGCGTATCCTCCCTCGAAACACACGATGGCCGCCGCCCGTCTCCGCCACACATTCCGCTATCCCTCCGACGAAGACTCCACCGACTCCCCCACCGCCGCCCTCGACGAAGAACACCAAGAACAACTCATCGCCTCCCTCCAAGCCGAAGACCACGCCAAAACCACCTTCTACCGCTCCGCCTTCCTCACCATCCCCATCCTCGGCAGCATCCCCTTCCTCTCCACCGTCTTCGCACCAGCCTCCACCGCCGCCCAGCGCCTCGTCGCGCTCCTCGCCATCGCCAGTCTAGCATGCACAGCGTACATTCTGCACGGTCAACCTCTCCTCCTCGACCAGCCAGAAAAGAACAACAACAAAAAAGGCAAGACGCCCATCTACAGTCTCGAAACCGGCAGCAACAAAGCCTTTTTCGCAGTAGTAGAACAACACCTCATCCCCCTCAACGCCCTCCTAGCAGGTCTCGTCGCTCTATCCGCATACACAACCTGGCTCGACGGACGCATAGAAGACGCGTGGCGCGAGAGTCTGCCAGCGATGATCTTGGCATTGAGCGTGTTCGCGCGCTGGCAGTTGGCGCCGTTGGATTTGGAGGAGTTGCAGAGGGCGCGGTATGAGTTAAAGGGCGCGTGAGAGAGGGAGACAGAAAGACAGACAGAAAGACGGGAACAAAGAAACGTGGAAAACCCCAACGTCTTTTCGAGTACCAGTACCGGAAATGGGTTGAGCACATCCATCAAAGCTGGGTTGGAAATCTCGATCCTGTGAGCGCCGTGCAGGACGTGGTAGGACGAACAAGAATCAACAGATAGACCAATGAAGCTCAAGTCTTACGATATGCCTCAACACAGCCCAGTCCAGGGACAAGCAGACCCACGCGCCAAAAGCCAAGAGCCACACTCGAGCACGGAAAAGGCGATTTCTACGCAAGGACCCGTGTCCGCGTGTCTCCTTGTGGGAGGACCTCCTGCGACACTAAAAGACACCAGCGATGGAGAGACAGGCAGCATGTGTGCCATCATCCTGGTCAGAGACGGAAGGGGCGGTATAGGTCTAGAACGTGCGGAGGAGCTGTCAGTGTCACGAAACGATCAGATGAAGCTGCGCGGTGCGTGTGCTGGACCAACGTTCAATGTAGTCTGAGCAACTCGCTCCAAGGTACGTGTCAGACTGCAATTGTCCACAACCACAGATGCTGAACATCTGTTGTGGAAGCATGGTACCGGTATAGGCCTGCTTAACTTTAGGCCTGCTTAACTTTTAACAATAGGGAGCACCTGCCATTCGAGTGTGCAACTCTGCCTCCACCTCTCAAGGAGCTTCACCCTCATCCTCGTCTACAACTCCCATAGGGCCAATGTCGTCTCTCGCACTCCTCTCAAACGAGAAGTCAAAGCCTCCCTTCTCGAATCCCTTGCCATCTCCCCAATCGAAACCCTTCCTCTCATCAACAAACGGTGTCCCAGCTTTGGCTCCCTGGATCTTCTCGAACCCGCTATCGGCTCTCGCCAGATGATCACTACCTCCAAACGCAAACGCTCCGAGGTCGAGCTTCAGCCCAGGGCCACTACCGCCGAGCCTGCCTTTTCCCTTCCTCTTGCCAAAGTCCCACGCGGCAACCTCGCCCGCGATCTTCTGCATCTCATGTTCAAACGCACGATCAATCTCTTTCAGATGCCGATGATGCTCGTGCACTCGTACATCATGATCTGCCCCGATCGCGACCAGTTCCAGCTCGGGACGCGCCAGACGACCAGTAGTAGCACTGATCGAAGTCCTGCGATTCGCTCCATGATAGCTCCGCGGGCTGGTGAGTAGATTGCCGTAGTACTTGGCCACGCTTCCTACATTCTTTGCAGTTGACTTGACAAACTCGAGTCGGGAGTGCTGAAGCTGAGCCTTGTGCGCTATGGCATGGCGTCGTGTCGCCGGATCTGCAAAGTCGCGCACAATCACGTTGTCAGCCGACGTGGCCGAGAGCGCTCGCTCGGGTCTGGTGTGGCTGGGCCAGCGAGTCCAGGAAGAGAGACTGGTGTGGATGCCCTGGTTGTTGCATGAAGGTCGATGCGGCGTTGGCGTCGATCTGGGCTCTGACTCGTCTGCGGCCTAGGGAGACGTGAAAGAGAAAGACGGCCGATGTGTGACTGCTGACACCGAAGGAGTTCCTTCTTCAGCTTCGCGCCGCTTGCTCTCGGAGCGGAACAGGTCTTTGCTTTGTTGGTGGTCTTTCAAGGCTTGGGCGAATAGCAGGCTTGGATCTTCTGCGACCACGCTCATGCATCTTCTTGATCGACTGTAGTTCGCGGCGGTGGCATAGGTATCTGGGCGAGTACTGCGTCGCGTACTGTCCTGGTCTGACGTCTCAGGTCTCACACTCGGTCGCCTGCCTGTATCCCCAACCGGAAGGTCGTGTTGTTCTTGGATCTCGAGAGCCTCTGCCATGAGCTGGTTCGCATCTTCGGCTGTGATTGCGAGACTTTTCGAACGTTGGGAGCGGGCGCAGATCGAGGTTCCACGTGAAGCAGAGACCGAGAGGCGCGTGTCGAGGGGGACTTGCAGAGCGTCTCCCGGCCCGTCGCATGGTGAAGGCGGTCTTGCGGCTCTAATGTTAGCGAGAAGCAATATCATATGCACCGTGATGAGCTGCTTACACCGAGGGCAGACTACCGCGAGAGCGGGCTGATGGTCGACGGGGTGGCATGGTGCTGCGTGGCCAATCTGTCAGTCAGTGATGGGTGTTGATGGTGATAGAAGTGATGGAAGTGACAGCGTTTGGAATTCGTAGTCAAGATCGCACCTTTCGTCGTCAATAGTACATTGGTAGTTACTACCTATTCTATCTATGAGCGACACTCTCAAGAGTGCCAATCGAACTTTTTTTGTTCCAGGTCACCAGTCGCAGCACGCCCTCCCATGCCGCGACGATACTCGGGGAGCGTTGAGGTCCCCGAGCGGTAACTATTCATTCCATCATAACAACAGAACCATCCTCTGTTGAACTCCTCGCTGATAAAGACGTTGAGTAAAATTGGGTATCACTTGTTGAATCGTAGCTGTTGAGCGCTACACCGGCTCTAAGACCGGGTTGAACCATCCCATCCGTTCCCATTTTGTTGATTTTTTGCGCCAGGAACACCATACGGGATAGCAAATTAGGCAAGAGGCACAATCAAGTGCTTACTTGCTGTGCTGCTCGCGGAAGTGCTTGGCAGCGTTGACCATGTTGACAAGAGCAGCCTTGGTCTCCTTCCATTGACGGGTCTTGAGACCACAGTCGGGGTTGATCCAGAGCTGGTCTGGCTTGAGGTACTGCAGCATCTCGGAGATGCGGTCCTTGATCTCCTGCTCGCTTGGCACACGTGGGCTGTGGATGTCGTAGACACCTGGACCAATGTGACGTGGGTAGGCCTCGTCGATGAAGACCTTGAGGAGCTTGGCGTCGGACTTGCTGTTCTCAATGGACAGGACATCGGCATCCAGCGCGGCGATGGCGTGGAAGAAGTCCTGGAACTCGGAGTAGCAGAAGTGAGAGTGGATCTGCGTGGAGTCCTCGACACCGGCGGTGGACAGCTTGAAGCTGTTGACGGCCCACTCGAGGTACTTCTCGCGCTCGGAGCCCGAGCGGAGAGGCAGACCCTCACGGAGAGCTGGCTCGTCAACCTGGATGACGTAGACACCGGCAGCCTCAAGGTCAACAACCTCGTCACGCAGAGCGAGAGCGAGCTGCTGAGCCTGGACAGACTGGTGAACATCGTCACGAGGGAACGACCATCGGAGGCAGGTGATGGGTCCGGTAAGCATACCCTTCATTGGCTTCTTGCTGATGCTGGCGGCGTACTTGCTCTCCTTGACGGTCATTGGGGCAGGGCGGGAGACATCACCGACAAGGATCGGTGGGCGGACGCAGCGGGAGCCGTACGACTGCACCCATGCGTGGGTGGTGAAGACATATCCGTCAAGGCGCTCACCAAAGTATTGCACCATGTCGTTGCGCTCTGGCTCTCCGTGCACGAAGACATCGAGGCCAAGCTCTTCCTGGATCTTGACGCAGTCCTGGATCTCCTTCTCGATGAACTTCTCGTACTCCTCAGCGGTGATCTCACCCTTGGTGAACTTGTTGCGCTGGATACGGATGTCCTTGGTCTGTGGGAAGGAACCGATGGTGGTGGTTGGGAAGAGAGGAAGCTGGAGGTGCTTCTTCTGGGCGGCGTAACGGGCATCGAAGCCAGACTTGCGCTCGTAGTCCTCCTTCTTGACAGCCTCGACACGCTTCTTGACCTCTGGGTTGTTGGTGCGCTTGGACGTGGCACGCGATTGTGCGTCCTTGGCGTTGGCCTCGAGCTCAGCACGGACAGAGTCAGGGCCGTTGGTGACAGCCTTGGCGATGATGGCAACCTCGGCAGCCTTCTCGCTGGCGAAGGAGAACCAAGCGCGAACCTCGTCGTCAAGGTTCTTCTCGCTGGCGAGAGTGTGTGGGGTGTGGAGAAGCGAGCTGGAGGTGGCAACAATGACACGCTCCTTGCCGAGCTTCTGGATGGCAGCCTCGACAGTCTCAATGGACTTCTTGAAGTTGTTCTTCCAGATGTTGCGACCATCAACGACACCGGCAGAGAGGATCTGCTTTGGTCCGAGGTGCTCGATAACCTGGCTGAGCTGTTCTGGGTGGCGAACGAGGTCGACGTGGAAGGCGTAGGTGCCGGTCAGGGCAGAGTCGATGACATCGAAGTTGTGGACCACGTCACCAAAGTAGGTGGCGAGGACAATCTGAGGGCCGCTGTTGCCCTGGAGAGCAGTGAGCTTCTCGTACGCTGGCTTGAATGCCTGGCGGGTCTTTGAGGGGAGGTCGAAGACGAGAACTGGCTCGTCAATCTGGACAGTCTCGGCACCAGCCTTCTTGAGCTGCGTGAGGAGCTCCTCGTAGACTGGGAGCAGCTTGTCGAGAAGAGTGATTGGGTCGACCGATGAGCCACGGTCCGCCTTGCCGAGAGCAAGGAACGAGACAGGACCAAGGATGACTGGTCGGGTCTGGATGCCGGCCTCCTTGGCCTCGAGGAACTCAGCAACTGGCTTTGGGTTTTCGCTCAGGGTGAAAGTCTGGTTGTCCTGCAGGGTAGGCTTGACGTAGTGGTAGTTGGAGTCGAACCACTTGACCATCTCCAGCGATGGGACATCGACGTTGTCCTTCTGGTGGCCACGGCCCATGGCGAAGTACTCGTCGAGCTTGTGGAGCTTGGCGCTGCTGTATCGCTCGGGCACGGCACCGAACATCTGGATGTGGTCGAGGACATGGTCGTAGAAGGCAAAGTCGTTGGATGGAATGACATCCACGCCAGCGTCCTTTTGGATCTTCCAGTGCTCGAGTCTCAGTCTCTTTCCCTCGGAGATGAGCTCGTCACGGGAGAGCTTGTCGGCCCAGTACGCCTCGTTGGCCTTCTTGAGGTCACGGAGACGTCCCATGCGGGGGAATCCAAGCACCTGTGCAGTCCCATGTCAGTATATATATTTGATTCCAATGGCTTCTTTTTTATTCCATGAGGTGGTTGGTGGGGGGCCACGTACAGATGATTGCACCATATTGATGGCGGCTTTCAGATGACGGTGGGAGGGAATGGAGAAACTGCCGGCTCAATGCAAGCAGTGGGTTTGTGTGGGATGTGGAGGACGGGTTGGTGGTGGTGATGGAGAGGAGGAGGAGGAGAAAAGAAGAAACAAATGTCCGGAAAGTAAGCTGGATTTTCTCTCAACCGTCGACACGACCCCGCCATCGGAGAGGCGTGAAGCACGTCACCGGCCAATCAATGATGGCTGCTGGGGAACAATCACATCCGCCCAGGGTCCTCACATCTGCCCGCCAACTGTTGTATGTTATTATTATTATTCTACATTATTCTACGCTCTTGCATATTATTCCACGCTGTTGCATAACATTCTATCCCATAGCAAACATACCATTCCCTCTCATCATGCACAAACATACCATTCCCTCACATCATGCACAAACATACCATTCCCTCACATCATGCACAAACTCATCACATTTGTTCGATTGTGCCCGCCGGAGAGCTGCAAAAAGCTAATCACACGTCTCCGTTTCGGGCGCGCTCGGCGACTTCTAGCCCACCACGCGCTAGCAAACATCCTGGCCATAGCAACTGTAGTCTGTGAGATGCACGGCCACCATCCACATCGGCTACCGACTTGCAATCTTTCTCACCCCACGGCTTGCAGAAACTGTCCGATGGCCCGCGGACATTCGCTATCACAGTGTCGGCCTGGCGAGCAGACTAACTTCCACCCCTCGCCACCAGACCAGCTGACGAAAGAGATTTCACAATATCAAAAGCGGTGAAGTCGTCAAGTACGAGCGTATCGATGTCGGAGCTAGACCGCAGTAGCATGGCGTCGCTCTGTCCATCTGGCGCCGATGCCTCGTCCTAGGCAGTACTAGAAAGTGTACTGGCCAGTCAGATGTCAGCGGAGTGAGAAGCGGAGCACCATGGCGAGCTTTTCTTCACTTGTTGCTATGACAGGCTACAGCCTGCACAAAAACGTATCCAGTAGTAGTATGTAAAGGCGTTGGCGACTTCAACCGGAGGACACTCTTTCGGCATGGGGATAGTAGTGCTATCTCGACTGTGAGTATTGGAAAACGTGGCAGACACTTCTCCATTGTGTTCCCTGTGGGCAAACATGCAAGGCAGCATGTTCAGAGTCGTTCAACTGCATGAGACATGTCCTTGAACCTGTATGTATGCCGCTCTGATCTGGCCTGCCAGCGTCTAGCTACTCAGATTGCACATTGCACGTGCAAACGACTACCCCACTTTCATCAGTCCTTCCTTCAAGCATCAACTGGGCATATCTCACAATAGCAATCCAATCCGGCACTTTGCAAGTCCATTAGGTGCAAGATAAAGGTACAATCTGTGCCACTGTGACCAATGCAAGCAAGACTCGGCAAGAGCACAACCATCGCTTCGTGGAGTCCAGCTTGCAAGTGACCAGAGGTGAAGAATTGCTTCGAGAGTAAACGCAGAGCTTCCTCAAAGACGAGAAGTATTCATGGATCGGCAGCGTACTCGACACGTCCTCATTGTCGTCACTATGCTTCTCTCAGCATTCTACCTCCAGACTCTCAAAGCGACTCCCCATCCCCGCCGCAAATCTGTACTTGTCTCCATTCACGCTCTCCTCCATGTCGGCCTGCCCACCTCCCACTTCATCTTTCCCCAAAAACTCCTGCATTGCCCACGCAATCCTCTCTGCACCTAATCTCGCTCCCTCTAAATTTCCTGCTCCAGGCCCCAGTCTCAACGCCGCGAATTTGCCCGTCATGAACAGCGGCACATCTTCCCTCCACATCAAATCATCCGTCAAAGCTGGCAACCCATCATAGCTCTCCACGGGATACTTCTCACACATGCCTTCCAAGTACGGCAGCGTCTCGAAATCCGACGCCACGCCCGTCGCGAAATACACGTAATGAATCTTCGTCTCCTCCAACGACTTCACTGCCGGCGCGGTCTTGATATGCCAGACTTGCTCAATCGGATCATACCGACACGCTTCCACCGTCGTGTTGGTGTGCAAATCCACGTTGCCTCTACACACATGCTCTTTCAAAATCTTCGCAAACCGCGGCGTGACGCTGCCGCCTCCGCGCGCGGATTTGATCAGTTCGCTCCTCTCCTCGTCCGTGTCTGCAGACCAGAAGGAAGCTTTCTCGTGATTGCGGAATTTGCCCATCCAGGATAGGTCGACGTCGAAAGGTTTGACTTTGAGGTTCCCCCGCATAATGTGGAAGACTTTGGTGTTGGGTCCGCCTTTCCGGATCACGCGGTCGGAGATTTGGGCGCTTGTGAGGCCGCCGCCGATGACGAGGATGTTGGTGTGTTGGTGTCTGTTCGCTGCCAAGCGTGCGGAAAGGGCGGCGTCGAGGGGCTGGAAGGCGTGGCAGGCGCAGGGGCAGCCGTTTTGCGGGAAAGGTCTGGGGATCGAGGGGGCATTGCCTGCGCCGACGGCGAGCACCGCGGTGCGGGCGTAGTGCGTCGATGTGGAGGTTTTGATTGTGAATATCTTCTCGTCGGGCGAGAGATGTGGGACGTAGTCGTAGTCGATGTGGGAAACCGAGGCTTGTTGTATGAGGTCGGGGGATTGCAGGTCGTAGCGTTCGGCGATGAAGGAGCAGTAGGAGTGGAAGAGGTCGGAGGGTGGGATGTAGTAGTCTTTACGGTCTCGTTCATCGATGGTAATTGTTGGTTTTGCTCTGTAGTACGTCAGCTGAGTGTCCAGGGAATGCAGAAGGTGATCTTTACTGCTCGCCAGGGCGACGATAATTGCGGCGCTTCTTCATTTGGTGCTTGCTCAGCTCTTTTCCAACACAACCTGCAATTTCTATGCACTCGCATTCACGGCCTGCGGTATGAGCATAAGCGAGCAGGCCCTGCGTGATGGCCGTCAGTGGTAGCTCGTCACTCAACAGACATGAAACTCACATCTCGATCATGGGGGTCAGGGTGAAAAAACATGGGGCTTCTCAAGTGACTGATTTCCAACAACGAGAATAGACGCTTCCATTTCGACATCCAGCTATCCCCAGAGCTGTCCAACACAAGCATAGAGGGCGACGAGCTGTTCGTCTGAGGCGCAGAGTTGCTCGCCAGTGATCGAATGCGGCCCGTCTTGGAGTTCTTGATTGCAGCTTGTCCAGCATGTTTCTTGATCCAGTGATATCTGTGATGCTCCGCATCTGTAAAGATAGCTGATGGAGTATGCTCCCGTAGTCTCGCCGCTGTGGCCAAACCGCATGGGCCGGCGCCTATGATGATCGTGTCGTATATGAAGGGTAGGGTGTCATCTCGCGAAGGAGACATGCTGTCTGCTCTTGAGCTCGACATTATCGTTGACGGTGTTGGTGATTCTCCTGTGTGGTCTTGTACTGATATGTACGTGGTCGTTTATTGCATCAGAGGAGTCCGCATCAAAGTGATGCGCGACTTCTGCCATTAAGGTCATCCCTCCAGGTACTTACTTGAATGGACTAGCGTCATTGTGCCATTGACCGAAGTTCAGTCGAAGACATTGTAGTGGAGGTCAAATAGAGGTCTAGCACTCTTTACACTGCCATTGATCATGTCGATATTCATGATTGAGCGAGGAGCGCCAAGACTTGCAGACTTGTGGCTATCGTCCTCATCAGCTGCCACCATGCTTCAGCAACCACTTGATGCCAGCCAACGTGTCTTGGACAAATTCCTTGCTACGATCCAGTTCAGGCCAGTTGGTCCAGAACATGTGTCCATATCCGTCGTACACTTCGAGTCTTGTTCTCACACCATTCTCCTTGAGACTTTGTTCGTAAATTAGAGCTTCATCTCGGAGAGGATCGAGACCAGCAACCTGTAAGTAGCACGCAGGTAGTCCCTTGAGGTTCGGGTGCAGCAGCGGATTGAAGCGAAGATCGGGGGAAGCCTCACCGGCAAAGCTGGGAGGAGGGTGCTTGATGAACACATCTCCAAAAAGCGGATCAATTCCAGATTCCCATCGACTGCGATAGTCGGCTTGCCACTTTTCCGGGACCACGTCGTGCCACAGCAGCGATGGGACCGAGAGGTACTGTCCTGTGATAGGGGGGTCCATACCATCGTCTCGTGTGAGCTGGGAGATGACCGCGGCCAAATTTCCCCCGGCACTCGAGCCTCCAACAACGAAACCTGCTCTCAGGTCACCCGGAAGCTCAGAGCGATCTGGAGAAGCTGTCTTCGCCACATGTGCCACAACATCGTAGCAATCCTCTACGCACTTGGGCCACGGATGCTCAGGCCCAAGGCGATAGTCGACATTGATGCATACCGCTCCAAGATCGCGCGCAAACATCCGACAATTCAGATCTTCGTCAGTCAAGTCACCTTGGGTCCAACCCCCTTCGTGCCTGGGATTTCAATCAGTAGATGGAGGGCAGCTGCGATCGGTCGACCACTTACAGCATGACTACTACAGGCGAAGGTCCAGGGCCACCCTTGATTAACTTGTATACCTTGATCGGAATTTTGTACCCATCCCTTGCTTCGACAGAGCTGTGCGTTTCTTCCACCTCTTCCGGTATGGGTCCAGGAATCGGCAGAAGATGGCGGAGCCTAGTCAAATGGTCTGCGCGTCGTCTTCGCCATTCTATGGCCTCGCCTCCGGCGGCTGGCGGGGGACGTTCCTCGACTGCCTGCTCAAATAGTCAACACAGCACAGCTCGTCTTGCCTCCACAGCAGTGTCTTGACTACCTTGGCTAGGAGTGGGTTCATCGTGCCCATTCGAGCGCGGTCCTGCTCTGAAATCAACATCTTGCTTGCGTGTGTCAGGTTTTGTGGTATTAGAGAGTCTATAGATGCTGCTGATGTTTATGAGGAGGGACAGATTGATGCGTGCTGTGGAGTAGCGATCGGCGGCGCTCAGCCGAGGAACCTGTCCACACTCGAGGAAGTTTTTTCGACAGCTTGCAGGCGATCAAGGCTCTCGGCTATCTGTCGCCAAAGTCACCACTCAATCTTGAGAAACCATTCAGGGTTGATGCTGAGATGACCCATCATGCGTGTTGATGTTGTCGAGAGGGCAGAGAGAGAGAGATTGCTCTGCTTCTGAGCTCCCTTGTCTTGGCATCATGCACTCCTAGTCAGGTGTGTTCTGCCAAAACCAAACACGTGTCTCCATAGATCAGTCAAACAACATGTATCTTCTACCTTCTCGCATCCCAGGATATGTGTAGTCCAGATCTCCGAACAGACCGCCACGTCGATCGAGCAGAAATGGAAAGAAGCATCTGCCTCTCGAAGCTTCGCCGGGAGCATACCAAAAACAGAGGCGTCGCTTCGTCAACCAGATATTGTCGGCTCCAGAGCGCATATCGAAAAAACCGGGAAAAATTGAGACACCTCGCCTCGATGCATCTGATACGCTGTGACACCAGTCCTCGCACTTTATCGCAGCTCCAATTGTCGCACAGCGCCGGTGCATGAGTCTCAGCCGCACCCAACGGTTTGTTCGTCCACGGAATTGATGTGCTGACAAGACTCTGGGCCGCTCGTTTGGTTCTCGTATCTGGAGGGTCAAGACTCAAGGGGAAAGAAAAGTGTGTGCATAGGTAACAGGCATCTCTTGTCATCCTGCTTACTGATGTGATTGAACTTTTACCCGACGACCTGCCGACTGACTTCATCGGTTCCGGCCCCTGCTCGTGCTCAACGCACCCACGTCCAAGCTGAAGCTTCGCAATCTTGACAAAGGCTGCCAAGTTACACAAGATACACAGTTGAGCTGCTTCTATCATGCTCCTGTGCCACAAGCGGCGCGGGCTAGAACGCTCGGATTCGAGTCCCGTTCTAGATCGAACGCGTACCTGAAGGCTTCGTACTCACAACCACTCCTACACCTGGGCTCTAGTCTCACACGCTCTAGTACTCTGAGCATTGGCAAGAGAAATTCTCGGAACCAAGCGAGAGGCCCCCTGGTGGTTGACAATCGTCTTTCCCACCGAGACCGTGCAGTTACAACAGCAGGGCAGCAGAGCTCTGAAGCAGACAGCACTTGCCGTATTCGGGACGCTGAGACCAACGCATATGCAACTGTCAGCACTATTGACTGATAAGAAGCGGTAAATGCAGCAAAGGGCTTGCCCCTTCGTGGCCTCACGGAGGTTGCACAACCTGGCTTGGCGCATCATCTGGCCTGGAAAACTCAGGTAGAGACCGGTTGGTGAGACGCGGCCGCGAGAGCTGACATCTCATGGAAAGTGTATTAAAAGGGAGACGTGCTGCTGCGTTCCTCTCCGTGAAGTTGTCTTTTGCGCTACACAGTACCTGTTGTGCAAGATGACTGACATGATCAAGGCTGGGCTCGTGCATGAGAAGCATGTGTCCAGTGACAGCTTTCCGCCAGATCAGAGCCTCAAGGATGTTGCAGGTACCATCAGCCCGCTAGAAGGACCAGATGCAGACAAGTCGGAGGCAGAGAAAGCGGCACTCGTGAGTATCATTCAGTACACCTCTTGATCACACTGATTCCGAACTAGGACAAGAAGCTCATGAGGAAGGTCGACGCATGGCTCATTCCATGGCTGTGTCTCGTCTACCTTTTGTGTTTTCTCGACCGGACCAACATCGGTACATCAACAACTGCCCATGTGTGCACTGTGAAGGGACTGCTGACATGGACTCACAGGCAACGCTAGGCTAGCAAACATGGAGAAAGATCTCAACATGAGCGGACACGACTACAACGTGGCACTGACTATTTTCTTCGTCTCTTATGCAGGAGCAGAGCCCTTTACAAATCGTACGTCTAGAGGGTATTGATGGGACCATCACGATAAGCTCACATTGGCGTAGTACTCATGAAGAAAGTCGGGCCGCGGATATTCTTCACCTTGGTAGTCCTGACCTGGGTAGGTGATTCAGGCTACGGATAAGGCTGAGATGATCGCTGATCAATACAAGGGGCTATGTATGATGTGCATGGGACTTGTGCACAGCTACCATGGGCTTCTCGCTGCTAGATTCTTCCTTGGCATCACGGAAGCGGGACTTTTTCGTGGGTCACCAGTTATCACATAGCCCTCACAGAAGCATTGCTGATGTGTGTCAGCTGGCGTCAATTACTACCTGTCGTGTTGGTACAAGAGATCCGAACTCGGACTACGCCTTTCGATCTTCTTCGCCAATGCTGCACTGGCAGGTTCTTTCGGGGGCCTGTTGGCAGCCGCCATAGCCAAGATGGATGGACTTGGGGGCAGAGCAGGCTGGGCGTGGTACGTGTCAGGGAATACCTCATGGAAGCAGGCTGCTCACAAGTTCCAGGATCTTTATCATAGAAGGTCTCGCCACGATCGTAGTGGGAGTCTTCTGTTGGTGGATGATCTTCGACTGGGTAGGCCTCACCACTCACACTTCCGGCAAACTCCGGTTGACTTATTCGTGTATCTCTAGCCCGACACCGCTCGATTCCTGAGTCACGAAGATCGACTTCGCGTTCGACATCGATTGCTTGCCGATAACCAATCCAATATCAGTGAACACTACGACAAGCGCCACATTGCCTCTGCACTGAAGGACTGGAAATGCTGGGCATACTGCGTCACAGAGATGGGCAACTTCATGCCCTTGTACGCTTTCAGCCTCTTCTTGCCCACCATCGTCGCCGGGATGGGATATAGCGGAACTCACGCTCAGCTCTTGACAGTGCCACCTTATGCCGTGGCAGCAGTACTGACAATCTGCGTCGGCTGGCTTGCTGATCGCACACAACAGCGCGGAATCTGCAACATGGTTGTTGTGTGCTTTGGCATCGTCGGGTTCATCATGCTGCTGGCAACTGATAACCCTCGGCTACAGTATTGTGGCACCTTTCTCTCGGCAATGGGTATATACCCTACCATCCCCAACAACCTGACTTGGGCGGCGAACAATACCGAGGGAATGTACAAACGTGGCATCCTGCTGGGAGTCGTCGTCGGCTGGGGTAACTTGAACGGAATCGTCTCCTCCAACATTTACTTGACTTCTGAGAAGCCTCATTACAGAACTGGACATGCTGTCGTGCTGGCATATCTCGTGATATGCGAGTTCGGAGGCTCGGCATTCATTCGCACTATGCTGGCTCGAGAGAACGCCAAGCGGAGATCTGGAAAGCGCGATCAGATGCTCGATGGCATGACTATGGATGAGATCATGGTTCAGGGCGACAAGAGGCCTGACTTTTTCTACACACTTTGAGACCAGGAACAACACTCGTTGACATAAAATGGATAGACAAGATTGATACAACTAGTACTGATCCCCCGCTAAACTGCCCACCCACCTCGTCCGCTCGATCGTTCGAACCGCCTGTGACGGCAGACATTGCTCCAGCTCCGGAATACGGCAAGGCCTCTCAATTGGGATACAGGCGTCACTTCATACTCGTTGCACGACAAGCAGCTCATCAATCTGGCCGGCGGTATCGTGGCAACAGGCGCAGCAGCACAGAGTGCAGAAATGGTTTCCGATCTACGTACTGGCTAGTTATCAGGTGTGTCTTATTGCGCGCAGTTCTACGGCCAGGCTTGCGGCAGCTTTGTGGCTGTCTGGCTCAGCGTTTGTTTGTTCCTGCTCTTCACGACAGCATACCCGTGCGTTCTTGATGCATCATTAGGAGTGCTCTTTCAGTAGACCTGCTTTGGGAGCTTGCGTAAGATGGTCTTGATTAGGTAAGAAAGACCACTGCTGACATGGACCTCGCAGGTCGCGGTGGCTGAAGCCATCACGCTATCTTGCCTTCACACCCCTCCTGCAAGCGACTACCTCGCTATCGCCCTTGGTGTTCTCTCCATCATCGTCGTCTACGCACGTTACAAAATCGTTTCGACACGATTCCTCAAATTTGTCCCCAACTTGTCAGTGTTTCGGACTTGCTTTCAAGGTTCCTTCAACACAGTACTCCATCGCAACGGCTGCTGGAGCCCTTGTAGCCTACGTCTGGTCAAAGAGTGGCGAAGATCTTATGCGAGAAACGGATATGCTGTCCCAGCTGGCCTTATCGCCGGTGAAGGTATCGGTGGGCTCATATCTGCTCTACTGGAGATTACAAACGTTGGCGGCTCGGCTTATGGCAATGCTGTCGGCTGTGTTGGGGACAGCTGTTGTGGATGATGCAATGGATAGGCCAGAATTGAGTTGACCAGCTAGCAGTGAATCTACGATGGAGCTGCAAAGGAGCATCGAGTTCCGGACCGGAAAGTGCTGCTTTTGTCCTCAGACTCGCACTAGGCACAAGTCACCCGTGTCACGATGCCTGTTGACCTCTGGTAGCAAAGCTTCCACCTCATTCCACCGCAGTCCCAATCAAGCCCCGCCCGCAGACATCGTTGAGTCCGGCCGGCCTCGAACAATATCTATCCACTGCTCCAGCTTCAGCCCCTTCTCGACCATCTTCCAACTGAACGGCAGACCACCGATACTACCTTCGCTCTCCAAATCTCGCACCGCACGCAGATGCAACGCCACTCTATGAGCAGCAAACTCCTGTCGCGCCTTGACTGTCGCAGTCTCAACCTCTTGGTCCCACAGGCGTGGAAACTGGTATTGTGCTTCCCTCACTAAGTCCTGGAACCGAGGCAACAATGGCTGGCCATGTGGGCGCCGTGTTCGAAGCTCCTTGATTGTACTGCGAAGAAACCGTTCCAAAGTGCTCGGTGTCGACTGCGTAGAGTACTGCCAAGCAACGACCAGATGCAAAAAGGATATCTCCGAAGGCGAAAGCGTGGTAATTTCCGGATCGCAAGGACGGATCCGAACGACTTCTCTTGTGGCCGTCTCCAGTGCAGTGAGATTCTCAAGATGGCCCATGTCGACGGCTCTGTTGCTCGGCTGCAAGTTGTCGACAATGGCTTCGTGCTCCAGTGTTATCTCAAAGCGAACATCGCTGTCGCCGTCTGCAGTCGAGATGACGCCCTGCACGTTCTCGGTCTCTGCGTTGGGCCTTCCGAGACGAGCTTCGTAGTAGCCGTTGCCCACATACCGCCATTTGATCTCTGGGTCATGGTGTCGGAGGACGTATCCTCTACTCACGGCCGCGCGTCGATCGAGTTCGAGGAGCTGGTTCTCGTCCCAGATGGGACCTTGGGTCTCGAGACCTGGCGCCATCGTCTGTGGTGGAGACGGACAGCAAGTCTGCTGAGATACGGTACTGCAGGGGTGTCGCAGATGTACTGATGACAAGTAAGGAATGTTGACTCTGAGACTTTCGAGTGAGTGCTGGGGGTGGCAAGTGAATGGAAGCTTGAACACCTCTGAAAGAAGCTGTGGGAAAGCACTACAAGCGAGTGAAGCATAGAAACACAAGTCTTAGAATTCTCTCTCTCGCATAAGCTCGATGGCATGTCATGTCTTCTGAAAGCAAATCTCCTGTCTCATGGCATTCAGCTCAAGTTCATCATTTCGTCACTTTCGTCATACCGTGCTTCACATCTCAGCCCTCATCTCAGCCCTCACTCTTGCTCTCACACCAAGTTCCTCGTAATCCTCCACTGCGTCCATGGCGTCTCTCTCTCCGCCACATACGAGTCCTTCCACTCCTTGATCGGCTTGCTCGTATCAACCAGCACCATGCTTCCTCCAATACACAACGCCCCACCACAGCAAGCAAACAAATCACCAATCGCAAAGCCAATCTTCATCTCAATCAGCGCCTGCTTATTCTTCACATCCTTGGTCGGAGTGTCTGCATAGTACAAGCTGAGGTGCGGCCTATAGCCTCCCTCCGGCTCCGACATACCTGCCGAGGATCTGATGGCAGCGGCAAATTTGTTCAAATTGTCATTGTCTTTGAGGGCGATGTTGAGTTTTCGAAAAAATGGGTCCTCGGCTTGGACTTCGTCCAGTTCGAGCTTGACTTCGTTGTGTTGTGAGCGGAACTCGGAGACGTCGATGCTATCGAGCCACTCTTGAGGCGATTTGCCTTCTGGGATGTCGATCCCGGAGGCGACTGTGACGTGAGGTGGGAATTCTTGGATCTGGTCTTTGGAGAGGAAGAGGTTGGGGACGGTTTCCGAGATGAGTTCTTGTGCGGTCCTTTCGAATGGGTTGCCCTTTTTGAGGACGAACCAGAGGGAAAGAGTCATTTCTCAGAGATTTTGTTGTTTTAATTTTACAAATCTTGTGTGCTGTGGGCCTGTGTTCGTGTTGTATGAGCGTGCAATGATGTTGATGGCGAACTTCTGTGCTGCGTGGAGGAGGTGGCCTCGGCTTCGGATGACCGGACCGCGAAGGTGCAGCCAATGATGTTTATTCTCAAACAGGGCTTCCTCTGCCACAGCTGCCCCGTTGGAATGCCCTTCTCTAGTTCTACACACAGCTGATGCCATCGAAATACCTTTGTGCAAGCCGCGCTGCGTACGGACAAACATAGTCTGAGAAATGCCAGCTTACAATTGAGCACTATCTCATGCTCATCAAGCGCAGAAGCCGAGTATAAGGCTCCAGTCGCATGAAGAGGAAGATTGTGCCGTATTCGTATGATCGTGGCTGTACATGGGTATCTTACACTCCGATCTATCCACATGCACCTCCCCTTTATGCTGCAACTGCTCGTGCTGTGTCTCCCGTCCGCGACAGCTCCTGTGCCATCACCTCTCCAATATTCGCCAGCTGCTCCCTCGACAGTTCCCGCTCCTGTTCTACCTTTTGCTTCTCGCGCAGTGCCGCCAACTCCTGCAGAGGCGTCCTCATGGTCTTGATCAGGCCCTTCCGTTCTTGAAGCTTGGCCTCATCGAGCTCCTTCTGCACCGTGTAGTCGTACTCGTGCCGCGTCCGGAATCTGGAGTACTTGTTGCGCAGCTCGTCGATTACGGTCAAGGGCATCGGCGAGCGGATCAGGAACGGTCGGAACGTTCTCTCCTCGACTGCCATCTTCGCCGTGTCGTCTAGAAAGGCTTCGGGCTCCTCGCGTTCAGTCTGCCCCGCCGGCCAAGGAATAATGGTGTTGGTGCCAGGAATGACCCTCAGAGTGCCCTTTCTGCTGGTTGCTTTGACAAGGTCCAATCTTTCAATAATGGTGTCCCGTGGGATGCCGGTCTCGGGGTCGGCCAGTGGGTAGACGAGGCGCACATCTTTCCTGCTGATCATCTGCTCCACGGGCACGACGTCTCGATTGTCGCCATTCTGGTCTTTCATCCACTGCGGTGCGTAGACGTCCAGCATGTTCATGCCCTTGACCTTGACCGCATCTTTCTTGTAGTCAATTTCATCGATCTCGCCAATTCTGCCCTGATCTCGCCCTCGCATGATGACGACGCGGTCGCCGTGGCGCAGCGGCCAGTCTGTCTTCTGCAGTCTCGATTCGGGGTCCTTGTCGGGCAGGGACATGTTGTAGATGGACACGGCGCCATATGTCTTGGCCTGGTCTCCGACATCTCGTCGCGGGGCCAAGTGTCCCGCGTCCCAGTCGATCGCGCGGTTCTTGCGGTCTGCGCGCTCCCGAGCCGTGTTGTCCTTGACAATCCGCACTCGCTGCTGGTTTCGCTCCCACGCTTCCGACCGCAGACGTGCTTCGAGCGCTTTCGTCTTCTTCTTGGCCAGTGTGCGCTCCGACTTGCGCACTCGCTCAACGATTCGCTGCATCGTGACGGAATGTGCAGACTGTGGGAGGGACGGTGGGAGTGGAAGCTCAATGGCACGTCTTCACTTGATCGTCTTCGGGAGTCCTGCGGCCTGTCGTCTCTTTAAGGACTAGCGCCTTGGCAGCACTCTTACTCTCGCTCTCGCTCTCACTCTGCCTTTCTACTTCATATTAACTCCATCACAATGACTGCTCACTTCCCTCGGCCAGCCCATCGTCTGCATACGCTCCTCATCATGCTCGTCCTTACTGAGCCTGCTGCTGAGTGCTCCTTGTCCCGATGAATATCCGTCAAAGCGCTTGGCCAGCACATCCCAGCGAAACATACCGCAGCTCGGCGGCTATACCGTTGTCCTACTGGCTTGCCTCACGTGAAGGTGCATATGCGCGGCACAGCAGCTCTCAAAATATCGCTCGCAAGCACTATCTACGATCAACAGCAAGCATGATTGCGCGTCTCGTCGAGATGGCCCAATGGCAGAGAGCACGACTTGATGTCGCTGTCTCACAGCGGTAGAAGTCAGTCAGTCGATGCGCACCCATGTGCTCTGTTATAGAGCGCGGAGAAATGTAGGCATCTTCACGTGCTTCTTTACCCTCCTGCTACTTTCTTGAAGCCAGTGCGCAGTGCTCAAGCGGTCGCTCTGCCGTGGCCTTTTCGTTGTTCATTCTGCATTCATGATGCAGCCGCATAATTCGCTCACAGCTGTATTGCTCCTGTCTGCTCACCTTACATGTGCAGTCTATGCGTTTTCTGGTGAGTAAATATTGGGTAACTGGTGGCATGGAAACTGACTGCAGCTCAGCATTCTCGAACCATTCGAGTATTGATGCTTCGCCCACAACTGGCCAAGTTTCGACAGCAGGAAAGTCGGCGACGCTCATCACAACCTTAAGATCAACAAGCAAGCCGAACAGCAAGTCCTCTGCTGCTTCGAATGTCGCCACTGAATCGCTGGTAGCACCTAGTTCGAATGTTCACCCGGACAGCTCGTACTCAATGGCAGCGCCAATCACGATGCATCCCATGTCGACAGATGTTTTCCCCGACCGGCCAGCCAGCTCGACAGATGCTTTCGATCAAGCTAGACAGTGCTGGTCTCAACTTGTGACGTGGAGCAGTCAGAGCAACTCGTGGTACAACGCAAATGTCGCTAACAGGACCTGGCCATTGACGACATTTACCAACCCAGCCATCATGAGCACATCTACAACGCAAACGTTCTATCCTACGGATGTCACCACGTATAAGCTATGCGATGGCTCTGCTCGTGTCAATGCCAGACCGAGCACTACTTCAAGGACGTTCAACTCAACCATTCAAATCAACACCCAAACTACACTTGCCACGCCGACGTTCAGCCCGAAGCCCTGCGATCCATCACCGATGGACTGTCACATGTGGTACGACGAGTCCTCTATACCCGAAGTCAACGAGGACGCGCTTCTAGCTCAATGCGGAAGGGCCCCTCGCGAGAACACATGTCTTTTCGGCATCGAAGGCGCTGTGGAGCTCATCTACTTTCCTGTACAGAGCAACAACGATAGCTTTTGCAACGACTCCAACTCCACACGGGCCATGACTCCGGTCGCCAACAATCCGACAGCGGTCACAACTTTCGGCAGGATCTTCACAACAGGCAAAGTTTACATGTCGATCAAATCCATTTCAGCATACCACGATGGTTTCAAGTACACAGTCGGGCCCAATTACAGCGATTTCATCCTGACGTTGAGCTCGCACGAAGTGTCAACGCAATGCTCCGGGACTGGTCTCAACCATCAATTGAACTTTGCAGATTTGAACTGGCCGGTTCCCGCGAGCGCGTACGCTTGTCAAGACCGGTGCAATTATTTTCACATTGGCGATGGCAATCCGACTCCTACCGAATGCTCTACGATATGGAGTGATGTCAATCCACTTTTAGGCATACCAACAATGATCACGGACTTGGCGCCGGAATGGAAGAGCTGTAAACTCGATTCGAAATACTTGGCCAATTACTGGTTTGATCCGCCTGTTGCGCTCCAACAGCAAGCGAGTGCAGCACAGCCAACGTTACCCGTGGCAAAGACCACGACACCAGCTGCTGCTGCATCAACAGCGGTCAGCCTGTTGCCGAAGCAGACGGGCTCACCTGAGGTCAATCCCGGACTAGGAACAACCAGTGTTATTGGAGATACTGCACAGGATACGTCCATCGCAAGCGCCTCGCACCCAGCAGTGACCAAGATTGTCTCGTCCACGGTGTCCTTCTTTTACGATCCTGAGACATCTTCTCGACCTGCTGACGCGGAATACGAAACGCCGACAATAGAGGGGCCAGGCTCAAATACGGGCGAACCCCAAGTTGAGCTTGCACCCGGTCCAGACCCGCGAGCTACAACACACACGCTCGAAAATACGAACAGCCCAACGAATCGTGGAGTATCACGCGCAGCCACGTCTTCTACTACACAACGACAAAGCGGCCAAGCTCCAAGTTTGGCTTTCAGCTACGTTCCTCCGTCGTCAGCCGAGCCAGCCGACGCGTCCACGCACGCGCCCACGCCAATCCTCGAAAGCTCGGGCGCCAGTGACGACAACACGATTACCACCTATACAACGGATGTTGATCCGCATGTCGCTGGCGGCCCAGCTTTCTCGATATTAACGGCAGCGTTGTCGACATACCAAAGTGACGCACCCACTCTTTCCTTCGCTTTGTCTTCTTTGTCTGCATCCCAGGTCAGCCGAGCCACACAGCCCCAACCCGCCGCCGGAACGAATACAAAAGCCACGAACATCCCTTTCCAAGAAAACCCGAACACAGAATCGAACAACATGGCCACACCCACTGCTGCCGGACCTACTGCTACGGCCATCGATGGCGGCATCATTCCATCCTTGGCCACGATTGGCAGCATCATTGTCCTCACAGGAGACGACTACACCGTAACAGCTGCCATTCCAAGTGCCAACACCGATGCAATCGCATTGATCAGTGCGACTCTTTCGCCTGGTGGTGACGCTGTCACCATGTCCGACGCCACATACTCGCTCGGATCCTCTGGGCTGCAGATCATTGCCAGCGAGACGACTGCATTGCTGCAGCAGAGCACATACGGCGCTGGACAAACACAGTCGACATCCGATACTTTCGGGTCTGTGTCATACCCGTCTGTTGTCACAATGAGCACAAGCACGAGCGAAAGCTCTAGCTCAGCAGAGCAGACGTCGAGCACCACTGCAGCCAGCACAACCTCGCGACAGACATCTTCGTCGGCTACCACGGCCGCTGCTACGAGCACAAGCACGGAGGCCTCTGCTGGACAGAAGCACAAAGTCATGTGGAGCATGGGAGGACTAGCCATGCTAGCCGCTGTCGTCTGCGCACTGTAAAAGAGTCTCACGCTGCTGAAGCGTGCATCGAATTTCACTTCATGTAAATTTGTTCGGAAAGAATGAACGGCCTCGATATTGTACAGTTATTAGACATTAACAGATACCAAAGGACAGCGAAGAGTCGAAATACACAGGAGTTGCAATCTGTTGCATATTAGATAGTGGCTTAATCCGATTAGTGCAAAACCAGTGCCTAATGTTCCTGCCAGGTGGCCCTTTGAAAGAAGTAGACATCGCTTCCATTGTCTCAAGTTGTATGGTATTTCGATTGCACTGCCAGTGCATTCCGGAGGATTCCCAAAACGATCTTGACAACGCATCTCTGTGCGTAGATAAGCTCAAGTGTCGACAAGCTCACAGCATCATCACGCCGGCGGCCATAGCCAGCCCACTTCCGAGCATGCTGGCCTTGTTCACTGCTCCACTGCCCATAGTCGCACTCGGCATCGCGCTACCACTGGCCATAGTGTCGCCCTCTTCTGTCGTCGCCGTGCCATTCCCACCCGCAGCAGCCTCCTCAATCGCAGCAGTAGCATTCGCCGGCCCAACCTCATCACTACCGAGAGCCTCGCAACTGGTATAGTTCTCGCCGCCCAACATCATCGCCACCATTGGGCCCCAAGATCCGTGGATCTGACCAAATATACCATCCACAAATGGCGCATTCGTGGCGCAGAACTCGGCAGTGAGGTTGAACTGGCTTGCTTTGCCTGAGCAGACTGATGTCACGGTCGTGTAGTCGTGGGGAATGTAGAAGGAGATGTTTGTGCTTGGGTCGGTGGGGTCAGGGAGGGTGAGAAGTGCTGTGTTGTGGACTTCGTAGTAGGGTCCTGGAGATGGCTTGACGTCGATTTCGAGGATTGTCTCGATCAAGTCGAGGCCCATTGCTGACCAGGTCCGAGCTGTTCCGACTGGATAGGGACGAACGGATCGAGTCAGTCATGTTTTGCTCTGCTGTATACGATCTTGAACTGTTCCGTGCAGGAGCTTACCTTCATTGTCCGTGCCATTAAGTTTTGCCGGTTCAGGTATCCCGTACCAGGTGATGTTGCTGTAGTTGCCGATAATGCTCAAGACTTGGTCGTAGGAGTATGGTATGGTGTATAGGACCTCATTGGTAGCCGCTGTGAAGTTGCCTTCGCATGAAGTGGGAACAGTGACATTTTGTGCTAGTGCCAGTGGCAGCAGCGCGAAGTAAGGCAGCGAAGTACGCATCTTGAATGGCTGTCTTGCACCTGTGCCAAAAACGAGTGTGTTGTCGTGATCTGATGAAGAGAGCGAGAGACGAACAATGCAGCTGGGATACGCAGTAATTTACGGTGCAGGACGTCTTCTATTCCCGCGTCTTGTACCAGTCGATCCATCCTTACTCGTACGCTGCACGATTGCCCTATTGGAGCGCTCTTCGCAGTTGGGCCAGACAGCACGGATGATCTTCGCCGGAGTGGTATAGACCCACGGCAAAGACGGCTAAGCTTCACTGCACAGGAGATCAGTGTGTCGAAGGAGTGCTGCCAAGGTGATGGACAAACATGTCTATTGATGCTCGAGTCTCTTAAACGTGGTATAGAGACATCGTGCTCTGGAAGCCAGACTCGTTGCCCAGCGCGACATGACCTGGCATGTCTGAGGAACATTTGGGCAATCGACGGCCAAGCTGCTTGCGAAAGGAGTGTTCGTTCACGATAGGCAGATGTTGATGCTACAGGCGGTGTCGCCCGACCTCGACGTCGCTGTGATGATACTGGCTAAGCACCCGCTGCAAGATCGTTTTGCATGGTGCTAAGCCCGGTCTGATAGAAGAGCGGCCTTTTCGCAAGTGACGGCGCGCGTATCGTAAGTTTCCCATCAGACTTTAGTCGCACAATCCCATAGTATCACGAGTCGCTGTCAGTGTTGCGATGGAGATGAAGTATACGGTGAGGTTGATGCCCATGCTTTCGGCAATAAGACGGGCAGCCGGACAACGATCAAGGTACAGGCGTTGGGCGTCGCAGATGTGGACCAGGGAAGTTACAGATTGTCATGGGTAGCTTGACTACGGTAAAGGGTCGTGTGGACGGTGTGATTGCAGGAGATTCATTGCAAAGATCTATAAACACGAAGTATATGTCAACAGATCACGCACAAGACCACGGTAGCAGCCCAGCGTATGATCATGAAGATAATCCCAATTGACAACGCCAGCAGTTTGCGCCAGGCCTGCTATGTTCCCCTATGTTCAGGCTGAAGCTTTTTGGTCTCCGCGTAGGTATCCGGTCGTAAATGTCGTATATGTTCACTCAAAAGTGCTCGTAAATGCCACGCACTGGCCACCAATGCGTAGAGGTCAACTCCGAAGCTCGATGCCGCCAATGAAGTGCTGTTACTTCAACACGAAATGATTCAAGCATGATGCGCTTAGTCGAAGCACCACTCCATCTGGCCGACACGGCCGTCACCGTTGTTGGTGACCTTGTTGAAGAAATCTTGAGACAGGTCGAGATCATTCTGCGTGCAGCCAGGGCAACGATCAACAATCTTCGCAGTGTGCTTCTGGCCGTCCTTGCCAGTGATGGTCACAGTGCCGCCGCACAGTGGGTTCAGGTTGGGGTTGCCATTGCCGTAGGAGTCGAAGATCGCTTCAGGAATCGCAACAACAGCCTCGTCCTTGGTGTTTGTTATACCGCAAGCTCCGAGTCCGACATCGTACCAAGTGAGATCACCAGTGTAGGTCTTGCCCGGGGCAGCCATGCCGGAGAGGCCGCTGCCGGAAGTCTTGACAGCCGGAGGAGTAGCAGCTGGTGCAGGCGGAGGAGCAGCTTCGCTAGTAGGCGCAACAGAAGGAGCTGGAGCCTCGTATGTTGGGGCTGGTGCAACTGAGGTAGAAGTGGGCGTTGTTGGGGCTGGTGCAACGGAGGTAGAAGTGGGCGTTGTTGGGGCTGGAGGAGGGACGTAGACAGAGCTGGAAGAGGTAGCCTCGGGAGTGTAGGCTGGCGGCGCAGGCGGCGCAGGAGGAATGTATGCTGCCGGGGTGTTCGTCGCCGATGTGGTCGATGTTGGCTTCGAAGCTGCGGGTGCATAGCCTTGAGGCTTGCCCTCAGGCTTGACCTTAGGCTTGACCTCAGGAGTGGACTCGCCCGCATCCACCCAGACAGTCTTCGTGACAGCGACGGTTTCGTAGACCACTTCAACGTGAGGAACAACCACGTAGTCGCGCACGTGGTGGTGATGATGTTGCCCGGCCATAGGAACTGCGGCGACAACGGAGAGCAGAGCGCCTGAAACGGCGAGGACGTTGTTGGTAAACATCGTGATATGGAGACTCTGATCGATGCAATGAAGGACAAATCGACTGGCGACTCTTGGTAGTTCTGGTGTAGATGGGCTGAGTTTCTCTTCCGACGCAAGGAGTGTGTAGATCTATCAAAGATCCAAGGGAACGAGTGCGGTAGTAAGGAATGTGGTGGACGAAAGAGTGACCTTCAGACCTGTGAAGTGTGTAGAGAGGACAGAAGGGGTCGGTGGAATGCGGCAGTCTCCTACTTGTAAACGGTGTTTTGCGGGAGCGCCGCACACATCCCGTCACCACCACGCTCTGCCCTGCCCAGCTGCAGCAGACAAGGTCCGCTTCGGCCAGTTCGCAAGCCAGAGCCCGGACCAGAATTGCAAGCAGCCGAAGGAGCTGTGCAAAAAACTGGGATCCCTGGTGCAGTAGTTCTCTCCCAAGAGCGCCAATCGCATGGCCCGTACACAGCGTAGAGACTCCGCATCTATGCCTTATGCGAAGCTAGAACTGTTTTCTGCACCGTGACCCATAAGAATGAGTGATGTGTTCGATGGTCGAAAGCTCAACCACTTTTGATATTCCCACGCTCGAGCGAACAACAAGTCTTTGGTTTCCTCTGTTAATCTGGCCATCTCGGATTGCTGCTCAGCCTCACGATCGATTTAGGACTTCCCCGTGCACTCCTGACTTGGGCAGATAGCCGCAAAATCCATTCCTGTTCCTGAGTTTCACGATGCTCGAAGCGGCATGGCACCCACAATGAGTTCCCGGCAATACGGGCTGCGCTGCCGATTAGGCCAATCACACTCGTCACATGCAAGGTACGCAGTTTAGTGGTGCGGATCGGCCATGGCCACGTTGACCTGCAGCCACCAAAAAGGCGTGCATCGCAGTGAGACATTTTCTGCACTAGAAGATGCTCTCATCCCACTGCACAGCGTGACCTGTGTCTGCAACAGAGGATGCGATATGCTATAAGCGCTCCGTAGCGACAGGCGCTGTGAGAATCGGATATGCAACGTCGAGCCACGAAACAGTTTTTCTTGTCGACACAGCATCATCACGCATTCTTACTTGTTGACTTGTTGAGTGCCACCAGGACCCATTCTTGATGCTACTGCGAAATCCTTGGACTTGCGCAGTTCAGCCAGGGCCGAATTTGATAAAGTGGAGAGTGTGTTTTGGGTCCTTGTTGTTCTCGTGCGCGAGCCAAAGCCGATCAGACGCGCTTCCTAGCATTATGCCTGAGGATCATCTTTGGACGAGATCGAGCCGTGGATCTCTCATGTTTGCAGGGCCGAGTCTGACTTCACTTCACCATCACATGCAGTCGTTTGGCGAGCAGCAGCCGGAGAAGAGACCACAGCGCATCGAAAGCGGTCCAGCGCTTTCATCAGTGGTACTGGCCACGAACAGGGTCTGTATTGTGGTGTGGTACCTGCGTGAATGGTCGGTCAGCATGAACAGGCAAGCAGTTCCGTCGCCATTCGAGCCGACAAGGAAACACGTGGACATGCAGCGAGGCTGAGACTGAGACACACGGAGAAGGACTCCATACCGATTTCATGGCTGCAGTCTATCTTTCCACAGTACCGATCCCGATGGCCTACTTCCTATCGTCCCCGAAGAGCTTGCAGAGCTCGCGAACGTTTTACGTGCAAGCACCAGCCGATGACGGCGTTGAGTCCGGTCCATTGTTCTCACACGCACTTCCCAACAAAACTTCGACCGACAAGTGCATGCCGAGCTCTGGAATGGACCCTCGGGTAGCTGAAAAACGCAGCTGAGAGTGGATCGACGAATGGCTGCTCTTCAACGAGCCCAAGTCAATATTCTGCAGTCTTCCGGACCGAACTGTCGTCTGGACACCGCTCCAGGCAGGTGATGATGAGGCGCGGGGTTTGTGCTCGGCGCGGAAATCAACATGTGGCAGTGGATCCCAAGCCCGTGTCTCAAGAGACGAGAAATCCATCATGTACTGCAAATCATTCACAGGTGCTATAGGCCTCTCGAGCACCTCCAGGACCGGGCGGGCATATGTTCAAACGCAGCCTTGGTATGAAGTGACTTTACAGCGCTTAATGCAACACAATCTGCACGGTGAGCTAGAGGGTGTAAGCGCTATGTGGTGTGGTGTTTCAAGATGTGCTGTCTTCATGCAAAGCGCCGAAAGATGCTGTACGCAAACAGTAACACGCCACGAACGAACGGTGAGATGCTTCACCACTTGAGAGCAACTGTCGACTTCAGTAGTTCGGCCATCAGATGTCTGGGAATTTACGTAAGCTCGATCTGCAACTTTGCATCCTCATCCAATGCAGTAGCTGTGCACGATGGACTCTTACACGACACGCGCCCGCCAAATTGTTCTCGTGCTGCAGCGCCCAACTATTCTGCGCTTCCACAGTTAGACATCAGAAATCATGTCATTCCTGGCCATTGAGGGGCTTCACGCCTTTGTTACGGGCGCTCAAGGTGGCATCGGGAGCACCATCGTCAAGGAGCTCGTGGGCAAGTCAAAATAGCTCACTTGTGCACCCGCACTTCGCTGACAAGGCGTAGCCAACGGCTGCAAAGTTACGGCCCACGATCTTCGGGCACCGGGACCCAACGCCCATTCGGGTCCAAACATCTTCAATGTCCAAGGCGATATCTCGGACGAGGCTTCCATCTCGCAATCCATGCAAGAAGCGGTCTCGCACTTTGGACCCATCAATATCCTCTGTGCCAATGCCGGAATCACCAATGAGCAATCCCACCCGAGTATCTGGGAGTTGCCGCTCGAAACATGGGAGGATGTTTACCGCGTAAATGTGCGAGGCTGCTTCTTAACAATCAAGCACTTCTTGCTAGCTGCAATCAAAGCCCAGAAAGCGGCGGGCGAAGAATTGGCCAACTTGTCTATCGTAGTCACTGGTTCCGAGTGCGGCAAGTTCGGTCAAGCAGGCCACGCCGAGTATGCGTCAGGCAAAGCAGGGCTACAGTACGGTCTTGTGCCCACTGTCAAGAACGAGATTGTGCGAATCAACTCGAAAGCAAGAATCAACGCAATCGCTCCAGGGTGGGTGAACACCGATCTGATCGGGGATCGATTGGACGACCCGAGAGAGCTGTACATAGAAGCTCAAGCAACTGCAGCATTGAGAAAGATTGCTCAGCCAGAGGATGTCGCGAGGACCGTTGCATTCCTGGCAAGTCACAGGGCAAGTGGTCATATGAGCGGTCAGTGCCTGAGCGTCGATGGCGGTATGGAGGGGCGCGTATTGTGGAGGGAAGAAGACGTCAAGGGTACGAAAGCTTGGGGGAACAAAGCTGATGCTGCTCTGCCTTAGATTGTTGGTTATCGAAATGATGTATGGATGGATTTTATATACGTTGTTAGCACACCCGGTATACTCAATGAATATCGGTTGCCATAGGCGGGTAGTGCCCTGACATTAGTGCGTTCTCGAGCTCCCGGCCAGGCACGATTACGTAGTGAGCTTCAATGTCAAGCTCCGCATCTTTGAGCTGGACACACATTATACACGCATCGAACACGGAAACGACACACGGCGGCCCGTAATGACATCCAAACCAAAGATCAAGATCGCCTGGTCGATCGACTTCGACGCCGTCTCGGGCTGGCTGGGAACAGGCCAGAATGACAAGAACACAACTTCAGACTATTCCTCTGGCTACTTCAGCGCCACCACCGGCGTGCCTCGCCTTCTCAAGCTCTTCAAGAAGCTGCACATAGCAGACAAAGTCACCTGGTGTATACCTGGGCACTCAATCGAGACATTTCCGGAGCAGACGAAAGCCATTGTCGCCAGCGGAGCCGAAATCGCCCTCCATGGCTATGCGCACGAGTCTTCTTCTCAACTAACAGCAGAGCAAGAAGAGGACGTATTGAGGAAGTGCATCAGTCTCGTTGAAGGCCTCACTGGATCCAAGCCCGTGGGCTATCGGGCACCATTGTATCAGCTTCAAGAGAGAACCATATCGCTCCTGCAAGGTTACGGTTTCCTGTGGGACTCGTCGCTCTCACACTTTGACAGTGTACCGTACTTCTTGCCGCAAGATCCTGCACCTATAGGCAAAATTGACTTCACGCCCGAAGCCAATGCCGTGGACTGGATGGCTCCTAGCCCAAACTTCGTTGAACTGCCCAAGAGTTCGCTTGTAGAGATTCCAGCGAATTGGTACGCGGAGGACATGACCCCTCTTCAGTTTTTCCCGAACGTCCCGAATTCCGCTGGCTATGTTGATGTGAGGGTTGTCGAGAACATGTGGAAAGACCGCTTCGAGTGGCTGCGGAGCGAGATAGCAGACGGTCGGGATGATACTGTCATCTTCAGCATCATTATCCATCCGGACACGAGCGGGATGGCGCATGTGATAGGAATGATTGAGAGATTTCTGAGGTGGCTGCAGAGCTTTGGGGATGAAGTTGAGTTTTTGACGTACAAGCAGATTGCAAACGAGTGGCGAGCAAGTCAGAAGTGATGGCATAGTTGAATGACGACCAAGTTCCCAGCACTAAAAGGTCTCTGGCAGAGCCAGATTCGTCAAGTCTCTCTTGATAGCGTTAGCACATCGAACTTGTAGGTGAACTCCTGCACAATGATTGTGCTCTTTTGCCGCTTTTGTTCGATATGCAGACCATGTGCTCGAGCATCAACATGAATGCTTCTTCCAGCTCGATAGGCATGCAGTGCTACTCAATACATTTCTATCGAGCTCACGACTAATGTTGTTCACGTTGAGAAGCGTGCAATGGACTGGAGCTATCAAAAAGTCCGAGACCATAGCGCGGGCGAGGGTGCGGCCGCGACCCCCTTTCTATTTCACCTCGCATCTCGCTTTTGCCTCGCATTTCGCGTACCACCAGCCTAGAACATACTTTTATCCAGAGATCAATCTGCACATTGACGCTCATTCATCAGATTAGGCGGGGTCCCTGTAGTTTTTCTTGTCTCCGCCGTCCGTGTGCTACCACATACACATATGAGAGCCCGCTCCCAGTTCTGCACAAGGTTTCCGTGATGAATGTGACCACAGCCGGAGAAGCATTATACATATACGCAGCCCAACGAGAACATGCCCTCACCAGCCACTGACGATATCGTCTACCCGCTGTACATGCTAGACGATACAAAGACTCTGCGCGGGATCGTGTGTGCATGGACACTTCGCTTCAACGATGTGCTGGACCCGGATCAGCTGCACAGGGCACTCAACAAGCTACTAGAGGTTGGCGATTGGCGCAAGCTCGGAGGCAGACTGCGATCAAAGGTTGTAGAGCCGTGCGTGACCCGTACAACGTGGGAAGTTGGCTAACTTTGGCGACAGGCTGACGGAAGGCTGGAGATATGTGCCCCCCAAACCTTCACAGAGGCGCGGCCGGCCGTGTCCTATTCTCATCAACAGTTTGACACGAGTATTGATGAACACGCGCTTGCGAAGACTCTCCCGAAAGCGAGCGAGACTCCTTCTATACAGCTCGGACCAGATGCCTTCAAAATGTTCGCCACGCATACCGGCGCGCCAACCAAGCTCGCCGACTTCTTGGACAAGGACGTGCCCATACTCTCGCTTCACATCTCCTCGTTCTCCGATGCTACGCTTATAGGGCTCTCCTGGCCGCACCTTTTTATGGATGTCGTGGGTCAGCAAGCTCTGTTGCGAGGCTGGTCGTCAATGGTCGCTGGAAGAGAATCTGAGGTTCCGCCATGCCTCGGTGCCCACAAGGATCGCATTGCGGAGCTTGCAGACTCTGCGGCCTCGGGGGTGGAGTATGCTCTAGGCAAGCAGAAGATGAGCGCCTTCGATATGGTGAAGTTTGGAGCACGCTATACCTGGAGTTTGATGTGGAACTCGGACGTGGAAACTCGCACCTTGTGTCTGCCTGCATCGGCAGTGGACCGTTTGTGTGGTGAAGCACGCGATACACTCTCGGAGACAACCACAGGCGGAGAGAAGCCTTTCATCAGCGAGGGAGATGTCCTTACTGCGTGGTTTGCACGAGCAGTGGTCTCATCGTTGACGCGACCTCGGCCAGTAACGATCATCCATGCACTCAACGCCCGCTTCAGACTGCCGTCTCTGAAGAACAGCCAAGGAGTCTATCTTCAAAACATGGCCGTAGCAGCTTTCTCCTACCTATCTGCTGAGGCTGCACGAGGGCCGCTGGGGCCAGCCGCTCTCCAGAATCGAAATGGCCTGCTCGAACATGCTACCGAAGCGCAGGTGCTGGCCGGCCTCCGTGATTTGCGTCAGTTGCACAAAGCGAAGCCTGGCGTGGATCCCAACATTCTATGCGGCGACCCCAGTGCTGTGCTCATGCCGTTCACAAACTGGGAACGGGCGAAGCTGTATGAGGCGGCCGATTTCAGCGCTGCCGTGTCGCGCGAAGGTGAAGGCAAAGCCTCCAGACTCAATCCGCCTGGCACCATGGTCTACCACCACGCGTCTTCGATGCAGACCAACAGCAACGCCAGGAATGTCATCGTCGTGCTTGGAAAGGATTTGGCTCGTAACTATTGGGTGACTGGGTTGCAGCTCACGCCGGCAGCCTGGAAGAATATCGAGGATGCGGTGGCGGACTTGAGCGGGTCTAAGTCGTGAGTGTGCTGTAGATAGAGATGACACCGACAGTAATCGTAATACAGGCGTTGATTCATCACCGACTTTCCCGGATGCATGACTTATCTGCAAAATGATGCCATTCTCCTCTCGTAGCATGAATCAGTGGTCGTAGGAAGTCCATCGTTGGAAGTCCATCGTTGCGCTATTCTAAACGCTCTCATTGTGCAGGAAGTCTTCTGGCTCTGTTCCTCGGGTAAATGGCATGTTTGCAGTCGGTCGCCGTGTTACTTTTCGCCGCTCGTGTCCGCTGCTGAGGTGCTATTTCAAGATCGTAGGTGCATCAACAGTAATTCAGCTTTACGGACTGTCAAAGTCTGCAGCACCCACAGGTTGGACAGTACCCAAAACGTGTTTGCCTACCGCTGCTCATCATGTTCCGATTTCCTCATCAATGCGTTGTTCAGCTTTTGCTGACCTCGTACTCCGACGTTGCATGTCGCATTCTTGCCGTTGCAGAAGGTTGGGCGGCACAACGAGACCTCGGCCGGGAGCAAATACAGTAACAACGGAGCCTCGCCGTCGTCAGCTTGGTTTGGCTCGTATCGGCGCTGAGTGCATGATTGGGCCACGAGCCGTGCCAGCCGACACGGCGAAATAGGAGCTGTACCTCCTAATAAGCGTGCCACAGATGCTTTGAGCTCCGGTGTGCTTCTTACGTCGAACAGCGGGTTTGTAGAGCAGTGGCTGTTAATATGCTTCTTATGAACAGGTGTTGGTTCAGCCTTGCGAAGATCGAGGTTGCCGTCGTGGCTCAACCACAAATCGAGGATCGTGCCACGATGTCAAGAGATTCAGCGGCCAGGACCAAAACGGCATAACGGAGAGATGAGCTGCCGCATACGGAATGGTAGACAGTCGTTAGCTCCGGCAACAGATGCAAAGCGAGATTGGCCGTGGTGATCGGCCTGGATTTGTGCTTCGTGGGCGAAAGAGGACAGCGAGAGCTCGACGCCTCTGGCGAGCAGTGGCAGAAAGCCTCACGTCGCACGCCGAAGCCCTCTGTCGTGCTCTTGCAATAGCACAGTGTGCGCACTGTGTGGAATCTGAGATGAAGCAGAAGCGAGCGTGAGAAGAACACGCAAGTCCTGAGGCACGAAATTCGCGTTCGTACTTCGGCGTCGACTCCCCTTGGACGGATCAGCGTTTCGGAGTGCAGAGGCCAAAGCACGACCAGTGAGTGGATCGGCCAGTCTTGTCTCTGCCAGAGAAGAGGGCAGGCAGGAGGAGGAGGAAGCTGGCGTGGCCCAGTTCTGCACTGCGACATCACCACCACCACTATCGTTCACTCGGCTGCTTCTTCTTCTATCTTTCATCGCTTCTGTTTCTATTCTGGACCGCTTCTCTTTGTGCCATCTGCAAAACACGACTTTTCCGCTATTTATTGTTGTTCCTCCGGGCCCAGACCAGGTTCATGCCAGCGTGACAGGCGAGAACAGCTGAGTTTGCCGCTCATTCCAGCCACACGCATCCAATCAAAGCACGGATCGAGGCCTTGCGAGCTAGGGACTCCCTCCAGTCTCGCTGCTGTTGTTCGACATGTCTACGAACCAGACCAGTACGTCTCATCACACACTTCTGAACCTCACCAGTATTCTCCCTTCTCTTCGCCCGGCTCTTTCCTAATAATCCTTCTTCGTGCGTAGGCGTGGCAGCGACGACCACCATCGCCACTACCGCCACCACTGCCGCAACTCCCAGTACTTCTGCCCCGGAGACCAGCGCCGTCATGTCGACCACCGCGGCAACAACGCCCACGAGCGCGCCGGAATCGAGCGCCGCGGCCGAGTCTTCGTCAATCCTGTCGTCAATCAGCTCTCAAGTCTCCTCGTCCATTGTGAACGAGCCGACATCTACTTCGGCACCGCCACCGCCAGCGACGACGCCCACGACGGCGCCGACCACAAATGAGCCGGTCTCGACCTCGACGATATCAGAGTCCTCGGTGCCGCCAACGACACAGGTGGTGACCTCCGTAGTCACGGCCTCGAATACCATTCCCGGCCAGACGCAGACACCAGTCACCGTCGTCATCACGCGCACGAGCGAGGCGACGAATGTTCCTGTCACGACAGAGCTCACTTCCAAGGCTTCATCGTCGACCACGGCAGGCCTCGCACAGAATACTGGCGGCGCATCATCGGGAGATGGCGGCAATGGAGGCGGACTGAGCACGGCAGGCATCACCGCCATTGCTGTCGTGGTTCCCGTCGTCGTAGTCGCACTCCTTGTACTCGCTGGCATCTTCCTGTGGAGGAAACGCAAGGCGAAGAAGGCTGCGGAGGAAGCGCGCCGCAAGGAGGTCGAGGATTATGGCTTCAACCCGAACAATGACCCAACACTGCCCACCGTTGCATCCGAGAGCGGCGCCGAGATGGCGGAGGACAACAGCGGGTATAGAGGCTGGGGCACCGCGACCGCCGCATCGCGAAAGCTCTCCACGACTTTGACGAGCGGCCACACTCAAGGCCAGCTCTCGGACGCCGGAAGCACCGGGTATCGGGGTACCATGTCGGGAGAGGGCAGCGATGGACACAGCGGCGACGCAATGCTGCACCAACGGCGAGAGACGATGAACAGCGACCAGGTCGGAGCCCTGGGCCAAGCTCCAATTGCAGGCACGAACCCATCTGGCATGAAGCGAGGACCATCCAATGCATCATCCACATACTCTGCAGGAGGGCACTCCGACGTTAGCGACGTTTCTCCGCCACCGAGCAGCATGCCTCAATCGTACGAAGCGTACAACCCTGCCTCGGGCTACGGATACAGCCAGCACGGTCCCTACGGAGATGGGACGTATGGCGGTAACCCAGACGGTATGCCGATCGTTCAAGACGTTAGTGCACGCCGGAACACACGGATACAGCAGCCCGGGAACTACCAGCAAGGGAACTCTGGCATAGCCCAGAATTTCTAGTTTTGCGTTTGCTGCTTGTTGATGTCCAAAAGCAAAGTTGCGTTTGTTTTCTGAAATGAGGGGAGGAGAAGAGTTCAGCATTGCATTCATGCTCCGCTTCCCGAAGCCAAGCATGAGAGCGGCTGCACTGTGATGACCGGCGACCGACAGGACGCCACCAGATACATTTGACGCCGTTGGTGCTTTGACACAGCGCGCAGAGACTACCATGGCGAAGGCGTTCTTTATGTGAAATTTTCATTGATATTTGGGCGGAACTGCTTGCCGACAGGCAGAGCACGGCGGAGAGCAACGAATGCCATCATCTTCCATTGTTTTGTGATTCTTTTTGTGCAGAAAAGGAGAGAACAGCAGAAAGACTTGAGACTTGATTCCAGTCTTCATGATGGCTCTTACTTTGGACATTACTGTAGGCTAATATCAAGCGGTGATCGCTATACATACTGAGAAGCATTCTACGACTATAAGTACACTTTCAATATGCTTCACTTTCAACACCGTACGCACGTGAACAGCCTCCTGCATGAGAGCTACGTGTCTCATGCCGCCTCCCTTCGGCAGCAAGCATGTTCCACAATACGCGCCAGGCAGTTGCTGGCCGTTTGGTTCTGCTGCCTGTGCTGCCTTGGATCTTGCACGCGGGCAGCATAAGGTAAAAGCTCTCACATTGATGTGCTGCCAAACTCTTGTAGAAACTCCTACCGATGCGAATCACCTACTCGGTATACCACCCTCGCAATGGCGATGAGCACCTTTTTGTATCACGAGGACGAAACACTGGGCGATCTCAGAGTGAGTCCGTCCGTCCCCGATAGATCCCTTGCGCAGCGGCCCTCGCGTGCTGTCTCCTGCTTGCTGATTGGGCAACGCACCGCAACTCTTCCGCGATTTGAGAGCTCCCTGACACGATTCTGTTCACAGGCCCATCTTCCCTCCAAAACTACCCACCATACTTCTCACCACACACCGTCTTGGACCACTTGGCTGTCGACGACTCCCTCATCACACTCCTCGCCATCCGACAACATGAGCAGCATCTTCCAAGCCGCAGAGAACAAGGCCGAGCGCGTGCTCGCGCCGCTGCTCCCAATCCCAGCTTTCGGCGACCTGAGCAAAGCTGCCAACGACGTACGCGAGACCAGAGCGCGCCGCAGGCAGTGGCAGAAGCGAGCGGGGCGTGGAGCAGAAAGCATGCTGACGGGGCAATAGCTCATCAACAAGGACTTCTACCACACCAGCCAAGGTTTGTGCTGAAGAAGAGCTGCAAACAGCATGAAAGCGCGCCAATACTGACTGCGAGCTGCAGCGACGCTCGATGTCAAGCTAAAGGCACCAAGCGGCACCAACGTCACCATCAAGGGCAAGCAAGGCTTCGATGGCGCAACCGCAGGTTCCGTAGGTCTTTTCTCACACGGACAATAGCGCTCCACGTACTGACACAAACGATAGATTGAGGGCAAGCACACTCTCAAGCCTCAGGGTACGCAGCTTCCATCTCCTACGTCTTCAGAACCCACAGTAGATTCAGCACCAGAACCAGCACCACTCCCAGTCCCAGTCCCAGCACAACCTTCGCAAAAGAGAGTCAGACAGTCGAAACAGGCGCGAAAGCAGAAGCCTGCACGGGGTTTCCTGCGCACTACGGGACTTTTCATGGCACTCCCCTCACCCATACGCACAAAACTATATCTATTCGCTTACGGCGCACCGAGCGGCGACGGCACAATGGGAGAGTTTGGGCTGACGTACAAAACCAAAGGTGTCACCATCACCCAGGCTTGGTCGACCGCAGCCCTCCTCGACAGCAAGGTCGAGCTCGTAGACGCCGTGGCCCCTGGTGTCAAGGTCGAGCTCCAGAACCTCTGGAACCCTTCTAAGGAGGGCTCCGCCGCCCAGAAGGTCAACGCCGCCTTCAAGAACCCAAACGTTCACGCCCGCTCGTTCGTCAACTACGGCACTGCCAAGGGCAACATCGACGCCATCGTCGACTTCGTTGCTGGATCTGACGGCTTCCTCGTCGGAGGTGAGGCTGGTTACGATGTGCAAAAGGCTGCGGTCACCAGATACTCCCTCGGTCTCGGCTACCAGACCCCAAGCTACGTTGCCAGCATCGTCGGCACCCAAAACCTGACCACCATTGCTGCAAGCTACTACCAGAAGGTCAACTCGGCCGTCGAGGTCGGTGCCAAGGCTGGCTACGACGTGCAGGCACAGAAGGCCAGCGGTCTCGAGCTCGCCTCCAAGTACAAGCTTGACCCTCTCTCATTCGCCAAGGTAACCAAGCACTTCTCGCACTAGATTGCTACCGTCCACTGACACACTGCACAGGCCAAGATCAACGACCGTGGTATCGCCGCTCTCGCCTACAGCACCAAGCTCAATGCAGGCACCACTCTCGGCCTCGGTCTCTCCCTCGACACCAAGTCGCTCAACGAGGCTGGCCACAAGGTCGGCACCTCGCTCACCTTCGAGGGTTAGATGTAACAACAGAAACTGCATGGAGATCGCAAGGGTGTGAAGAGGAGAGATCGAAGCATGGGGAGCTGTTCTCGAAATTAGAGAGTTTGTCACTGCTCGTTTCTTCAGCTGCTGGCTTCGCCAGCTCATGAGATATACCCAACTGTACCAAGTCATATCTGTAACAACGTCAGCTACTGCCTCTGTACTTTGAATTTGCTGTTGGTTCCGTGCTCGGCCGCAAATATGCCGTGCTTGCAGGGGTGCTTGCAAGCCTTCCCCATCATGGAGTCTCCGCGTGGTCATCCTGCTCATCACTTCGCTTGTGTCCTGTCCAGTGTCCGCACTTCTCGAACCTCCGGCACGATTTCACTCGCAAGCGATGTCTCGTCATCACTGGTCCAAGGCCAAGCACGATGGTGCCCTCGTGCCACGCCCACTAGGCCTTCCGAGACCAGAGAGGTGGATCAAGCCAAGCGCGAGACCGGCGACATCATCCTCTCCTTCAGAAGGTAACCAGCACTTCACACGGTCCTCATATCCCATGTTGCTGCTATGTGTCTCTGGAATTGATTGGCACGCGCGAGGGACAAAAGCTCCTGATGCTCAAGTCCAGCTGCACGAGAGCGAGCTCGTCCACAGGCGATCATCTGCCGCTCTGCCATGCCACTCTAGAGACCGCGAAACTACACCCGCCAGATTTCCTGCCCGCACCACAGATCTGCCGGAGCCTAAAGGAACTTCCTCGCAAGCTCCGTCTCGCCAAGTGGTAATGGTGCACAGAGCGGCATTGCGCTCATCCTGCCGTAGAGCTCCGCTGCACATTATCACCAAGTCCCGACTGACAACGCTTTTCCTTTCGTCTTTCTCACTTGCTCATACCGGCAGTGACCATGTGGTCGTCTAGTCTACTCATATCACTGGCCCTTGCAGGTAGTTGTTCAGCAGTATCTTCTACTGTTGGTCTTGGCTACGCCACCTACAGTGGGACACATCTAAACAATGGCATCACACAATGGCTTGGACTCCGATATGCCGCACCGCCTGTTGGACCATTGCGATTCGCAGCACCACAAGACTCGTTGAAGGAGGACGGCATCATATCGGCCGCTACACATGGAAAGTCATGCCTTAAAACGGAAGCCACGGGAAGCGTTGCTCCAGATGATGAACGAGACGAAGACTGCTTGTTTCTGGATGTGTATGCACCGAGCAACGCAACAGCAGACAGCAAACTCCCAGTCTTTTTCTTCATTCAAGGCGGAGGCTTCAATCAGTTGAGCAATTCAAACTACAATGGATCTGGAATCATTCAAGCCGCAGAATACGACGCGATCGTGATAGTTTTGAACTATCGCGTTGGAGTCTATGGATTCCTGGCTAGCGCAGAAGTCGAAAATGACGGTAGCGGAGGTATCAATGCTGGACTCAAGGATCAGAGAAAGGCATTGGAGTGGGTGCAGAAGTACATTCGCCACTTTGGCGGGGATCCGAAGCATGTCACGCTTGCAGGTGCCAGCGCAGGAGCACAAAGCGTAGTCCTGCACGTCACAGCTTACGGAGGACGAGACGACGGACTCTTCCAAGCATCTGCTGCCGAATCGCAATCATTCTCCGCGCTCCGAACGATCGAGGAGTCCCAGTTCGCGTACGACAACATCGTCATACGCACAGGCTGCTCGGCTAGCAACGATACTCTAGCATGTCTGCGGAGACTCTCTGCTACGGAGCTCCAATACGAGAACTTCAACACACCCTTCCCTGGCGCCCAGAAAGCGCCACTCTACATGTTCGGCCCCGTACTCGACTACGACTTTGTCAGCGACTATACCATCACTCTTTACGAACAAGGCAAGTTCGTCAAAGTGCCCGCAATCTACGGCGGCGCCACAAACGAAGGCACCGGCTTCGCGTACAAGAACATCTCGTCCTACGGCCAAAGCAGCACATTCCTCCAGAGCCAATTCCCTGCTCTCACTCCAGCTCAACTCGGCAAAATCAACTCTCTATATCCAGTCGAAGGCACCATCACCAATTTCCCCAACGCCAGCCGTTTCTGGCGACAGGCCTCCGACGCTTACGGCGATTTGCGATACACCTGCCCTGGTCAACTCGTCTCTGGTCTCCTGACAAATTACTCCGTGCCCTCGTGGAGCTATCGCTGGAACGCGATCGATTCCCCAGCCAATGCTAGCGGCGATGGTGTCAAGCACACGATTGATGTGCAAGCTATCTTTGGGCCAGAGTACACGCTCGGAGATGCCCCAGATAGTTACCAGAAGGGCGGAGCGAATCACGCGATTGTGGATGTTGTGCAAGGGTACTGGACGAGTTTCATCAGGACTTTCGATCCGAATGCCAAGAGGAGAGCAGGAACGCCGGTGTGGGAGGAATGGGCGAGCAGTGGGCTGGATGGTAGGAGATTGAAATTTGAGACGAATAGCACGGCGATGGAGGGGATTACGCCGAAGCAGTTGGAGAAGTGCGAGTACACAACTAGCATTGGGGTTGCAATTAAGCAGTAGTAGAGATGAGACGATAATGTGTCATGTTCGAGCGATGGTTTTCAATGTTTCCTTCTATCATGGCCTTCTGGCTCTATGCTCCTGTGTGCTTTGGGTATCATCTTTACTCTCTCCAAGTGCTCCCTCAATCTGTCGACTCACGTACCTCCAGCTTCCCCCTTCCTCTTCAGCGGCGCAGGCCGTCCCTCACCGGCAGAAAGGAGTCCCGTAATCGCCGCAATACCTCCCAACACACCCCCAACCACAAAAAAGTTAAACACCGTGTTCCCACCACCCACATCATCGTGACTCGCCCCTTGTTTCCTCTTCACCCTCGCTCGTGCCCGGTTCCTCTCAACGCGCTCCCGCTGAATCTGCTCCTGCGTCTTGAAATGCCCCTGCGCATCGAAATGCGGCACATCGTCCGCAAACCCTTGCGTGAACCCTCCGGGACCCATGCCACCTCCAGGACTATTCGCGTTCGCATTCGAAGCTGCGCGGCCTTGCGCTTCGTGCGTGTGTGAAGCTTTCTCGCTCGCTTCTTGTCGTTTGGCTCCTTGGTCGCCCCAGCCGCCGTTACGGTAGAAAGAGGGTGGCGGGCCTCGGAACTGTGTGCGACGTCTGCTAAGACCCGAGGGGGAGCGGCCGCCCGGGCCTGAGGCCATGTGGCTGGAGTGGGAGCCTGAGTAGGCTGGTCTTCCACCACCTCCACTGCCGCCGCTGCTATGCGAAGAGCGAAGGAAGTCGCGATCGTAGCGTTGTCGTTTTTCCGGAGAGCCGAGGGTCGCGTAGGCTTCGGAGATTTTGACGAAGCGCTCGGAGGCGGTCGGGTCGCTGGGGTGGAGATCCGGGTGGTTGGCCTTGGAGAGGGTATAGAAGGATCTGGACCAATGGTGTGAGTATCATGTGGCTAGTATGTGCAAGAGTGGGCAATCGACGGACTTTTTGATTTCCTTGGGCGTAGCATTGGTCGCGACATTCAATGTGTCGTAGTGGTTTGCCATTTCAGCCTTTTGATCTGCTGAAGCGTGGAAGGGTCGCATTGACAGCGGGGCGGTGGGAGACAGGCGGTGGCGGAGGAGAGGCGAACATGACGTCGCTGCCCGCCTGACAACGCATGATCGCACAATCATGCCAGAGAGCGGACATTGACGAGATGAACAAAGTGGAAGAGGAGAGGATGGCAGTGGGCAAGCCGTGATGATGTAATCGAAGCGTGCAATGACCTTTGGCTGCTATGGTATGCCGTAGCATTCGCAAAGATATGAACGAATAGTTGAGCCTAGAGGCTATCAAGTTCAACCCTTTTGTGATAGCTAGTAGGAGGTACGTTTTCGAGCCGGTGTAGTTAGCACATTTTCTTTCTTCCCGAGGCTCTCTACTGCATTTGCTGCTTCAGCAACTTCGCACCACTGGCACTGTAGACAAGTTCTGCTCTCAGTGGCACTTGTCGGTGTTGGCCGACGAGCTACTTGTATAGCCGCTTTCGGGCCAACACACTACCAAGCATGTCGGCGAGAATATACCCGCATGGTCCTACAAGACCACAAAGTTTGCTTCCAAGGACCTGCAGGTTGTCTGCACAAGAAGATGCCGAGTCGTAGGTGATCCAGGCAGTTCTCCATGTACGAGTGGAGGAGCATCTCCGAGTTGGGATTTTTGTCGAGATATCAGCCCCGATGTGCCCTCATTGCCGTGACAGTTGCTGAGCGCACCTCTTGGGAATGGAGCATTTCTGGAGAAGGCGTCTTGCGAGGAATTTCCTTGTGGATCTGGCGGGAGTCACATCCTTGAGATACGACGCAACACAGATACGACGCTGACACGAGTCCGATGCTACGATCGATGGCCACGCACGCTGTGCTGTGCTGATGAGGCGGGTGAAAGTTCTGGAATGACAGCTTCTAAGGAGAAGATTCGGTCGCGGCGACTCCCCAGGAAGGAAGTGGAGGCCATCTAGAACTACGCCAAGGCTGGGGAACGGCTTGCCGCGCGAGCCGAGACACGTTTTGCACCTACCTCCGTAACTTTTCTCCTCGTCGTTTCGACATGTTTTAACAACCTACAGCGACTCGAAATCCAGACACGAACTGTCCGCTGTGGATCGAAGTGACACGACGACTCATGGATTACTCCTTACTGTCGTGCAACACCCGAGACTTAAGGTAGCAGCACCTATAACGAGACCGCGTGCGTCACGACGTTTTACATAACAAGAACTGAAAAAGGCTTTTGCCTTGCCACGCACTCTTTACGCTAGACTTCTATGGTAATTGAATCCAGGTACCAGAGATCTGCCATGCACTGCTTGTGGGCATTGTGTCCTGCTATACGCGCCCGTGCTTCATCATCGCGTCGTGTTGAAAGAGCATTTAGGCACATCCACGTCACATGTTTGTTGCCATCAGTATAAAATTGAAGCAGCTTCTAGGTTTTCATCACTTTCATTCAATTCGTGGTACGCATGATGGAGCAACAAACACAAAAAACGAGTCCTGGTGAACCAGACGATGATCCGGATATCAACAGAGCCATTGGAGGTGCAGAGCGAGAAAGAAGAGCCCGAGTCCGATTCCACTCGAACGCAGCAGCACATCCACCGACAACCTCTCACATCCCTTCCGTGCCGTCTGCAGTTGTCACTCAAGATCAAATCAGAGCCCCTACGAGGCCACACCCCATACTGCGAGGCAGTTCAAGAGAGGCCATCCCGACACAATCTGGACATGAAAGACCAGACCAGGTCCTGGCAGACCGTGCAGCCGCTGCTGCGCAGAGCCGAGGACATGCAATGGCAGATAGGGTACGAAAAGAATCACCTCCAAGCTCTCGTGGATCCTTTGAGTCTACGGCACCTACCGAAGACGGTGGCAGTGATTACGAGCTACTCGGTCCAAGAGGCATAGAGCTGAAACCCATTGGACATGACGGATACAGCTATGCAGGACCGAGCGGGCTTGCTCAGCACTCTCACAGTTTGAGCCACGATACCTTGGTCGGAACTACATCACAGGACTCCAGTGGGGTTGATCTGGAGGCAGGAAAATCGTATGACAGTCTTCAGAAAGTAGAGGGCCAGCAGAAGCAGAAGCATGAGTTGGACCAGATCTTCAATGGCTACGTTGACGGATCGTACAACGTTCCTCAGCCAGAGAACTACCGCGGAGGAGTTCTCTCGCAGCTGCTCAAGCTTTACAAGCAGACTGATACTGGAAACATTCGTGACGCGTCACCAACAAATCCTGGCCCCCATACTCCTGCACATCGACGGGGAGGCTCTGAATCGTCCGGCACTACCACGCCCGGACGAAGGAAGTGGTACGACCAGCAGAACGATTCTCGCGACACTCTGGCCACACTCATCGGAGCGTCAAAAACTTTGGCAACGCCTGCGAACCCGACTGGAGATGGCCGAGTCCCACGACCGAGCCAGAAACGAAGTGGCAGCATGGCCAATCGACTTAGTGCCCTGTTCAGACAGGAAGAGTCGCAGGTGAAGCTCCACATTTCTGGTATTCTCGCGCGCCAGGAGTTTATCCTGAAGATGTGCAAAGCGCTCATGCTGTATGGAGCTCCGACACATCGCCTCGAAGAATATCTCACAATGACTGCGCGGGCTCTGGAAATCGAGGCCCAATTCCTGTACATTCCAGGTTGCATGATTATCTCCTTTGATGATGCTACCACGCATACGACTGAAGTCAAGCTAGTCCGACTTGCACAGGGTATCGATCTGGGCCGACTGAAGGATGTGCATCGTGTGTACAAGGAGGTTATCCACGATGTCGTCAGCGTGGAAGAAGCCACAGGACAGCTTGACGAGCTCATGGCGAAAAGGCCCAAGTTCCATCCCTGGGTGCGAGTGCTGGTATTTGGCTTGACCAGTGTCGCTGCGGCTCCCTTCTCTTTCAAGGCTCGCCTCATCGACCTGCCACTCTGCTTCTTCTTTGGCTGCCTGGTTGGTGCCCTGCAGCTCATCCTTGCGCCAAAGTCACCACTCTACAGCAACGTCTTTGAGGTCAGTGCGACTGTGCTGGTCAGCTTCTTGGCGAGAGCGTTCGGCAGCATTCGAGGTGGTGGATTGTTCTGCTTCTCGGCACTCGCACAAGGTGGGATTGTCATGTTGCTGCCAGGATACATGTTCCTGTCCTCCTCACTCGAGCTTCAAGCACGGGCAATCGTCCCAGGCTCGATCCGAATTGTCTATGGTGTGGTATACTCGCTGCTCTTGGGATTCGGAATCACCATCGGAGCCGTGCTTTACGGCCTTATGGACGACAATGCCACTTCGGAACTGCAGTGCTCGAATCCGATGCCAGGAACGTACGGCTTCTTCTTTGTCCCGCCCTTCGTGCTTTGCATCAGCATTCTCTATCAAGCCAAGTGGAAGCAGATGCCGATTATGGTCATTGTTGCGTTCGCAGGATACGTGGTGAACTATTACAGCAGTTTACGATTCTCTTCAAGTCCCCAGATTGCCAGCACCCTTGGAGCGTTTGCAGTCGGCGCACTTGCAAACTTGTACTCAAGATTCAGGCATGGCGTGGCTGCTGCCATCCTCATTCCCGCCATCTTCACCCAAGTTCCAGGCGGATTGGCCAGCACGGGCGGCTTATTGAGTGGACTTCGAGTTGCGAACGAAATCACCAACGCTACAACATATGTTAATGGAACGAGCTATGAGGCGCTAGGCGTCGGGTACGGTGCAAGCTCGAACGAACTTGTATTCAACGTTGCCGGCTCGATGATACAGATCGCAGTCGGCATTACGGTTGGGCTCTTCTTGAGCGCCTTGGTTGTGTACCCTCTTGGGAAAAGGAGAAGTGGACTGTTCAGCTTCTGATTTATATCATAGAGCATAGATGTACAGCGATGATTGAAAGCATCTGCATGATGATAGACATGATATGTAAGATATAATAGTTAGAGAGCATGATAGTAGCATCGAGAGCACTCTCGCCATTTCGGCGCCCCCACGCCAAGGCCAATGGCCTCTGCATCTCCACTCCGCCTTGAACCATCGTGAAGCTTTGACATCAACTTCAAACCGCCCTCAAACCCATCGCTACCACGCAGCAAGTGCATGGACAAGCGCCTGAGATTCCGACATACTGCTACAAGTGCGTAGACGATGAGCGAGAGCTCAATGACTTCACCACTCCGCACACTGGGCAAGCTCGTGCCTGAGCTTGACACTGCCTTGAAAGCCTTCCAGAACTCAGAGTCCAAGTTCCGGATATTGAAGACTATACACCCATCTCACGAAGCTCCACAATTGCCATCACGGCCGCCTCAAGATGAGTCTCCAAAGACTTTGTTCATACTGGATTCGTCCTTCAACCCACCATCCATAGCCCACCGGACGCTCGCTCAATCGGCCTTGGAAAGAGCTGCTTCTGATCAGTTTACGAAACCTCACCGTCTGCTACTGCTCTTCGCCATCATGAACGCGGACAAGGCGCCCTCGCCAGCTTCATTCGAGCAGCGACTCGCATTAATGACTGTGTTCGCCCGAGACCTGCAAGACTCTCTGAAGCAGGACTCGCAGAAGTTTGATCCTGTGCCCATCGATATTGGTGTCACGAAGTTACCATACTACACCGACAAGTCTAGAGTAATCGAAACGGAGGGCCAGGAATGGTACCTCGGTAAACCTCACCACATCCATCTGGTGGGCTACGATACTCTGACAAGATTTTTTGGAGCAAAGTACTACAAGGAGTTTGACCCACCTCTGGCTGCGCTCAATCCTTACTTTGATGCAGGACACAGATTGCGAGTGACCCTGCGACCAGATGGCGACTACGGAACAGTCGAAGAGCAAATGGCTTTTGCAAAGAAGCTGGAAACTGGCGAAATGGAAAAGGACGGCGGCAAGCCCGAATGGGCAAAGCAAGTCGAGCTCGTCGCGCCGAATCCCAAAGCCGGAGTGAGCAGCACAAAGATCCGCAAAGCTGCCAAAGCCGGAGACTGGGCGACTGTGAAGCAGCTATGCACGCCTGGAGTAGCTGCCTGGGTGCAACAGCAAGAGCTCTACGCAGGCGACGATAGCGGTGCCAAGATGGCTTGAAGTATTACTACCCAAATCTCTTCTCTATCAGCTGCCAAGTCCACACATTCAGGCCACCTTCCCTCACAGCTTCCTTCTGGCCGCACACCGAGTCATCACGCTAGCCCTTTCGGGCCGGACCCATGCCATGGAGAGAGAGCTACACCGGTATCATGCGAGCTGATCTGCTCTCCCTCAAAGCCGCCAATGAGAGCTCTTTCCACGTTGACCTCACGCCGTGTCACAGTAGACACGTCTGACGCATCTCCAGCATGTCTGCCATACACGGTCACAAGTCCAAGCTAGCCCTGTTCTTCACACGAGCTGAAACAACCAGGTCACTTTCTCACCTTCAAGATATCGAACACCATCACCGTTGATAACACATGGCAAGCTGGCTCTGCACCAACTGTCTCGAAAAAAACCCCGGCGCCCCAGCATTCTGCTCCAACTGCGAAGAACTCACCTGCTCCGACTGTCTCCTCACTAACGGCGGCCAATGGTACACGCACCGTCACGGGCCCCTCCGCCAACAATACTTCCACGCCTCGCAACGCAGCCTCATAGCACCCGAACTCTGGTCCGAGCAGCTCCCGCCTCCAACTAACGCGCAGCAAATCATGGAACTCGCAGAAGACTACTGGTTCGGCGTGCGCGAGAAGCAAGGCGAAGCGGTTGCGGCGCATCGGAGAGTCTGCGCTGATCGAGGGTTCGCGGAGGCGTTTGGGCATGAGAACGAGGATTACAAGTGGATTTGGGGCGGCGAGTGGCAGAGGGCTATGGTGTTGGTGTGGTACTTTGCTGATGCGGAGAGGGCGGCGGTGGTGGATGATGAGGCGGATGTGCCGTGGGAGGATGAGTGGGAGGATGGGTTGGAGGAGGATGAGTTGCAGACTATGGCTGCGGAGGTCTTGGGGCGGTGAGGGTGGGAGATGCGATGGGATGGAATGCCGAGGCCTGTCTGTGTGCAGCTCAGCTTCGTGCTCGTTGGTGTGACGCGGTTGATGAGCTGATTTGTAGTGCTGTTTAGTCAACTGTGTGACGTGCTTGATAGTCGTAGGCTTCAGGAATCTACTCTCATTCTATCCCAAGGCAATGTAGCACTCGATCGTACTATGTGTGCAAGGGATTTCATGTGATGTCTCCAACATCAGCACCCTTCCTATCGCAAAGCAAGACTTGGCAACTGCTTTGCAGACCTGTCGGGAGGTGTTGCTGCTGCTGCAAGCTCAGATCGAGCTTGGTCGTCATCGCCTGGCAACCCACGTACCACGAAATGCTCGACTCTTCCTTGTTGTTCTCGATCGAATTTCACCCAGCATCCATCTTTGCACGCCTCTCGATCTCGGTTGTGCTCCGTCGCTGAGATATCGCACTGCCACACGGCTGCTAGTGAGTTGTAGTACCGCTTCATTTCAGCCGTGCTCCTCGTCACAGCTGACTTCTTGACCCTTCGTCAAAAGTGTCGTTGGAGACCATTCAACCTCAATCAGAATCCAACCCGATGACAGTGGGCTCCTTCCGGGCGGGAAGATCAGCCGTAGACGTCTGTCGAGCTCCGGAATCGTCGATCGTGTAGAGAACGTCTCCAGCACGGGGGCCAGAATGAGCCTTCTGCTTCTTCTTCGGCCTCGCTGAGCTGTCGTCGTCATCTCGCTCGCGTTTGATTCTTGTCGCGCGAGCCTTCATCTCCCTGTACTGCTTCTGGAGCTCCCGGATCTCTTCCATGGTCAAGTCCTCTTTCTCCTCCAAGGGCGGTGGCGATGGCGTCCGTGGGACGATCATTTCAGCCTTGAGGCTGGCTACGTGACAGTCAGCACTGCACCCACAATGTCCAAGCTTCACACTCACCTAACGAGCGGTACTTGAATAGGAAAGTTGCTGCAGGTCCACTTTCGGCATCAATTGGGACGGTCTTCCAGAATTTGCCCGTTTTTGACGTTTCTGACGAGGGCTCGGGATCTGCAAACCTGGGCATGTCAGCAGATGCGCGTGTGCTCTTCTCTCAGTGCGACAAACCCAGCAGCATGCGAAACTGCTAGTCCCTTCAATCCCTTCTCGGGGACGATACCAAATTCTTTGACCTGGTGGAATCTCCGAGCACTTTCATGCCGTACGATTTGGTACTGGAATTCGACTTTGAGTGAACCAACATTCTTGATAGACTGTGCCTCTTGCGTGTATAGATTGTTGTCCTCCACTGGATGCCATTAGTACCTCGTTCCGCCCCAGCTCGGCTTGTAACCCATGAACGGACCTGTCTCCAGCGCATCAAACTTATATTTCCGGATGATGTTGTTCGGCATATCACACCCATGGCTCAGGTAAATCCCGGGGTTGCGCGGAACTCTCTTTGGCCCGGAGAAGAGAACACTGTCGACATCGTTTCCATCGAGGTAGAAATAAATGCCGAGACCGTCCCCTTCATAGCGGACCGCTGGAGACACTGTGACCCGCACTGCGAAAATCTGGTCCGTTTTCGACTCCACGTAGCATGTGGTGGTCTTCGGCTCTTCGTCCGCTTCGCTGTCGATGTACTCGTGAAGTGGCTGGCCATCGACAAGAATGCTGACTTCGACGCCAGGAAGAGTATCATTTATGGCCATGATGGCTCCCACACAGGCATCCGCCACCTCGCGTTGTGTATCGCTGCGTTGCTGCTTGAGTCTGGAAGAATGTTGTTGCAATTTGAAGTGGAGTCTTTAGGTTGAAGTGTAAGGAAGAAAGCAAGGACTGATGCGAAGATCTTTTATCTTGCGGAAGTGAGGTTGCTGTGGAGGTTCTTGTTTCATGATTCACCTGCGAAGTAAGCAGCTTCTTGTAAGTGTATGTTGAGAGTGGCCCTCAAGTGAAAAATGTGAAGTGAGGAGCGCTTTTGTGAAGCCATCAGGCTGTTACCGCAAGTCCGTCTGCCGGCCGCTCGGACTCTCACTCCACTCATGCCACAAGGTACATCATCGCTCTCCGCCTTGCAGTCTTGCTATTCGAGCTCAACCACCTCGACCTCTCGCTGTGGGCTGTCGGCATATGGCATCTCCCGGAAAGAGCCTGACTCATCCACCTCGAGCAGCGTGCGTCCTGTAGTCTGGCGGCGAGCCTTCCTTGGGCGCGGATTGTCGTCACTACGCTCGCGCTTGACTTTGACAGCCAATTCGTCTTTTTCCTGTTATTTACTCAGCAAGGCGATCAACAGATAGATATGAGTCAATTATACTTTTGCTGCTCGGGCGCGTTTCTGCAGTTCCGCGAGTTCCTCCCGGCTCAAGCTGTCGAAGTCACGGTCTTCAAGAGGCGGCGGAGTCGGCGTGCGTGGTATGATCAGCAGGCTTTTGAGTGCATCTGTGGTCCAAAGGTGTCAGCGAAAGAAAAGATGATAGCGCGTGATCTGACCTACCTAGCGAGCGATAGCGGAATTCAAATCTGGCGGCAGGCACGGGAAGGTCGTTTGTGTCGACGGTAAGGTACTCGCAATGAACATTGCTTTCGCTCTGACGGTACTCTATGGGCTCATCCAGACTGCAACAGAGTCAGCGGAACGCTTCCGTGGAAACTTTCGGACTACATACGAGGCGTTGTGTGAGAGCGCACTGCCCTTGAGCGCTTTTTCAGACATGATGCCGATGTCTTTCGGAACTTTGTGGAAAAGCGGCGCGCTGTCCTCCGATCTCATGTTCTTGATGCAAAACGCCACGATACACACCGTGCCGAGTCGCTCAACTAGTTCTGCTTCTTCGCTCGTTTGATGCGCATCACTGGCTGCTTATGTTCAGCGGTCTCACAGTAAACCATTTGCGCAGCGACTTACCTGTCTTTATGGTGCCGAATCTGAATGGGCGGAGGCAAGTCTGTGTTGTCTGGCAGCCTTTAAAACTGAATTTGACATCTTCCTTATGGCAATCAGACCACACCATGGCGGCGACGTCTTGGGTTTCACCATCGACCATGCATTCCAGCACCAAGCCCACTCCGACTGTCCTGAAGCCTTTGGGAACAGCGACCTTGATCGAAAATCTCCTGTTCGCGGCAGCTTCGACGTAGCGCACAACGCTTACAGCCTCGTCTTTTTTGTTGTATTCGGGGTACTCTCTCAACGGATCCCCGTCGACTTCGATAGTCACCTGCAGACCTGGTAGGGCTTGAGTAATAGCCATCCTGTGTTTAGTGAAGTCGATGTGTGTGCTGGATGGTATTTGGACTGCAATGGTTTGGTATGGAGGTCATCTGTCAGAGTGGTTGAACATGCTATCAAGTGAGCAGCACATCAAATCTTCAATTTGCCATGCGTGACTGAGCCATTTTTGGCACGCGTTTCTGCAATGGCCGCAAGGTGAAGCACGCGCAAGTGAGGACGGGTGATTGTTGGTGGAATTCCAAGTACTCTTCAATTCAGCTTGTTCTCATCTGATAGTTGCTTGACTGGTGTCATCATCAACGTGAGAGTGATTGACAACTCCTTGCAGTACCTCCCTGCACACAGCAGCATGAGTCGAGATTCGGCATCAATGTGAAGCTCCAAGACGGGCAAAGAAGGCTGGACTCATGTCTTAAGGTTGTCAGCTTCACAGTGCGTAGCGTATGGTTTGAAGTGCTCCTGCGAGATGAACAGAAAATGGAAGAGAGAAAGAGAAAAAGAGAGAAAAAAAGAAAGGAAGAAGCAAGATGAAGTTGTGCCGGAGAAACCCGCAATAGAACTAGTTCGCACGGCGATGGCGATTGCGACATCACACACGGGAAGAGAAGAGATAGGCGTCAACTATATAGCAGTGTGCCAGTCCCAATATGTAGCCACCTTCCACTCCCTACATCTCACCATTCTACCATGTCGACGCTGTCCAACGCTTTCTCGTCGACGTCGAACGCGACGGCCGTGGTGGTGCCCGGCCCGCCGGCGCAGGAAATCAGCTACAAGCAGCTCTACGCCGACATTCTGTCCTTCCAGCACAAACTCGCCCGACTCGGCATTGTCCCTGGCGCGGCCGTGTCGATAGCGCTGCCCAACAACTACGCCTTCATCGTGTCCTTTCTCGCGTCGGCTTGGCAGCGAGGCATTGCCGCCCCGCTGAATCCGGCCTACAAGCAGAGCGAGTTCGAGTTCTACATTGACGATCTGTCCTCGGCGCTGGTGCTGGTGCCGCACGGACAGGCAGATGGGCCTGCGGTCAAGGCTGCCCGGAGATACAATGCTGCGGTGGCCGAATGCTACCAGGACCCCAAGACGGGCGAGATCGTGCTGGACGTGAAGGACGAGGGAAAGCTCGCAGGCCATGGCAATGTGAAGGTCGAGCAGGCACAGCCTGAAGACACGGCGCTCGTCCTGCACACTTCGGGCACTACAGGCAGGCCTAAGGTAGGACACGTGAACAGTGGAGTGTTGGACGGCGGGCATTGACACGATGACAGGCTGTTCCTCTCTCCCACCGCAACCTCACCCGGACCATGTTGAACATCAAGAACACCTACGATCTCTCTCCATCAGATCGCACCATGCTCGTGATGCCTCTGTTCCACGTCCATGGCCTTCTCGCAGGCTTCCTGGCTCCTCTTGCGTCTGGAGGATCAGTCATTGTACCAGGCGCATTCTCCGCCAGCACGTTCTGGAACCACTTCGTTACGCACAAGGCCAATTGGTACACCGCAGTCCCGACGATCCACCAAATCCTGCTCAAGACCCCCTCAGCCTGGCCGAACCCGCTCCCCAACATTCGCTTCATCCGCAGCTGCAGTAGCCCTCTCAGCCCTAAGATCTTCCACGACCTCGAGTCCGCCTTCAAAGCACCGGTGCTCGAAGCATACGCAATGACTGAGGCATCACATCAAATGACATCGAACCAGCTTCCGAGCAAAGGGAAACGAAAGCCTGGATCGGTGGGCGTCGGTCAAGGTGTAGAGGTTGTGATTCTGGATGCGGCAGGCAACAAGGTAGCGCAAGGGACACAAGGCGAGATCTCGATCAAGGGCGACAATGTGACAAAGGGATACCTGAACAACGACAAGGCGAACGCCGAAGCCTTTACGGGAAATGGATACTTTCGCACTGGTGACCAAGGCTTCTTAGATGAGGAAGGATACGTGATCATTACAGGAAGAATCAAGGAGTTGATCAACAAGGGTGGCGAGAAGATCAGCCCGATCGAGCTGGACAATACTCTAGCGCAGCATCCCAAGGTCAGCGAGGCCGTGTCCTTTGCCATACCCGATGAGCTATACGGCCAAGACGTCGGCGTTGCGATCGTGGTCAAAGATGGCCAGGAGTTGACGAAAGAGGAGTTAATTGCGTACATGAAGGAGAAGGTCGCCAAGTTCAAGGTGCCGAAGAAGGTGTACTTTGTGAAGATTATGCCCAAGACAGCAACAGGCAAGATTCAGAGGAGGAACATTGCGGATGCGATGTTGAAGTCGGATGAGCCGAAGGCGAAGTTGTAGATTACTCAGATTTGTTTACATAGAGTCAAGGATCTGTAGCAGTGCGGCAACTCTTTCTTACTCCTGAACGTGCATTTCCTCCCACTACACAGCCACCGCGTAATCCTTTAGCCTAAGCCCGCTCATACCCCCACTCTGTCACCTTAAGCCGAGATCGCTTCACGTCAGGTCAACAAAGTCCCGGACCAGCGTCAGACGAACTTCTTCCTCCTCAATGCCACCTCGACTTCTCCTCTCACGATCCGTCCTCAAGCTCTACACTTGTCCAATAATCTCACAAACCCGCCAGTTCGCACTCTCACCCGCAAACATGGGCAAGCAGGAATGGATGGTATGCAACTACATCTCTCCTCCAACACGATTCCCCTCTCGTTCACGAAGACGGAGGGGAAACATACCTTATCATGGGAAAATACTACACAAACTACCCCTAAACTACGAACAGGTCATCCTCCCCGATAAACCCAACGCCCTCGCATCCCGCATGGAAATCCGTCCGTATGCTCTCCCCTTCATCCACCACACCAACTTCACCTAATCTCTCACCCTGCAGCCAACACCTCGAAGCCATAAAGCCCCACATCGCATCCGGCCTCCTCGTCCTCGGCGGCGCCTCGCTCGACGAGCCCCTCAAAGACGGCCAACCGCCCAAAATCAACGGCAGTGTTCTGATGGCGGAAGCAGACACGAAAGAGGAAGTGATGGAATTGGTCAAGGGCGATGTGTATTATTCGAGTGGGGTCTGGGATATTGAAAAGGTGAGTCGAACGGTGGAAGACGTGACGGGGGAAGAGGGAGGGAGATGTGCTGACTTGTGAATTACAGATTCAGATTTTCCCGTTCAAGAGTGCGGTGAGAGAGCCGCTGAAGTAAGAATAGTAGAGTGGAAGGAGGATGTATCATGCGAAAAGAGTAATTGTAGGTAGCTGGCGACCGAGACTCGTTGAAACAACCTCATTCTCCTCTACAACTTCCATGAGCTTATTCCACCCCTGCTCCACCAAGCAGACTTGCCCGCCAGTCAGATTTCAATCGATAACGCGTGGCTCAGGAATCGACACACGCAAAGGCTGCAGCTCAATCTCAATGCCCGCCAACGGACTCGCCTGCCACGCATCCTGCGGCGCATCCGAGCCAGACCGCTTCTTCTCCGGAATCTTGAAAGTCATTTTCTGCCCAGACATTTCCTTCTCGAGCATACGATTCGGCCACATGACCATCTCGTCGTGGTCCCGATTTAGTCGTTTGGACATACTGATCAATATCGAGACAAACAAGAGCCATCGCCAGGAGTGCGTCGTGTCCTACATCCAGCACCTCATTAGCCTAGCGAGCATGATGGCGGCCTCAATGAAGTACGTATGATCGTCCAGGAGTGTCGCAAGTGCGGTCTCAGATCGGCCATCCTTCTCCTCGTCGGACAAGGCATCGGAACCTCCAATGTGCCTTCGTCGTATTCAGAATCCTCGTCCTCATCGCCGGGATATTCGCCGTTGCTGTGTGAGTAACTCGGCTTCCAGCTGGTCATGTCAAAGTGAGAGCAGATGGAAGGATCTCAATGGTGCCGAAGGCGATCGTATCGTTCACGCTGGAGAGGACCCCATGTAGGCAAGGCATCGAGCTAGAAATCGACCACGCGCCTACTGGTTGTTGCTCACTGACCATGTGCTTGAGCACATGCAGTTTGGCCTTGATGCGCTGTTTGCCTTCAGCATCTCGAGCCGTGATGACCAGATGTTGGGAGGAGGTCAACTGGGCAGAAGTCAAGAGCTGACGGACCATGGTACCCGCGACTTCTTTTCATCACCGCCATGAGTGCCAAGAGACTGGTCATTGGAGAACTCTACCTACAGATAAGGGCGCAATTGAACACATTTCCGTATAGCTCCATAGAGGACTGGTTGTATCCCAAAACTGTTAGAAATGGTGCACTCATGAGTATCACGAATCGTACAACCGAACACGTTCTCTCTCACTCGGCATTTCCACCTGCTGTCTTCGAGCCATCTTTACTTCGCGATGAACAGCTCCCCATGTGACCCCACCTCGAGCCACCCAAGTTTCAGGAGCAGTGCGAGTCATGGGGTTCTTCATATCGATCCCACATGGTCTGAAGAACGGCCTTTGCTGAACGCTCATGTACGAGGTTCAGAAGTCCCTATTAGTGACCTACCAGTGATCTATGATGAACAGTCCCAGAATTGCATCGTCACGACCTCACATCGACGCCCCAGTTACTGTATACAGGTCAGCTGTACATTGATCGGACGAGTCTTGAATAGACAGAATGGTCCCCTGCTTTCCGCATCCTGCAGTGAGTAGGTACTGTACATAATATCCACTTCCCTCCATATTGCTCCTTTATGTCAGGCCATTGACCGACATATGACCACAACCTACCCGCAACAGAGCAAGATCGCTGCAACTCCACTCGCGCCCACGCATGTATAATTCATTCGCTGCGTCGGACCTCCAACACTTGGACAGGCTGCGCTTCGCGAAATGCAAGATTCGGACGATGAAGCAATTCTAGCAGCGCTGGTGGAACGGACAACATGTTCACTTGAACGACATATTAGCTTTTCTTTTCAATCATCGTCTTCAAGCATTGCCGGGCTTCTCCTCGGTATCGATGTGCCAGACAACGTAATTCGGTAGGCCATACACGCCATAGCCAGCTCGTCTCGCCATCTTGGCAAAACCTTCGGTCTCGGCCTGATTTTCAAACGCATAGCAGGGGAAGTTGACACCTAACACGTGTGAGCAATCATTGACAAGAAGTCGTCTTATCCCACTTACCAGAGCGGTGCACATCGGCTTTGACAAGAATGCTGACGCCTCCAATTCCATCCAGCGGGATCTCGACGTCTTTGTTATCTCGCCAGTCGCCCATGCGAGCCATATATTTGCGGCCAGTCTGGTATTCTTTGTAGCCTGTAGGAGCGTCAGTCAGCGGTGCAATGGCGCAGCTAGAAGGACTATCGCACCTTCGGCAAGAATGACGTCCTTGTCCAGCGAGCTCGCCAACTTCAAGCCCTGTTCAGACTCCTGCCAGGAGTTGTAATCGAAGCGTCCCTCAATATCACGCCCGTTCTCGTAGCGGTGGAACCAGACATCTGCAAAGCCATTAGCCTTTTCGGTGTTTCACTTGGGTGTCTTTCCACGTACTGGGCACAAGGACATCGCGATCGTGCGCGACGAAGTCCTCAATTATCCTGTTCGGGCTGTCTTTGATGTCCACATCTCTCCAGTAGACCCAGCTGTGTTCTGGTTTCAGTGCCGCAGACAGCAGATAATTCCTTGCCTTGCCCATTGCTTTCCTTCTCGGTCCTTGGGCCGCAAAGCCATGCCTCGCTTCGACATCCTGTTCTCCTGCCACGTTGAAATCTTTGGACACAATCATCACACTCCTGAATGGGATGTTATCCGGCCGTGCCTGAATCCTTTCCAGCTCCATACTCAGCACGGCAAGCGTGTCATCTGTGCTATCGCCGACCAGAAACGCCAAATCAATGAGTTTGTGTGGGTAAGTGAGCTGCGAGAGCAGGTCAAAGTGTTGCTCGATGTAGGGCGCGGCGTTGCGCAACGGGGTCAGGATGAGTACTCGCTCTTCGTTCGCGAGGGCTTTCGGAGTGGACATGATCGGATTGAGGTCCACGTGCTGGATGCTCGAGCTGTTGATCTCAATGGGCTCGTGGTGGTTGAAGATGACCGGTGTCTGTAGATGCCCTGCCCATTGCGCTTGTTCGTTCGGTGTCATCTGCATGGGCGACTTTGCGGGACCAAAGCAGTAAAACCTGCCCGTGGAATTAGCGCACGCACTGTGAGCGGCTACTATGTGCACGTTGCTACACTTACTTCTGGAAGTCATCGGCCGTCCCCCGTACACCATTCCATATCAATATGATGATGCCGGCAATCGCAACGAACAGTAGGAATCGCGTCCGCGCCAGGAAGTTCCATATGGCTCGACTGGGCGGTAGTCTGGCGCGCGCACTCTTCCACGTCATGCCCGTGCCCTTGGGGAGCAGCATGGCGGGCGTTGGGAGGCTTCGAGCGCCCACGGGCGTCGGCAGTCCACGTACGCTGCTGCTTCGCTGGCGGACCGTCGGTTCAGCCACGATGAGGGATGTGCGCCAGCTATCGCCGTGGCAGGTCCGATGAGTGGCAGCGGCGGCAACGCTGGATAGGGAATGGGCGTCGTGGGCGGTGGAGACGGTGGCAGCGGAGTTCAATGGACAATAACGAGCGGCGTGGTGGTGGACTGCAGTCTCGCGGACGCGGCCGTGGTCGAACGAAGAGTCTCGAAGGAGAGGGTCGCTCGCTCTTGGCGCGCCTTCCAGTTCGTTGGTCTCACCCGCTTGCAGATCATGGAGTGTCGTCCGGAGACTCCTTCACCAGCACTTCTCCATCTCACATCTCATCATCGCATATCCGCAGCGCAGTCTCCTCCACGCACGATCCCCCCAACGCGTACACGGTCCATGTCCATGTCCGCTGCCGCCTGCTGCTGCCTCGATACAGCCAGCTGCCGATGATGTCGCAACTCGGTCGCCACTGCAAATGCCGTGACGCGTAGCATTCTGCAGAAAGCTTGATAAAGTAGCTTTGGCGCCTACAGTAGGTGGCGGACACGCTGCCGTCGGAATAGCAACACGGGACGACAGCTCATCCCAGATTGTGAGTCGAATGGTGAGCTTGATGGTTGGAGTTTCCATCCCAGGCGAAAGCTCTGTCAACGTAGTGGGATGCATTTGACCGACTGTCTCCCATATGCCTCGCGCGGACCATGCAATTGAATATCTGGATCACGACTTCCCGTGGCCAAGCCATCAACCACGGCAAGTCTCAACAAGCAACATCTGCGTTAAGCTTACCGCGACAGGTGAAGACGGCACATCAATGACTGACGGCGCGGCACAGTACCTGCCATGATGCTTCTAATACCGACCTCGGACAGACACCAGCACACCAAATGCTGCGACTTGGAGTATGAAGCCGTGGAAGCGCCGTCTCAAGTGTGCGCTGTATGCTCTCCGAACGGCATCATTCAAGTTTGAGACAGCTCTGTCGCCAATAGAGTCCTCGCCAGAAGTCTGCAAGGTCTGCTGAAGCTTACAACTTCTCTTGTTGACACTGGTGAGACTCTCAGAGAAGAGCTTCTGGTCACACCAACCCACTTGAAGACGTTCAGACGTCAGACACACAACAACGGATCCATCTGCGAACTGGGGCACACTGACAGCAGCATCCCGACAGTCAACGTCTCTAGTTCTCGATGACAGCTCTGTGTGCTGCAGCCTCCAAATCGAGTGCAAGACTGCCTGCATGCGCATCGTCGACCGTTGCCCCAGAGTGGTGTGGCCCGAGCACATGTTGCCACAGCATGAGCTGTCTCACGTCGGGGTCGTGGTGTTCAATGGGACGGCTTCCACATGCCGGCTGCTAGCATGGCCGTTGTGGCTGCATGTGCGGATGCCGGCTCACATCGAGCCTTCAAGGAAGCACAATCGACAAGAAGGTCCGCGCAACATCACTGCCATGCAACGTGCCAGATCCTCGCAGCCTTCCACTGGTGCGCAGGCTCGGCTGGCTAGCGAGCCAGGCACATTGCAAGGAGCGTTTCCGCAAAGTTTTCCACGTGGGCGCCCAGCAGTATGACATGAGAGACAGCATTGACACCCATCAAAAGTAAACTCGACTACGCAGTCGTTGTTGTGTTGTTGTTGAGATGCCAATAGCCAACGCATAGGAACTCGCGCGTTATGAGGCGCCAGATTTTGGTCGTCAATGCCGTATCCATCCGAATGCTGCTCTGATTGAAGCCCAAGCTGTACCTGTTCTTGGACGGTCATGGGTCTCCTCCAATTGCATGAGCTGTGCTCCCATGGAGTCTCGTCCGAACCCCGACATGTAGTTCACGTAGCATGACAAGCGGCCCACGTCCCGACCAACCAGTCTCCCGACAACATTATGAAACGTAGCAAGAGAACGCAGTCGGAGTCTCTGACTGACATGTGCCCCAGCCAGTCTCTCCGACTCTCCCACCATCATACGTCAAAGAGTCGGGAGAATGCCAACTCACCGACTCTGCCCCATGCATCCTGCACCTCTCACGCATGTCACTAAATAAAAAGCGGGTAGGTGCGTTGCGTGCGTGCGCAAGCCTGGCGCTTACCCGTCCGGGCCGACGAGTAGCTCGCAATCGAGCTCACTTGTCCCCCTGACGAAGAAACCCAGGACTTTGGAACTGATCGTATTGACTACCTCGCCTAGACGAGTGGCGGATCTGTTCTATCAGCCAGTGTCTCAGATTTCCGCAAGTCGAATCCGATAAAACTCGACGAGGAAGAAGGGAAACCGGGCAAGGCGAGGGCGAGGGCGAGGGCGAGGGGGGAGAAGAGGGAGAGTGCGCATGTGCAGGCTACAAGGTGTTTTTCGTTCTTCTAAGCGTTGGTTCTCTCGCTGCAGCGCCCCCTTTCTCTCAACTGCAGGCCAGAACCACACTATGGCTACCAAATACATTAATTGTCTTCTACCTCTGCATACCAACTGCTTTTTCGTTGCCGTCGTCGTTGTCGTCGTGAATATGTCCTCCGCAGCCTGTTGGCGCCACGTCTGTGCTATGTATGATACAGATACTTTTCTCTTTCCCATCCAAAAACTTCAAATTCAGCCCGTCGAAAATGTGGTAGTAGATACATGTGCCGCCCGTTTGCGATTTCAAACGCCAGTATGAAACAAAGCAAGTGGCCAAATCAAGTCAGTTCGCTCTCCGCCCAAAAAGATCGATCGCTGTGCCTCTGGAGGCTCGGAATGTTATAGTCAGAAGTGATCGCTCGCTCGCTCACTTTTTCTTGCCAACGCTAATAAATGATGTGACAGCCGAGATGCATAAGCCAAGCAGGCCTAGTGTCGGGATGGGCGATGCGGGAGGGGAAGAAACGGACGTGGTTGCTGCGTTGATGCAGCACGAGACCCGTACATGGCCTGCTCGCGTGTCATACCCAGGCTAGCAATGTAGCTGTCCTCTCTGCGTCGGAAGATGGCTGATTTGCGTGTCTTGCGGCACTCGATCCAGTCAGGGGAGCCGTGAACGCTGCACGCTTTAGACTTGCTGTCCTCGTGGCTGCAGGGCAGCTCGCCTTGAGGAAGCTCGAGGAAGGTGCCCTCCCCTGGTCGGTAGTCGGGTGCGAGGCAGCCTTCTGCGATCTGCTGCATTTCACGCTCAAACTCGGCCAAACGACCGTTTTGAATTGCACGGCAGCGTTCTTGGTGAAGCAGGTAGGCCCCAACAGCCTCTTCTGCGCGAAGGACATTGATCTTGCAAGAAGTGAGACCCGCACTGTTCCCATTCCCACCGCTCTGCTCGATTCTCTCCCAGCCGCAGTACTGGAAAAGAGTATCTTCGTGGCGGGCCACGACCGCGGCTTGGAGGCCTCTGTTGTGCTTCTCCTTTTCGGTCTTCATTGCCTTCCTGTCACGCGCGGGGATCCCGTTGACCGCGGATGCCCGTCTCTGGTTGCGTCTTGCGACCTTGGTCTTGGTTGCCCTAGAAGTGCTTTGTGACATGCGTTGGGAGACGGAGACCGAAGACTCCCTGCTGGAGCTCGGGGTGAACATCGCAGCCGTGGAATCCGTATCCGAGGCGCCAGATGATGAGGGCGAAGGGGGATATTGAGAGATGATCCCGTGTTGGACCGAAGACGGTCCACGCCAAGCGCACATCGTCTGGTGTGCCTGGAGTGACTGAAGGTCGTCGAATGTGTGCCGGCAGTTCTCACACGAAATAGTGTGATAGAACGATGATATGGACGGCAGCGTCGTGGCACTACACAAGTCAGTGCCCAAGTCTTCAATCCAAAGACGTCTTCACTTACAACGCTGCCTGACTTTGGTTTCTGTTGTGAAACATGGTTGGTGGCTGATCGGAGGTGGAGAGTTGGGGGATGGATTGCGGAAGAGACACAATAGCAAGAGAAACTGTGGGATGAATTGTGGTAGAGGCACAGTGGCAAGAGAGCATGTGGTATTTAAGCTCGAGAGAGCATCCATGTTGTTGTTGTTACTGCTCTCATCTGTGAGACGCATGTGGACCGCAAGACAGCTGTCGTCGAAACCAAGGCCCACCATATCTTGCAGCCGGACGCGCTAAGCAGCAGCAGTGCAATGTGCTAGGATATGGCGGTAAAGTTTTGCAAGATCGTGACGCATGGGGGTAAACAGACGTGACGAGGCGCTCAGAGCAGCAGACTCGGACAGCTTCGCCCGGGTGAAGGTACAATTGGTCGCATTATATCTGGTAGTGCATGATGTTCCTGGCGTGATAGCGATGCTGTTGCGGAAGAAGAGTTCCACGGGCCCTGCCGAGTCGCTTCCACTGATCGGTGCCGGGTCATGATGCTCTTGCCAGCCTGCCGACGCAGTTGAGGGTCCAGTGGGTAGATGGCCGAGCATTTTGGTTTGCACACCGCCCAGCTCAGTGAGGTCTCTGCTCCATATCCTGCGCGTGCCGTTGTACAACTGCATGTCAATGCGTCGGGCGTTAAGGAACGTTTGTTCCGGACACCCTCGAGCGAGGTGAAGATAGCATTCTCTCGGCGTGGCTCATGCCTTTTCCCGGAGAACGAGCGAACGAGCCCAGGCATATGCTGCTTTCCGCTTTTCTCGGCCGCCGACAGTAGGAGAAGGCGCTGTGCATAAGATGCCTCAGTATCCAAGCGACGCGGCAAGTACACTTGCCTGCAGTCTTTCGTCTCGATTCCTGCAGACTTTTATGGTCCAGTGTCGTGCGAGGCTCGCGGCAATGCGGATGGACACCATTCGTGCCACCTTTCCGGGGTGCGTGGCTGTCTCTCTCTGCTGTCTCATGCACTGGAGTGGAGTTCGTCGTCCCACTCACGCTGAGAGTCGAAATTGGTCGACAGGGTATGGACCGGCATGCAGCGATCGAAATCTCGTCCGTAATAATCAGTGACTGGGCGTCAGAGGCCGATAGATGTCTGCCAGCGCGTAGTTCCAACGGCCGCCGTGCGACGAGCGGCTGCGGATGTTTCTTCGTGATGACAATGGCCCACCGACTAGCAGGGCAGCGGTGCGGGTCTGCATGTTGGCGCAACGCACAAGGCGAGCTCCTCTGTACCGCGCTGCGACTGCGAGAGCGCTGCTGCGACAAGATACGTGTAGGGAGACCGCAAGATGCTGTGAATGTGATAGATTGCACTAAGTCGATGCAGTCAAGATAAATGTTCAAGGATAGTGATGGAAAGCGGACACCTCTTACGCCATAGGCCCATAGCCGCTCAGGAAGCTTCTTCCGTCCGCCTCGCTTCCGCGCCGCAAGGGTCAGCGGCGCAGTGGTGAGGTTTTCTCAGCATGAGCACCTGGGCAAGAACCGGGCTAACAAAGACTTTCGGCGATCGGGCTTCCTCGGGGATCGAGCCCTCGCTGCACGTCTCTGCGAGTCTGGCCAGAAGCAGCGCCGATACGGAAGTCGGCTGAGACGGCTCCACACCGGGTATCGAAGGTGTGAAGTGGTCGATGGGGTCGTTTGTGACGAGATGCAGAGGATGAGAGGTGAGGTTGGAAGTGTCAGCACTGACTTTAAGATGGGCCGAAAGCCTAAAATCTAGGCCTACACACGATCTGCACTGAAGAAACGCGTGATGAAAGGAAAGCTTTGTATTGCTATTCGTGTGCACCAGAAGCAGTCTGGACCCAGCACAATCGTCTTCCACAGCCCAAAGCTCCCGTGTCTTGCAGTCTATCAACCAACTGCAGCTATCTTGTTTCCACTAGCTGGCTATGATTTCGTCCTCTGCACCTGCATTATTACGACTTGAGAAGTCCCGTCACCATCTGGAGCGCGGTGCTCTCCCATGCACTGACCGCCCATTCTAAGCTCTGCCACACATAATGCTCGCTGAAGAAACAGTCATCGGGTCGTGAAAGATGGAGTGGTGTGTATGAAATCGTGTTTTTAGTAGCGTGTAAACCGCTGCAATTAGTCTATGCGATGCAGGCCGAACTGTTCAAAATGCCCAAGGAGCGAGACCACGCTTTAACGCCACCTCGAAGCAGAAAATCACCATTCGGCGTTGGGGGTACCTCAACGCTTAGAGCAGACCGAAGATGGCGGCAACAACACCAAGAAGCCCAGTGGCGCCTGGAATGAGGATAGGGTGAGCCGCACTGGAAGAACTGCTGCTGCCAGAGCCGGAGGAAGTGGCGCTGCCGTCCTCTGGGTCGGTCTCGCCTTGGCACTCAAACTTGCCCTTGATGGCCTTGGCGCTGCCAGCCTCACCCTGGAAGGTGCTGCAGGTGTCGTCGATGTTCTGGTTGGACAGCATGGTGAAGGCACCACGGACGTCGCTGAGAGCTGGAAGCTCGACGCTGTGTGGAAGTCAGCATGAAAACGTCGCGATCGAATGCAATGGCTTTGTGAACTTACTTATTGAAGGATCCAGTGAAGTCGAGGGCACCACCGACAGTCTCGAGCTTGGGGAAGCCGTTGATGTTCTCAAGCGCCGAGTTGTTGGCGATTTGGAAACCACCACCCACAGTGGTCAACTGTGGCAGCGTAATGTTGCTAAGCTGGTCGTTGCTGACAAATGCGAGCGAGCCACCAACACTGGTGAGGTTTGGCGCAGACAGGCTCTCGAAAGTGTTGCCGTAGAAGCCAAGAGATCCGTTGACAGATGCAAGGGATGGGATCGAAACGGAAGACAGGTTTCGGATGGTAATGTTGTTGGCCCACTCCAGGTTGGGGAATTCGGCGACGAGATCAGCACCGTTGTTGGTAAAGGTCAAAGAGTCGGTGACGTTTCCGAGCTGCATGTTGACGGAGTCGAGGAAACGGTTGTTGGCAATGTAGATCACGTCGGCAACCTGGAGGTTGATGCCGTCCAGAGACGCCAGCTCGGTGTTGTCAATGGTGAGCATGCTCACTTCTTGCACACCCGTGGAGGAGAACGTGAGGCCCTGGAGCGCAGGGAGAGCAATCCATGAGATGGTATCAACCTTTGCCAGCCTGGGGAAGCTAAGGGTGGAGAGGATGGTCAATCCGTTGAGGTCGAATGTGTCACCAATCTCCTCGAGATCTGGTGCACCGAGCTGCACGATTCCAGTGACATTGTTTGCAATCAGGGAGCCCTCAATGGTGGAGATGCCGCCCAGGTTGATGTTCTCCGTCGTGCTGGTCGAGATGGCGATGCTGCCAGAGTATGTGGAGCATCCTGCAAGACCGGTCGCGTCCGCGGCGCTCTGGAGGGTGGTGGTCGCGCCAGACTCGCCACATTGGGCTGGACATTGTTAGCGATTGCGCGACTGCCTGCCGTCTCTTGTCCCTTCCACTCACCGACTGCGCTTCCTGCGAGGGCCAGAGCCGGTACGATGTACCTGAAGGCGGCCATGGTATCTGTTTCTACCGCGACGCGGATAACTGTTTGACGGCAAGTCAGCGCCGTGCTCCGCAACTTCCGACGCGTGTGTGAGCGAGCGGAGGGGTGGTGGTGGTGTGTCGTGATGATGTGAGCTGCCGCGGGCGCCGAAGTTGTTGATGGCCTGAATGGTGCTGCTGGCGGTGCGAAGTGAGAGCGACAAGGTGCGCGGTGAAACTGACCTCGATCTTTAACACTGCTTGCTCGTGAAACGTGGGCGTGTGGGCGGAGAATCAATGTAAACAAATCGCTCAAGAAGCCAATATATGTTGACTTTTTGGAGTTGAGCACGCAAGCGAGTGTGAGAAGAACGAAGAGGTGGACGATGCAGCACGACACAGCAGTAGCGAGAGAAGGTGCGTGTGGTGGTGGTGGTGGTGGACGACGGAGGGTTGCTGCTTCCCAGAACGAGCGAGATCAGAACCTGGCGGAAGAAAGGGGACGCACTAGAACTACCGGGGGTGCATTGGCCGCGTAATAATCGAGCGGCGCTACCCGAGGTTTAGTGCGTCTGATTGGCTGTAGCTGGGCTAGCAGCATGTGGATGAGAAGCACTTTGAAAGCAAGAGCTGCAGAGGTATGGATCCGTACATGCACCAGACAACAGAAGTCGCTCGATAGCTGTGGCGGCGCGTCGTGCATGATGAACGGCTCGTCGTCGTCGGCTTCGGGTTCGATGTCTGCTCTGCTCTGCTCTGCTCTTGCCTCCGCGGGCCATTGGTATACAAAGTCGGTCTCGGACCCAACGCCACTCGTTCATCGTGCCGTCTTGACATGCCCGACTCGGCGACGCGGATCGAACACTGCAAGTAGCGATGGAATTCATCTTGCGTGAGAGTCATCACACTCTCATCTCGCATGGCGCTGGTCTTGCAATCCAACTCCACACGTCCGACACTATAGTTCCATGGCATCTGCATACCTGCAACAAATTGAAGCAATCGACGACGCCTCGCACTTCTGCCCTCTTCCCACGACCTCAACCGTCTTGACGCGCGTCGCATGGTGCATTCTCTGCAAACCTTCCGCCACGCAACAGACGCAAACGTAGGTTCCACACGCCGCCGCGTCTCTTGAACGTGTTCCGTATGTGTGTTGCGGCCGCAACTGATGTACCGCTCCACTTTCTTTTATCGAACCGCTCTGAATGACAGATGCTGGCGGCGGAGACTAGACTGCTTTCAATCAAACAGCTTCAGCATTATCCAAGGATTCTGCGGGTGCGTGCTTGTTCGAGCTTGATGACTCGCAGGCATCTAGAGCCTCCGAAATTACCGGGCGACAGTTGCATCATTTCCTTCCGACTTCATCATTGTACTGTCGTCGCTTGTTGGGCATCTGCCACCAACGACACGACTCACAGCGACGTCAGCTTCACCTGTGTGAGCATGGAATGATGTCGAGCGGCGTGTAGCGTGTTCCAGCTCGCGCCGAGCAGGTACAAAGAGGCTGATGAAGGAGCTTCGAGCACAGCCTGCACCTGTTCCCGCGGTCCGTGCTTGCGCTCGTGCTGGGCAGTGAAGATGACAGTGGGCCTGGCGGGCCTGGCTGTGTTTGTGTGGTCAATTGGTAACGTCGTGGCGATGCGACCTATGGCGGTTTCGACCTGGACGAAATGTTTCACTATCAAACCGCGACGTGGACTTCTGCTCGGATCTGGCGCATCTGCTGGCTGCGTTGTGCAGACGTCAGTCCTTCTGCATCACTTCGGTCTTGATGTCGAGCATAATGATGAGTCTGGACCCCGACTGGATTGCCACTCCAAGCACACGAGCAAGCCAATGATGGTATCTCCCCGACGAGCCGACTAGAGATGGAACACTACATCAGCACGCGCGTCTGGAGCAGCAAATTCGAGCCATCTCTGTAAATGGGTTCGACTGCGAAGCCTGAGGATGCAAATCACTGCCCCAACTCTGGTATTTGTATCCTGCTATTCTTGGTATATGTCGAGAGCTCGATCGAAGACTCATGCACCAGGCACTCGTTGCGACGGCATGGGCTCGCTCAGCCTCGAAGGAAGATATTTGTGCTAGCCTGTCCGCTACTGAGCGTCGGTTGATGGCTTCCATGCTTCATGTTATTCTAATGCCTCTTCCATAGCTCCAGCACCTGCCTTGACGAGGATACTCGAGTTCGCAGTATTGCCCCCGCCCTACTGGCCATTGTCCTCCGCAATTTGCAGAGGCTGCCCCACTGACAGATATCGGACTGCTTAGTTGTATGGCTGGATCATTCAACTAGACCCAGGTCTGCCAGACTCCAGCGGGGCAGTCACACCGCGCGCTTTTGCTGGAATACGACATGGAGCTCCCAGATCAATCACCGCACTTCTCAGAACTGTCGCTGTGCAAATTCAGCATTGCTCAGAGCAGCCCCAGGAGATACTCACGAAAAGACGATCTCGACTATTTCCCGGATATTGTATATATCTCCAAGACTGATAGCCATGCCCGAATCTGGGCTGTTCTTGAAGTGCCTCCTGGAGGTTGGCTGTCGTGTCTGTTGGGCACATCCGTGGGCGACAAATGCTAATGCGCCCACCCTCCATACTTGGGCCACGTCTCGCTGCGAGATATCAGCAAGGGAAAGCCGCCTCCAGAGTCGCGGCAACTTACAAGAAGGCGGCCTCAATGACTTTTCGCAGACGATAAAAATTGTCAAGATCGAATACGGCCTCCTTGAGCGAGTCGAAGAACTGTGGGCTCTGGTGCCTCACCAGAGCCGCTCTCTTAATGGCGTGTTCATCTTCGGACATTCATCAATTCGAAATCCCCATTTCTTCGTGGCATGGTTGCCATAGTAGGAACACACGATAATATGCTTGCCTTCCACGTGTAGCATGTCCTTTGTCGCAAGTGTTCGAACATGGATTCTGAACCGACGCATGTGAATAACTCCGGTGCTGTGCGCATGCATAGATTGCAGGAACTGCGATGTCAGCAAACATGGCCGTAGCGACTCGCCAGAGATGTCGTCTCCGGTCTTGAAGCCATCCGTGCGGAGAAACAGACGCAGCTCAAAGGTAATCAGCTCGTGAAAGACCGGGAGTTCTTCTCTGCGGAGCTGCCTTGAAGCTCGTGCAATTGGAGGCTGCGTCGGGCAGAAGAGGCGCTCCGGGAATGAGCCAATGTGCAGTTTGTAAATGCGCTCGCGCAGCTCCGGTGGCAAGTCCAAAAATCTGCCAAACACTCGAGTTTCGTCCGCGCCCGTCAGCACTGAGATCATGGCTTGCCGGCCCGAGGCCGTGGGTTGGACTAGCCGACGATTCTCGATGAAGCGGCGTAGGTCCTTGTCGGTGATGCGCTTGTGACAGTAGGGCAGCAATCCTCGGTCGAAGCGATATATGGTCTCGATGAGCTCGCTCCTGCTAATCATGAAGGGGACATCCAGTCCCTTGGCGCGCCGCAATTTATTACGCAGCTTGTGGTCAGGCATGTCATCGTAGGACTCCAGTCGCCAGTATTTGTCGTAGGCTGCGATGAGTGGCGGAGCCATGCCTAGAGCCTTGCTCTCTCACGTCGACGTGGTTTTTCGAAGTGCAGTAAGAGGTGTTGATGTCGGTGGTGGCAGGAGAAGGTGTGTTTGCGTAGAACTGTTCAGGGGACTTGCAGTTGTATTGTGTGACTTGTGTTGTATCGTTCCTGTAAGTGAAGTAACAAACTCACACTATCTTCTGCACTGCACTTCACTTCGAATAAACGACTAATCATGCACCTTAGTATATGTTAATGTACGTCAATGTAGTAACGGTTTTAGAGCTGCAAAATAAGTAGCAGCTTCCACTCTACTCCGCCCTTACTTACACTTTCGGAAGATCTCATCGCAATCCGGCCCTAAACACTTAGCTATGTAGCGTTACCCACTTTGGTTGGGCCAGAAATCTCTATTCTCCAAAGCAAAAGGGCCAAAGCACATGCACGTCTCACGCACTACACTTCGCTCGCACGAGACATCGCCATTTGCTGAAAGACACACCTACTGCGGTCGTTGGAGTGAAGCCATCTGGACAGATCATAACCTCTGTGGCTGCCTGTGGTCATGACAAAAGGTCACACTGCTTGAGTCAGTCTCGTATAGTCGGACAAATTGGGTAGTACTACATCGACCGTTCAGTCGTACATGAAAGTGAGAAGTGGTTCAAGACATGTTCTGTATACACATCCTCTCAGCTTGAGAGTCTGTCTTTGATCACTTCTTCGCAAACGACAACCCCTTGCTCGGATCCCACGTCTGCCCGCCGCCACCAGCTTTGCCTTGAGGAGCACCACCACCCCCAAACACAATCGGCATGTCCTTGCTCCACGTCTGGTTCGCAGGCATGGTATGCACCGGACTCTGCACACACGCAACAGGCGGTGGCTGTTGACCGACCCGCTGTGGAATGGGCGCCGGAATGGCATTTTCAGGAGGCGGTGGCTGGATACTGCCTCTTCGGCTCGCAGCTTCAGCCGCCCGCTCGTGAAGCAGGTTTGCTTGCGTGCTCTGTTGGAGATGCAGACCAGCTAGGGCGTTCGACACATCAGCCTCAAGGGTGCTAGCTTCACTTCTCCGCTGCGTAAAGAAAGACCGACATTCATCTCGGAACTTCATGGTAATACCACTGAGATCGTTGTAGAATTTGCGGCCAACTTCGAGGTTCTTCATGATCTCCTTGTATGCTGCGTAGGCATTTTCGAGATTCTGTAACGCGTCCTCGCGTTCTTTGGAGCTGCTGTCACCCCGTTTCGCATTCTGGAAGGATTGGTTGGCGTCCTTGACACGCTGCAACAAAGTGTCTTGTTCGCGCTCTTCCGTCTTGAGGGAGCTTCGGTCGATGTCGTACTTCTTAAGTCGTTCATCGAAAAGGTTCTCAAACTGCGAAGCTTGAATGGGCATCATCGGAAACTCACGTTCGAGCTTGTTGGACTCTTTTCGGAGGTCAGGCTGAACATCATCCTCCTTGACTTTCATCCGTAGCATTTCCACCTTCTTTCTTCGCCGCGATTCCAATCGAGAAACCTCATTAAGGGTTGCCCGCAGTGCGTTAGCTTCCCGTTCCACTTTTGCAGTCATGGTCGCTCGCCGTGACGAAGGGACATAGTCCTCTAGGTCTCGGTCACTTCCACCTAGGAGGCGGATGAGCGTCTCATTCTCGCGGAGTCTGTTAAGCACGCTGCGATCGGTCGTATCGGCTGCCTTGAGCCAACCATCTATAGCATCAATCTGGTCGTAAAGTTGTTTTGCGGCTTGACGACCTGTCGCGCGTGACCATCGATTTGTGCCATACTTCCTCCTTGCGGCGTCATCCTCATTCGCTTCGGTGCGCAGTAGATCAATGCCTTCTTGATACATTGCTCGATTGTTTGCTTTCAGTTTCTCAGTGTCGGCGATGGTGCTGTGCAGACGATGCACGCCTCCGAATTGCCGTATCTCATCCGCGTGGCTGGCCAGGCCGGGTGGCAGACCCAAGGGCTTCTCGAGCGCTTGCAAAGATCCCGGCAAGTTCAAGCTCGAAAGAAGCTCGTGAATCCGCACGTTCATGGCATCCAGTTCGGCGATAATGGCGTTGTTGACCAGACGGTCTCGTCTGTCAGAGTATATGGACGCTGCGACATGTACCGCATACGGCACGAGCTTTGAGAATAGTGGTTTGCCAAGATCACTCTTGTCGCCCAGCATCTCCTGCGAGCTGGATACCTCCTTAGGCACTCTCGACTGCACCATGCTCGCGCGGTCGAGTGGCCTGAGCTCGCTCTTCGAAGGCTCGGGTATGAGGTAAATGGTGTCGTTGTCCTTTTCTGCTCGCTTCAGGTCCTCCGATACTCTGTTCTTCAGCCCATTGAGGTCAGCTAGCACCATCTTGTTGATCCATTTCGCTTCGTTGAGAGCAATGTTGGCGCACGTGAGACTGTCCCTCAAGCGTGCCACTTCTTCGCCATACTTCCTCTTCTCCAAGCAGTCACAAGCTGCCCGATACTGCGCAGCTGCAGCAAAGTGGTGATGCTTCGCGTTCATGTGGTGTATCCATTCGCTCCGTACGCTGTCCGTTTTCAAGCTCCACTCGTTCGCCTCGTTGTACAGGTCGCTGACTTTGGCAGCAAGCTTTGCAATAATGGCATCCTTCATTCCGTCTTTGACCGCTTTCTGCCAGAAGCATTCCTGCGCCTGAGCCAACATCAATGCTTCTAGTGCCTCAAGCGTCGCAGTGTCCATGTCTTCGGGCGGCGAAGTCTTCATGTCAGGCACCACGTTCTCCTTCAAGTGGCGAAATACTCCCGCAGCGTAGCAAAAGTTATTCGCAGCGCTCTTCAAGCCGTCTCCCGTGGCGCGATTCGATGCGAGACCTAATTGTGAGTACATGGCAGCCAGATTGAAGAGCACATTGGCAAGTTCGAAACGGATGTTGTTCTCGGTATGTGCACGGTCGGTGTTATAGCCCAGCGAGGGATACCAGGTGAAGTTGGCGCCCATCTACTTACCTATCAGCCTACGCTCTCTTCACGCTGTCGTCCGCTGACTGTTTAGCATACATCTACTGGGAACTTGCCGCCCAGCCATACGAGCTGGGCAGCATACGCCTGCAGCTTCCGGATGCCACTGCTGTGCGGTTCCAGCGCGTTGACGGCATCTTTTCGCAGCTGGTCGACGATTTCCAGGTCGCGTGTGAACAGGTCTGGGTGCTGGTCGAATTTGTTGCCGATCTGGATCTTGATGGCGTCGGACAGCTGCGTGGCGTGAGTACGCCGGAACGGAATCTGGAGAATGTTGCTCGTCTGCATGGTCGTTATGGCTGGAGCATAGCGAGGGAGTGTATACCGATCGACGTGGTGGAAGTTGTTTACAGTAGACAGTTGTTGAAAGTGAAGTCATCATGTCTTGGCAGTCAACCACCTTCAGACGACCCCTCGCTGTTTCGTCGGCGAATCGGCGTCACGAGTGAGTAGTGAGCATGTTTCTGTCCAAAGCAGTAATCGCTCCAGGCACAGAGGCACAAGCGGCGAGAGGACAACTTGTCGCTCTGGAAGTAGTCATCTACGTCCAGCACGCCATTCGTCCAAGTATCGACGTAGAAAGCTGACTGTTCTTCCTCCCATCTCACTTCCTCTTCCTCCTCCTCCTCCACCACCACACCATCAACAACCACACTTCGTCCCCACCATGGCCGAGCACAAGTACAAGTTCAACGTCACCATGACCTGCGGCGGCTGCTCCGGCGCCGTCGAGCGAGTCCTCAAGAAGCTGGACGGTACATGCTCCTTTACTTTTCCCCTTTACACTGCCTTCTGACAGTCTTGCTACAGGTGTCAAGGAATTCAACGTCTCGCTCGACACTCAGACCGCCGAAATCACCACCGACGACTCTCTCAGCTACCAACAAGTCCTCGAGAAAATCAGCAAGACCGGCAAGAAGGTCAACTCGGGCGAGGCGGACGGCGTGTCGCAATCTGTTGAGGTTGCGGCTTAAGGACTTTGCGTGCAAAGACCGTACGATAATGGGCGTGGGAGAGGACGTGGAGAGAGCCTGAGAATCGCTGACATTGAGCAGTTGAGGGCCAGAGCCGTGTGGTTTGAGGAGGAGTGCCTTAGAGCTGGACTCGATGAGCATGAATACGAGATATCGCCAAATGAGATACCTACACTGAAGTTTCGTGCGTGGCTAGCCAGCAAAGAGAGGCTATCGCACTCACTCATGACCACCTGGCAGCGACCCAAACAGCTAGAATTGGCGCATGAGAGCGCTAAGTCGTTGCACAGATTCTGGTTTGTTGGGAACACAAGCATCTTCTCAATCAGGCCCGTTTTGCTGGGAGGTACCTTGATCAAGTACCAGCTCCAGCCAGACTGACTGACCTGCGATCACCTCAGTCTCGTGCTTTGGAGTCAGAGCAAGAACAAGACCCAGCAGGATCAACAACAAATGTCACAGGATATGCTGTCGGAACACCTACCGAACCTCAAGCATCACACGATACATCGTCATGAAAGAAGAAGAAGGTTTTGAGAGAACTGGTACATTGCATCCATCCTACATCACATTCTGTGGTCGTCGGAAACCTCACTGTTCATCTAGAACCGGCTCTCCACCTTCTTCTGGATATCCTGCAGCGCCCAATTACTCCTCATCTTCTTACTCCTTACCTCATCCGCCTGGCTCTTTGTAAAGCCCCGTGCTTGCGTGGCAGGGTTATATCCAATCTTGCTCCTCTTGACCACCTCCTCATCACTCAGCTTCGCAGGCGCCTTGCCATCAGCTCGCTTGTACACAGTCACCACGACCGCACCTCCTAGGCCCAAGTTGTGCTGCAGCGCAACAGTCGTGTCGGGAACCAGACGGTTGTTGGCCCAACCTCTCAAATGCCATACCAGCTCCGCACACTGCGCGATACCCGTTGCACCGAGGGGGTGCCCCTTGGAGATGAGGCCACCAGAGGGGTTGATAACCATTTTGCCGCCGTAGGTGATATCTCCGTTGCGCACCATCTCGTGGGCTTTGCCCTTGGGCGATAGCCGTAGAGCATCGATAGTGATCATCTCGTTGGCGGAGAAGCAGTCGTGGAGCTCGCAGACTTTGACATCGTCGGGAGTCACGCCGGCCTCTTCCATGGCGGTCTTGGCGGCGTAGGCGGTCATGTCGAAGCCCATGAGGTCGATGGACGAGCGAGAGAAGAGCGATGGGGCGTCGGTGGCAAGGGTTTGGCCGGCGATGAGAATGGCTTGGTCGCGGAGGTGAGGGCGCTCGTTGAGGTACTTCTCGGACACGAGCACGGCGGCCGCTCCGCCGTCTGAGGTAGGGCAGCATTGGAGTTTAGTGAGGGGCTCGTGGATCGTGGTGCTGTTCATGACTTGGTCGAGCGTGTACTCGTCCATGAATTGCGAATATGGGTTTCGCTTGGAGTGCTCGTGGTTGATGCGGCCGATTTCTGCAAAGTCTTCCTTCTTGGCGCCGTACTTCTCCATGTACTCTCGTCCTGCGTTTCCAAAAAGTTGTGCTGCTTCGGGGGCGTTGGTACGGCCGCGAGTGGCCATCATCATCTGGCCGGTTGTGCCAGTTGGGTTGGCACGATCGAGGAAGTAAGACTGAAGCGAGCCGGGGTTCATCTTCTCGAAGCCGACAACGAGGACTGCATCGGCCATGCCGCCAGCGATCATGGTGCGTCCGAGGTGCAGGCCAGTGGAGCCAGTAGAGCAGTTGTTGTTGACGTTATAGATGGGAATCTGGGTCATGCCGAATTGGTAGAAGACTCGTTGACCACATGTCGAATCACCGTAGCAGTAGCATGCCACACCTGCATCGATGTCGTCGTAGCTGGTTTGTGCGTCTACGAGGGCTTTGATGCCTGCCTCGAAGCCGAGTTCTGAGAAACTGTTTAGTAGGTGATGCTGAGACAATAGAGAATAGCTTTTACCTGTGTAATCGACCTTGCCTCGAGGCTTGATGAACTTGGTCATTCCGACGCCGAGCACATAGACCTGGACCCAGCCGTCAGCAAGTCCCTGTTGATATGGAGCACCTGTTGGAACATACCGGAGCCTTATTCTTTCCTGCTTTAGCGGCCATGATTGTAGATTTCTGTTGGAAGATCTGAGATTTATGAGATGTGGTTTGTTTGAGCGAGAGCCAGGGAAGAAGCGCTGCCTATATTAAATGCAGTCGACTCGAAAGATGTCCGTCGTGCCGTCAAGCATGGGCGTGGCGGGGATAAAGCTGGGGACTTTCAAAGCCGCAAACCGAGGTTGGTGACGATCACACAGATCACGTGTACAGAAATGGTTTTGCCGCATTTGCCATGGCATGAAGATGTACCTCGTAGAACGGACGGCCGTGCGATCCGTCGAGTGCATTGGTATTGCTCATGATGCAGTGGTCCGAGAACTGTGCTGTCTCCCTTCCACTTCTAGCATGTGCAAATTGCCTAGCCGGTGCCTCGTACAAGCATGCTCGAAATCGATCTTGAGCAGTATCCAATGAAGCAGCGGGTGAGAAAAATCGGGCATACAAGAGCACATGGGTGTCAACTGGTTCTGTTTGTGTCGGAGGCTGATCTTTCACCGGCGCCGAACAGTGGTGCGTGTCAGATTCTCATTTCCATAGTGCATAGCTCTAGGTGTAGCCGTCAGCCTCTGCGGTGCATATAGCAGAAGTCCTGCAAAAGGCCCAGACAGAAGTACACCATTGTCTTCATGATGATGCCGCTCTTCAAACGCCTGATGATATCCGCAAGCCGTCGTCCATGTGCTCCAAGCGTCTATGAACGTGGCTTCTCCTTCTTCTCCTTCCAGAGCGCGCTGAGACCGACACCGGAAACCTTGACGACCTTGAAACGCACACCAGGAATATCACCCTTGGCCTTGCCCTTACGACCGAATCCAGCGAGCAACACCTCGTCGTTCTCGTCGACGAAGTTCAAGCAACCGTCATTTGGCACTGTGCAGCATTAGTGTTGGTCCGCGTGCGCCTGCGCTGTGGAGATTCATACCGAAAGCAGTGACCTTCTTTCCGTTCTTGATGAGCTGCACACGCACACACTTGCGAATGGCAGAGTTGGGCTGCTTGGCCTCAACACCGACCTTCTCGAGCACAATGCCCTTGGCGTGAGAAGAACCCTTTGAGCGCCGTCAGCACATGTCCAATAACCTCTCAAACTATCCGCCGATGGCCATTTTTTCCCCCTCTCTTCCTCGTCTGAAACTTCATCTGCTTTAGGGTGTACGTACTCCGAATGGCGAGGACTTGTATGCGGTACCTAACAGTCTCTTCTTGTAGTGGAGATCTGCCCACTGCTGCTCACGGCGGTGGTTTCGGAGCTTGCGCGCGGCCAAAAGACCTCTTGGCTTTCCTTTACCCATGATGGCTGCAAGAAATGCGTGTTAGTTTGTGCATGATGTCCAAGATGATTGTTCGAGTGGTGGTGGCGGGTTGGTGCGGCGGTCGGAGTCGTCGTGGTCGCAACGTGATGGTCGAGGAATTCGATCGTGACGGGTGTATCGTCCAATTTGTGGGATAGAGTCGACTTACCGGTGTTGTTGTGTCAAAGGAAGATTCGTTGGGCGCTGGAGATCGCAAGTCAGTGAAGCTGAATTCCTCAAGCCAAAGGTGCGCAACTGCCAAGGCCAAGGCGCACGTGAGCTACCAGAGCCCGGCACCATTTCTTGCAGCACTAGTCGTCACCATTCATTATTGCGACTTCATATATCGCTCACAATCACGACCTTTGCATCAATACACTGATAGAAACGGTCTGCAGAAGTGTACTGTCTAACTGATCGGATTCTCACTTCCTCACGCCGGCAACCACTACATGTCTACTCTGAGCATTGCTTCGCCCTACAGCAACATCATCTTCTCACGGTCGGACTGACGATGCTCCCGAGTTCGAGGAGCACGGAGATGAAAGAACACTGTAGAGCATGTCACACTCTCGCAACAATGGTATCACATTTGCATGAAGCCCATTCTATTCCTACTTCTCAATCATAAACTGTCGTCTGAACCATCAAGCTCGTTCCTCCTCAGTCGTTCTAGTAATACACTGCCCACAGAATCTGGCCACGCAGCTCTAGCGTTGTGGGTCGCGCCCCTTGCCGCCCATCTTATGGAACCCAGCATCGCAGCAGATTGTGATGTTTGCTCATCGCGAAGCTGCTGGATGTGCGCGTCCCGCATGGCAACCTCTCCCCAAGCATGCTCGGCACCCTCTTCAGCCCTCGCCGAAAGGTATCGTGCTTCGCCAACCGCTCGGACAAGTTGCAGGGACTCTAATCGACATGCATCTGCCGAGTCAACGATTGCGTCTACTCGCGCCAAGATATCGCGAGTGTTCTGCCGGAAGGTAGATGTCTCCGCCTCCTGGAGCAATGTCTCCAGCCTGGCTTCGACAGTCTGCCTCCTGCTTCTTGCGAGTTCTGCCCCGATGTCGACGACAGTCTCCTAGAGTCTTGCGCTTCCCCGATCATTGGTGGTCCTTGTGACCCGAACAGGAACAGGAGGATTGGTGGTCCTTGCGACCCTGCCTCTCAGCACTCTGCTGTCTCGTGTGCTATGGTCACCAACTCTATCAGTGTACCTGCGAGCAGCCGGCTGACGTGTGCGCGATAGATTGAGCCCCATGCTCATCCACCATTCTTCAGGTACGTCATCGCGAGCGGCAAGCCTTTCGACGACCCTTCGCATGGTGTCCAGGTCTTGAACGTCGCCGCTCAGAAGTGCCTCGGAAACCTCCCGTTCCGAGCGGGCAGCTGGTGGGGACACAGGATGTGCTTGGGGTCCATCCCGAGAGATCTGAGCGTGCTGAGTGTCGTCAGATCTAGTGTAAGTGTACGCTGCCACCAAGTCTTGTTCCACAGAATCATCTTCCGACTCATCTTCCGGGAGAGGGCCATCCACAGGTCGAGTCTGATATCGTGGTGGCGGAGAGCGAGAGTCGGCAGCGTTGGACGAATGGGAGCGTCCCGCCTCGAGCGCATCCGCAGTGTATCGGCGAAAGAAAGAAGTGACCTGCTCTCTCACCTCGTTCACAGCGTCGTGAATCTCCTGTCCATATTGTTCTGGCACAGGCGCATGACCAGACACTCCATCTTGGCTTCGTGGTGCGCGGCGTTCCCGTGGCTGATGAACGCGGATGGACCGGGTGTCAATAGTGCTGCCGTGGGATCGTTCATGATCATCTCCTAGGGTGATTGGAGTCGCCATTACACGCGTCCTGCCCTCCTCCGACTCCAAGGCCTCCTCAAGTAGACGAAAGCCGATGTCAACTGTTGCAGGTTCAGAAACGAGCCCAAATCGATTGCCGTCTTGATCCCGAATTCGCATATGGCGAGCTATGCGCTCACGGCCTTCAGGTGTGCGCATCTCATGGAAGTAGATGTCCTGAGCGAAGGACTCGGAGGTGACCGCCTCTTCCTCAGTGCAGGCCTGGTCCTCCTCGCCAGGGTTCTCCCGATCTTCATCTGCACTGTCTGGCTCCGTGATCTGAGTGCTGTTGTCGCTGGAATTGTTGAAGGATCGGCTGGCCACTGCGCTGGTGAAGCTACTTTCAGCGCTTGGCACCGACTCATCTGGGGTGATCGTCGTGCGCATGACTTCCCAGCCGTCTCCTGGCGTAGGGCTTCGAATGCGGTCTCCGAGTCCGTCGATAGGCGAGTCAGCCCTCCATGCATTGCTGAGCGGGTGTACTCTGCGAAGCGTCGGACGGTCCACAACAGAGTCATCCTCGGGAATGAACAGGCTGTCCTCACGCAACGACTCCGGCGGAGACCTAGGCAAAGTGATGCGTCGTGTGTCGCTTGGAGCTCGAGATTGTAACTGTTCGCGTGGTTGGATGGGCTCGGGGGACCGTAGAATGCGTAGCGACTCTCCAGGATTGATCACTGATTCGTCTGCACCCTCGAGGGGTGTTGGAGACCTGCGTTGGGCACGAGAGATGTCTGACTGAGCTCTCTCGACACCCAGTGCGCTTCTTTGTCCAAGCCAGCTGCTACCTGTTAGGGTAGTTTGTCGCAGCTGCCCAATTTCCATGTAATCATTCAAGCGACGGCGTGCCGCACTCGTGCTATTTTCCCAATAATTGCGAGATCCGGGTACTGGAGGCGGCGGTTGTGCAGCACGCATCGTCTCAATGGTGCGCTCCGTTGGCTCAAGGAGACTCGATATCGGCGGCACCCCTCTGGTCTCGCCGCGTCTTGCGTCGCGCAAGCCGTTGAAGCCTACAGAAGGTGGAGGCGATCGGTGGAATCGTGGTGGCAGATCTGAACGCACCCACGGGAGAGTGTTGCGAGTCGTCCTGCGGCCATGGACGGATGGCCGCCTGCGGATGCTGGAGCGCAAACATGCTGTTGGGTCTGCTTTCGACGCATTCCTACTGCACTTCTTCTCTTCTGGATCGCGCCAGATTCTTGAAGCCGCGGTGTTTGTATTAGCCTTAGGTTCGAGGTTCGTGAAAGTGGCTCATGCACGGCAAATCTGTCGCGACCACAACGCGCCTAGCACAAGCGCAACTTTGGTAGTGTTTTGGTTGTCGGGATGACCTACGGAAGACCCATGGTGGGCAAGTGGCGCGGTCGAGATGTGCTGAGCTGATGCGCGACCTGCACGCGACCAGATTGAGGGGAGAATAAGTAATGCAGCGGTGCGGAGTGGAGAGTTGGAGATGGTTGCGACCGCGTGTGAGGACGAACGATTCGTGCTCGGCGAGGTTCTTCCAGCCTCAGAAAGTCACGCTAAGGAAACCACGCTAGTGAGTCTGATCTGCCGAGCCGACTGCAGTGAGAACTTAAAAGTGATGAAGTAGTAGTGAAGAACGAAGTAGATATACTCTGTCCAACTATATCGTACAGTCGTAGAACTTGAATGGGACTGCCTGCTCGTAGTGCTGTCAGGCACGACCGCCTCGAAGACTTTTGAATCACGAACTGATGTTCCACCATTGACACACGCGACCCGATAGCCAGAGCAATACCGCTTCCCATCTCATTGCAAGCAGCACATCGCCACCTTTCTGGAACGACGCCACAATAGACCCGGCGGTTCGATGTTCCCACCGTGATTGGGTTACTTCTTGCGCTTTCCATCAGGCCTCATCTCACTGTATGCAGCCTGACCTGCTCGAGTAGCTCAGTGTCACGTTTGGCGTGCTCAGCGACAGGACCGCGCTTGCGACTTCTAGCCCCGCACCGCTGGCGTGACACTTTGCTATAGATTTTACTACTCAGCCCACTGAGTACAGCTGGGCGGCTCAGGTGTCCCGGTTTGGGGGGCGTGGACCAGTGTTGTGCTTATAAGAGACAGCCTTATCCCGCCCAAGGTCTGAGCACTGCTCTAGGCCAGGCTCGGCGTCCATCCTTATTGAAGTATTGCGCAATCAGCCTGTGATATCCGCATCTAGAGTACCCGTGAGATCTACAGAAGCGCATGGCGGGGCCTTGGGTAGGTTTTGATTGCAGTTGTCAGGCACATGTACTGAAAACGCATCTTGTGCACTTTGCCCAACTCCCACACCACAAAGTGGCTGCAATGGGTTTCATCAGGCAAACTGTCCGTCGAGTCGCCCTCTTCGTGAGAGACTTCCTCAACAAGTGGTCGAATTTAAGTCCTGGGCAGCATGCTATGTATTGGCTGAACTGTTACGCGGAGTGAGCGTTCAGCTTGTCCCGACACTCTTGCTTCTCGAGAAGTATGCCCGACTTTCTGATCACCCGTGTCATCAGCCCTAGCTTCTTCACCGCCCGCCGGACGTCCTGCCTTACTGTTGTGCTTGCCCAACGATTGAGTCGTTATTCTGGGCCTCTCGTTGTCCAGGGCGAGGCTGAGAGCCATTCCATGTCTGCATCGTGGACCGAAAAGTGGCATGCAGCAGCAACCTTAACCTCAGCCCCAGCTTGTGCAAGCGATCTTCGTGCACATAACATCTGCTCAGCGCGGCTTAGCTGGTTCCGTCTCGTTCAGCTGTCATCTTCCATCTTCTGAGAACTGGGCTCCCGTCCTCCAGGTCAGGCATGGAAAGCGTGTGGTGACAACGTCCGCAAGGTAGTGAAACTATCTCAGAGATGTGAGCGGGCTGCTGGAGGTCCGACAGGACCGCGGTCATTGTCAATCGTCGTGCTCTAGGCTGTCAGCAGTTGCTGCCGTGCAGCGTCAGGCCTCTGAGTCGGATGAGATGACTGAGGCCATCTCGCAGGGACAATATCTGGTCCCGTAGACCTCTTGCTGTTACACGCATGCATCACTTACGTGGAGGTTCTGCGGCTTCGCATGCCGTACGGTTGACTTTCTGGTCATTGCCAAGACCTCTTGAGCGGACTTCACCTCTTGTCGTCAGACCTTTCTTTCCTACACGCATCACGCCACTACCAGCTCCCATCATGCAAGCACGCAACGTCAGCTGCAGCTGTAGGCACCTGAACGCGTGCAATCAGTGGAGATCTCGCTGAGACATCGGTAGGTTGAACACGCGCCCTGCCGTCGGATTGCAGAAGTCCATCTGTCTTTGCATACGATGATCGAGCTTGGCTTGCAGCGTATATCCCGCTTACTGTCACAAACCGCGCTGCCATGGAGAGCGGTTCATGTTGCAGGCACCAATGGCAAAGGTACAGTCTGCTACCTCACGTCCGAGCTGCTGGAAGCCTACAACCGCTCGCCCTATCGCATCAATCGCAAGCAGTCACCCATCAAGCATGGCCGTTTCACGAGCCCACACCTCATGGACCGCTGGGATTGCATCACATTCAACAACACCGAGACCGCAACTATGGAAGTCGTACGCGAGGACATCTTCACTACCGAGGAGCGCGCAGTCAAGGACTTTGATCAGAAGCAGAAGGTCCAAGCTTCGGAATTTGAAATTCTGACCGCGACTGCTTTCTCCCTCTTCGCCAAAGAAGCTGTCGATGTAGCAGTGATCGAAGTGGGTCTCGGTGGGCGTCTGGATGCCACGAACATCATTGGAGAGCCAGTGTCCGGATCAACAGAAACCAAGCTCATTCGACGGCGGTTCAATCCTGCTAAATGGAGACCACCACCTCTCATAACTGCCATCACGCAGATTGGATTAGATCATCAAGGCTTCTTGGGCAACACACGGGCAGAAATCGCGATGCAGAAGGCTGGCATCATGAAGTCTGGTGTGCCGGTTACGTGGGCGCCAGACTCGGAACTAGATGCAGTATTTGAAGCACATGCACAGAATCGGAATGCTCATACAATTAGAGTAAAGGACCTGCCCTTCTACAAAGCCCAACAGAAGGATTCAGACGCTCGAGCAATCAATGGCGACCTCGCCATGACATCAGCATGGACTGCACTTGCAGGCTTGGGCAGAATTCCAAATCCCGAAGAGGCCGTCAAACTGGGCTCCGACCTTCAGGCACTCGTCACAGACTGGCGGGATAAGGTGGAAAACCACGTCTTTCCTGGTCGGCAAGAATACGTCTCACTTGAGCCCATCGCAGGAAGACCACGAAAGGTCCTTCTCGACGGCGCCCACAACGAAGACGGCATCAGCCTCCTTTCCAGGGTCGTTTCGGCCAAGCTACGCGTCCCATCCAAGCCCATCATCTGGGTTCTGGCACTTTCACAATCGACCGAGCGTGCGCCTGAAAAGATCTTGAAGACTCTTGTACACGAAGGCGACCGCGTCATCGCTGTCGAGTTTAGGGCTGTGGACGGCATGCCGTGGGTGACGCCAAGGGCATGCGGCGAGATTGTGGACGCAGTGAAAGCCGTCCACCCAAGTCTCGACGCCCGAGCAGCCGGATATGATTTGAAGGGCGCTCTGGTGGAAGCTTGCCGCCTGGCTGATGAAGTTGAGGGAGAAGTCGTGGTGTGCGGTAGCTTGTACCTGGCTGGAGATGTGCATCGTCTGATCCGGAGCGCCAGCTGATCACCGATCCAGTCCTATCTCGCAGCTCGCAACGGAAAAGCGTGTACGTGTAGCAATCCGCATAACTTGCCCAGCCTCTCTGAAGAGATAGGGAGGCCAAGACGAGGATATGTTGTGGTGGTCAGTGCGTGGCTCTTCGTTGAATATCGCACACGTTGTCCATCCACTTCGAACAGTTCCACCAATCGTCAATTATACTCTACAGCAGAGGAGCCTTACGCACCTCAAGCATGGAGCCGATCACCGTGGGCGCAGGCGTGATTGTCTGGCGGACCGTCCTTATAGCCCGTAGTTACTACAAGAAGGACAAGGCAGAGCAGGAGGGGAGTGAGAAGGCAAATGGTGGGGAAGGAGGAGATGGAGGAGGACACGGAGGAGGAGCTGACGGAGGAGCTGAACGGGGAGGAGGATAACGAAGGGAAGAAGCTGTGTTTTTGCGTCGTAAGTGGTATTGAAATGTCTCACTTGTCGTACCCAGGCTTATTCGTTTTCATCCAAGCCACCCAAATCACGACTCCTCAGCATTATCCTGCACAGCGGCAACATTAACGTCTTCGATCCTCCACATGTACCACATGAACAAGCTCCTATAGACTGTCAGCATGCATTACAAACCAGACATCATATACAACACCAACATACCTATGCGGCCTGAACTTCTCCGCCAACTCAATCATATCCTTCTCTGCCATATACTTCCACTTCCCGCCACCTTTCGCTTTCAATTTACTGACGTCCTTGCCAATGTACGCCGCCATACCCCGCTGCACACCCAAATCGCCCGTGCTAAACACATCCAAGCGCTTCAGCCCAAAGCACATGAACATTTCCACCGACCACGCTCCAAGTCCTCTCACAGCAACCAGATCGCGCATGACGTCCTCATCCGTGCCCGTCATGAGTTGCTGGGTTGTGATCTCGCCCAAGTCGAATTTCTGCGCGAGACCTTGAATGTATTCTGCTTTGCGTTGGCTGAGGCCTGCCGTTCTAAAGGTGGTGAGATCAGTTGCGGCGACAATGCTCGGCGGAGGGAAGCCTGTAGGACACGACTCAGGGGGGAAAAGGGCGATGAATTTGTTCTTGATGGACGATGCTGCTGCGCCCGATACTTGCTGGGCGATGATGCCGCTTGCAAGGCTGCGGAAGGGGTCGATCTTTTCTGCTAGTCCTTCGGGGGAGAAGACGCGGCAGTGGTGTTTTTCGATGACAGGTTGGAGTTTTCCTGTCAGGGTGGAGTCGACTTTGATGAGGTGAGCACAGGCTTCGTCGAGTAAAGTCTTGCTTGTGGTTCGAGAGGCCACTTTTGATGGGGAGGCTTCTTCGAAGTTGGAGTATGCGGGCTGGAGCTGGGTACCGCCCGGCGTTACAAGAGTGGCATTTGTGCGGCGAGCATCGACCAGCCTGGTAGGTGGTGGGGTGGGATCATCAATGTCTCCCGTGCTGTAATTATGGCTGAGACCATTGTCCTTCGTCATGAGGCCAATGGCGGATGGCGTTGGTGTGAATGGCAGTGGCATGTCGTCTGACTTTCCCATGACTTTCCTCCGCTTGTTGCTGGGGGTTGCCGGAGGCGGTGGCATTGACTTGCGGTCTGCGGTCTCTGCCATTTCCTGGATTGATGTGGTCGACTCACGCTTGCGGCCACGCTTCGTTGGGGCGGGAGCTGGGGGTGCGTGTTGCGTGTTGCCAGAGCTGAACGCCGAAGCGGGCTTGACCGAAGTTCGAGTCGACCTTCGGAGAGACATGTTGAGAGCTCTTTTGATGATTGACCGCGCCGGACTTGAGATGTGGCTTCGTGGTCGATGTGTTGCGCTGAGCTCAGGAGCGGCGACAAGCTTGGTAGAACGCGACAGCGCCAGTCTTTCCGTGGTCACTCGTGCGTTTCCCTGCGGAATCTTCTTGCAGTGTAGATACCTCGTAAACATGAGCAGTTTAAGGAGATGGATCAGCGCAATGAAGCGGATGACAAAGGTACCAGCTCGGCGCGTAAGGAGCGCGCGATCAGGTGACTGATGGAAGGCACCACATCATGCACTATCCTGCATGCTGCGGACACTTTATTGCCACGACCAAGCATTCACCTCTGCGATATAAGGCCCTCTCTACGCGCGCGAGAGACAGTAAAGATGGCTGGGACATCTGGGGTGGTGTTGATACAATCATTCCTCTGCTCTATGCCAGCCTCAGCAAAAGCGCAACTGCAAGCCTCAACGTGCCGCGATATATACACATGTTATCGTATGCAACTCCTCGTCACCGCTCCTCTGTGCGATGTGCACCTATTTGGTGGCCTTTGGCTTGGGCTTGGTGATTTGCATGTTCTCGAGATCCTCACGCTCCGTAGTCTCCATTTCAATCTCCTTCATGATTGGCGAGAGGTATGGGTAGTCCTGGGCGATTTATCAGTCTGCGGTCCTCAAGACACATACAACACGCGATCAGCACATACATCTTCTGGCTTGGTCCACTCGCCCTTGGGAAGGAGTTGATGCGCAAGCGAGCACTGTCCACACGTCAGCCCAGATTCCGCGCCACCCTTCACTCTCTTCTATGTGAAATGTACCTGGAATGCTCGTCGCATGCGGAAGACGCGGTCGTAGGCCTCCTTTGGTGATAGACGCTTGAGCGCAAGCTGTGCCTCGGGGCTCTCCTCTGGGATCAGGTCATCGGCCCTGTGACAGCCAATGCATTAGCCATGTCCTCCCGCGCACTCGCCGCCCGTTCTGCGCCTCGTCGCAGCACATGGTCCTGCCTCCCCATCGATGTGGCGTACCTCAGACCCAGCTTCCTGTATCCGGCGTTGTCGAAGTACCACTGGCTCAATGGCTTCATCCACTTCTGCAGCCACGGACGCTTCATGATATAAGGGGCGAGCGAAGGGACCGACATGATTGCGGATATCGAGGGTGTCGGCGGCGGGGGTGGAGGTGGTGGTGGTGCGGTGCTCGGGTCGGAAAGTGTGTCTCTTCAGACTTTCGAATGCGTGAGGCTTACACTCGGATCTGAATGGTGCTGATTGGCTGGGCGGGAGGTTCGGCCCGACGGCAGCGACGACAAGCACAGCACAGCACCGAGCTTCTCAACTGAGGGACACTTTTGGCTGCAACAAGACGACCGTTTGCTCAGTTTCCACCCCCAACTCACTTCTGGACATCTGACAGCCTCACCTCCCCGACAGCACCCGGTCTCTGGCGTTCCGCCCCTCCCCCTCCCCTCCCCGTCGTCTGCGTCGAGTGCCATTTCCCCGAGCACGACACGCAACGCACGGCCAGTTTCCCACCCGTTCCTTCGGTCCCGCACTTCGGACGAGGCACACGCTACTCAGCTAACTCTCCGATCGGCCTCTCTCACTCTCTCAGTTCACTCTCTCGGTCAATAGCACTCACAGCACACCTCCCCCTCTACTCCGAGTATGACTGTGCGCAAAACCGTCCTACGATAGTGCCCCTCTCGGCGCCCCGCAGAACGACGCTCGTTCTGCCATGTCGTCGCAGTCGGATGGCCGCCAATACGCAAACTCCTCCTCATCCACCTCCACCCTCGTGCAGCGCACGCCATACCCCAGAGTCGCCCGCTGGACCGCAAACCTCTCCAATGCCAGCGTCAACTCCTTCTCGGGCGCAATGGCCGGCATGGCCAGCGGCATTGTCACTTGTCCGCTGGACGTCATCAAAACAAAACTGCAGGCCCAGGGTTCTTTCTCCCGTCCTGGCATGCCGCAAAATGGTCCCCGGGTGGGCCTGGTGTACAGCGGCATGATCGGAACTGCGAGGGCGATTTTGCGACAGGATGGCATCAAGGGCATGTACCGGGGACTGGGGCCCATGCTGTTGGGATATCTGCCGACGTGGGCCGTCTACATGGCAGTCTACGACAGCAGCCGAGAGTACTTCTACACGCATGGCTATGGTGAAAAGGACAGAGACAAGTGGGTCGCCCGGGTGTGTGCCTCCGTCACCGCGGGAGCCTGCAGCACCATCACCACGAATCCAATCTGGGTGATCAAGACTCGTCTCATGTCGCAAGTCTCGAGAACAGCCTCGATTGGCGCAAAGACCCCGTGGCACTACTCCAACACCTTGGACGCTGCGCGTCAGATGTACCGAGTCGAAGGTCTGGGTGCGTTTTACTCCGGTCTTGCGCCTGCCCTTCTGGGGCTCACGCACGTCGCGATTCAATTCCCACTGTACGAGTACTTCAAGCAAGAGTTTACCGGTGTCGAGATGGGAATGACTCCCACATCCTCCTCTGCGGCTGCGGAAGCGCAGAACACCTTCGGCATCCTGGCCGCCACTTTTCTCAGCAAAGTGTGCGCCACGTCTGCAACGTATCCGCACGAAGTGCTTCGGACGCGAATGCAGACCCAGCAACGATTACACCCCGAGTACGCCCACAACGGGGTAGGTAAACATAGCCAGAGCATATCCAGTTCGAGACTCATCGCAAACACTGACGGCGTGCCGTATCAGCCGCGCTATCGAGGCGTGCTGGATACATTCCGGATCATACTAAAGGAGGAGGGATGGAGGGCTTTCTACAACGGCATGGGGACGAACATGATCCGCGCAGTCCCTGCTGCAATGACGACCATGTTGACCTTTGAGTCGCTCAAGGCTGCAATTGGCAAGCTGCAAGAAGAAGGGAGGGAGCTAAAGCGAGAGCAGGGGCTGAACTGATGATCCCCTCGCGGCAGGGCAGATGTCAAAAAGATATGGCCGTGCAGACGCGGCGAAAGTTCTAAACGTGCACATATGGGTGGCGTTGCATGAGAGTGTAGCATCTCACGTCCACAAGCAGCAGACGACATATACCAGTCCTGCGCAGCATCGACGGTGGCATTTTCAGAGCATGGCGTTGCGGAGTCAAAACGAGAACAGGCTGTGAGAACACAGTCGGCACGATACTTGTTGTACGTATCTACTTATTACTACTCAGAGTGAGCTTCCCACTTGCACTTGCGACGGCACCCCCTCGATACTACCTCCAGCATTCATCAAGACATAGTTGTTCGCATGGCTAAACTATCTGCCGCATGCAATTATGACTCTACGCTGCATCGCCATTAGTCTGAGGCAGAATGACATGATCAGGACAGGATGCCGAGACAGATTTCTGCACACCTACAGCAAATACCTATACGTCGGACTCAAATCGCCCAACTCGGTCTTCTCGTGCTCCGTCAAACCCACATCCACCGCCGACTTATCCCTCTGCTTGTTCTGCGACCAGCACGCAATACCGTACACAATACACGAGATGATACTCAAAATCGTAAAGGCGATGCAGATCGAGTAGCCTTTGACATACTTTGGCGCGTCCGCTTTCAGGAACGCAAAAACTGCGATGATACCGCCAATGTTGCCGAAACCAACTTGCCATGCGCTACCGACGGAGCGTCGGTGGTGTCCACCGAGGTTCATGTTGAACCAGCAGACGATAATGGGCATGGCGGCGTAGGTGCCCATTGTTACGAGGAAGAGGGCGGCTATACACACCCAAAACGTTAGTGAGAAGATCTTCTCAAGATGGAAATGGTAAAACTTACCGTATTGCACGGTCTGGTTATCGTGAACAGTGATCAGGATTCCGAAACCTGTGATGCTAATGCAGATGCTGAAGACGGCAAAAGCGAATCTGTGCTTGCTAGCGTCTGAGATCGTGGCTAGAAGCATAGCCCATCCGAATGCTGCAGCCCATGGAGGGACGGAATGGAGTTGAGTCTGGATGGGGTCGTAGCCGTAGCTTTGGATGATGCCGGGAGCGAAGTAGGCGTACGAGTAGGCGGGGACGATGAGGCCAAAGTACATGAAGCCTGCTACGATGACTTTGTACTAGAATAAACAGGTCAGCGAATATGGTCAGAAAGTTGAGGAGAATGTTCTTACGTCTTTGAAGACCTGCTTCACGTCCTTGGCGGTGATGGAACGCTCGACTGCTGAACGGCCCTGGTCGATGCGGAGTCGTGCTGCAACGTAGGCTTTTTCGTCCTCGCCGAGCCATTTTGCGTCTTCGGGGAAGCTGGGAATTAGGAAGAAGAAGATGCAGGACACTGCGACTGTCAATGCGCCTTCGAGGATGAAGATCCAGCGCCAGCCTACGCCCAATTAGTATTAATTTGATACGTGACGATCCCCGCCGTCAGACACATACCTGCATAGCCCGCCACACCAGACATCTTGCCCATCGCCGCGGCAAGCAGCCCTCCAAACGCACCCGCGAGCGTAGTAGACGAGAAGAAGAAGGTGTACCTCTTCTGCGCCTCGTGTCGCCTGTACCACATGCCTATCAAATAAAAGCAACCGGGGAACATGCCAGTTTCAAACACACCGAGAAAGAATCTCGTAGCCAGCAATCCAGAGTAGCTCTTCACAAGACCTTGCATAATCGTGACAAAGCCAAAGAGGAACATGTTCAAGCTGAGCCAGACGTGAGGCTTGAATTTCTTCAGGAGGATGTTGCTTGGGATTTCGAATCTGTGCACCCTTCAGCCAACGCCATAATCATGTTGAACATTGCCGTCTCACTTACAGCACGTATGGCACGAAGAAAATGACGAGCGCGATATTATACTGATTCCCCTCCAGGCCCAGCTCGTCTGACAGCCCGAATACATTGGCGTTGGAAATGTTGACTCGGTCCAGGAATGCCAAGAGGTACAAGATGCATAGAACCGGGATGATGTGGAAGTCGATGCGCGAGACCAGTTTGCGCTCTGTCGTATGCGGTGGGCACTCGACGTGTAGGTCGTCATCGTAGTCTTGCGTCTGGTATGGAACCTCGTGGGGATGATCGAATCGCTCGGAAGATGCGGGCGAGTGCCCGCCCTTTCCGCTGCTGCTGCTGAAGGGGAGGCGCATCTTGTCTGGTTGATGTCTGACAGTCGGTGGAAGTGTTGATGAACTGTTTTACCATCAAAAAGCAAAATAACAATCGAACTGAGTTCAGTAGACCTCAGACAAAGCACAACCGACCACCCGAAAGATGCTGACAGGAAAAGCAAGAGAGAGAGTAGTGAACAAGAAAGTGAGTGTGACTTGATAATAATTTCACTGCATCTCCCTCGCGTGGTTAGCTTGGAATGAGTGGTGTAACCGTGCCTCCCTTCGCTGTCAGGAAGATCACCGTCCGATGCTCTCAAAGTGGTGCCGACAAGCGATTATGTGGAGTAAAATGGCGGAGGAGTCATGATTTTATTGGCCGACACCGGAGGACCGTTTTTGATGTACCCTCGCGTGGCCAAAACTTGAGCGCGGCCTTGGCCCTGGGAGAGAGGAGTCTTGTTCGGTGCGAAGACTGTGCCGAGTTGCGAAGCTTGCAATGCTTTGGCAATTCGCCATGTGCTTGATGACATGGTCAGCCGAGATTTGATGGAGAGTACAACAAAAAGTAGGTATACCAGAAAAGCTCGGCATTTGCTGATCAGACTAGTTAGGTAAGCAGGCAGACAGGGTACATAGCCGATGTAGGCACTTCAGGTAGGAGGTAGATGTTGACACAACACGTAATAGATAAGTCGAGAACTTGATCACGGCGACACAACGATACGATTGGATATCTACTACTCAGACAATTTCCGATGTTGTAGTAAGCGTTACATAGGACCGGGACAGGCGACGAAGGGTGTCTACGCTTAGGTGAAATCGGCATTGTGGTTCTCGATGCGATAGGTGCCGTGCAAGTACCACGACTTAACATGTTCAATTTTCTTTTCGAAGACGAGCTCCGATTGTCATGTAGGTATACATTTCTAACGCCGTATGACGGAATGGAGTTCAAACCATTGTGTGTACCCTTTGCGTCCTCTTGCTGCTTCTGCTACAAGGCGATACTGGCTTGCTCTTCCTCTTCACGGGTTCTGTCATCGTCCAAACCTTCAGCGGCGTTCCAAGAGTGTGGGCTATGTACGCTCGGATTAGGGCAGAGGTTGCAAAGACTTCCTGGAGGTAGGCGCGCCGGGCGGTCTCGTCGAGCCGTGAATGGCCTCGTCTCGACAAAACATAGACCCGGGATTACGATCATTGGCATAGTCAGGCGGACAAAGTAAGATGGATACTCGGCGATACCCTCCGGGCCGTTATTAGGAGTGGGAGATGTGCCAAAGACGATAACAATGGCTGATTGGTGAACGGCGAACGTCCTCACCGCGAATAGCGAAGAGGGCTCTGCAGGACGTTTCTTGTAGAGTGTGCATGTAGTAGTCAAAGCAGAAGTCTGCGTTCTAAGCTCTTTCCAGTACTGTCAGTGCTCGTCGTGTCTTGCTGAGTCAATTGTCCTGCGTTCAGAGAAACGTGGGTACAAGATCCGAGCGTAACCGAGGTTTCGCTCACGGTTTGAAGACTGATATAGCTCACTGTACTGCCTTGACTTGCAGCAATATTGTGAAGCAGAGCTGGCATCATGCTGTTGGCTCGAGGCTCCGAGGAGGTCTGGCAAGTCAACAGAAAGTCGTGAGCGAAAATGGCAAGGCAAAAAGAACTTTGTAACTAGTGCATTGAGCATCGAAACTTCGATGGAAACTGAGGTGGTAGGACAATGAGCAGCGCTTCTCATTATCATTACACTCTGGTATATACATGTTGCGCTTATTGGCGTGAAGCCATCTCGTAGCTCGCGAACTTCGTGAACTTCGCTCTTCCTCGGAAGATCCGAGCACTGATTTGGGTGAATTAATCTCTGGAACTGACGTATTGTCCGGCGACCAAAGCAAGTGCTTAGTTGACAGCAGCAACCACAGAGCCAAGAAGTCTCTGGAGGTTGACGGTTCTAGGTTGCTGGCCGAGCGCGGCGTTCACTGCAACGCTTGCGTCTACGGAAATTCCAGCAGAGGTTGCAATGTCGATGACAGCGTTGATCTAGTGGGCATAGCGTTAGGACATTGTTCTGAGCAAGAAATTTGTGCAGATATCGAAGGGGGGTAGAGTTCACTTACAGCAGCCTGCACCGAAATGTCTGCATCCAGTTCCAGGGAAACTCCGAGGTCAGCCTGCAGAGAAAGAATGCGCGAGATGGCGAGGTTGACGTCCAAATCCAGCGAAACGGACAAGTCCAAGTCCAGCGAAATGTCCTACAACTGTTAGCGCTACGCAGTAGTTTTCCTCGCAGGAGCATACATACAAGGATTGCGTTCAGGATCACAGAGAGATCCAGCTCGGCGTCAATGTTCAGCGCGGCACGAAGGGATGCCTACAAGGACCTGGTTAGCCTCTGAAATCGAGTCTCGGATGAGCCAAGCTCGTGCTCTTTCATAACTAACCTGGATGTCAGAGGCGTTGACAGAGGTGCCTGTGAGGTTCACCAGGGCTGAAATGGCTGCCGAGACGTTTACGTTTACGTCCAGATCTACTTCTGCTCCGATTGCCGCCACAATAGAAGCACCAACATCAATTTCGGCGTCCTAGAAGCATGAATTAGCGACAGCTCAAGTTACATCATACAGATCAATGCATACCACATCGACCTCGATATCAGCAGCGAGGCTGATCAAGCCGCTTGGGACGGTAACGTTGCTGGCTGGGGTGGAGGCAGAGCCACCAAGTCCCAAGTCGATCTTGAGACCAAGGCCGAGCCCGAGACCGTTTGTGGGGCCAGACTTGTATCCAGTCTTCACCTCGGGGGTCTTGACTTCTGGAGTCTTGACCTCGGGAGTCTTGACCTCGGGGGTCTTGACCTCTGGAGTCTTCACCTCGGGGGTCTTGACCTCGGGGGTCTTGACCTCTGGAGTCTTCACCTCGGGGGTCTTGACCTCTGGAGTCTTCACCTCGGGGGTCTTGACTTCTGGAGTCTTCACCTCGGGGGTCTTCACCTCTGGCGTCTTCTTGGCGACAGGGTAGCCAGACTTCTCAGTCTTCTCCTCAGGGGTCTTCTTGCCACTGTCGTAGTTCTTGGCGCCGCTGTCGGTGGGGACGTATTGCTTGCCCTCAGGCTTAGTTGGTGTGTCGTAAGTGGCTGGGACAGGGCCAGCGCCGTATGACTCGATGGGTGCCGCGGCAGCGAGAGCAGCGAAAGCTGCGACGAGAAGTTGAATCTGCATGTTCAAGAATATGAACAAGTTTGCCGAAAAGGTGGTATAAACAGTGTCCGTCGGTTTCGATGGTCGGATAAGTAGAAAAGAATAGGTATGTGGATTCAAAAGAGTGACTGTTCGACGGGTTGGGACTGTGAAGATGGGAGGCAAGACGTCTTGTTATAGGATTGATGCGCTGCCCCAAGTCACCTCATCGCAACACAGTCAGCAGCACGTTCGCAGACGGCACCCATGGTGCCACAGCGACTCCAGTCAAGCCTAGTGAGCAGCAATTCCGGATGCATTGAGTAGACTGGTGCGAGAGCAGTATCCTAGTTGCTGGTCGCTGCGCCCAGCTCCCACGCGATCAGTAGTCGGACACTACTGAGCACGACAGAGGCTAAAAGCCCACCAGGCTACGGAGTACCTGCACAGCAAAGGCGCAATGATGTTGATCCGACCATCTGACAGCGCGAGGCCCTTTCGAGTACTCAAGCAAGTCGAATAGCAACCGGAACAGCGCAAGCGGCCTGTAGTGACATCCTTCAGCTATGGTCATGCTTCATGTCCACGAAAACAGGATCCTGGTGCGACTGTGAGCATACTGTAGTTCTGCCTGGCATGCTGACCAGAATATCTCGTGTCTGGAAAGCTTGGCGAAACTAGCCTGAGTTTCCTTTTCTAGCGTGCTATGTGAGTGGAAAGCGGCTATGTCGGGCACAGGCTGGGAATGCTGCCCTTGATATGTCTCACCACTGGACTCTTACCCGAGACGCAGTGGAAAGAACTCAGGAGTGGATCTCCTGTAGGGGCGGACTTGAGCTGTACTAGCACTGGCAGATGTGTAATACCCTTTGCTGTCCATGGATCTTGACTTGTCGCGTGTCGTTGTGAGATCCGTAGCATTGGAAACTGTGCTAGTGTCAAGGGCACGGTCGGATGCCTGAAAATCAGGGTCGTGCTCGTGGTCAGGCCTGAGCCACTTGGAAGACGATTACGCCTTAAGAATTAAAGGAGGCATCATCCGGGGCGGGCTATTTCGAGTTCACTAGTATGTATTCAGTGGAAGAGGTGGTGAAGTCGTAAATAAAAGTATCCGAATCTGGTTGACAGGGGTCGGCCTCGCAGATTTGACCGGCGGCAAAAGGTCGGCATCAGGTTTGGACCGGCCCAGGCTCTGTTCACTGTTGCAAGAGGCTTCGCTACCATTGGCTCTTACCATTGGCTCTGGCTCTTCAGGAAAGGAGTCCGCAAGTTGGGAGCTTTCAGGACTCAGGAGTCAGGACCGATATGTACAGTCCTCATTTACAGGGGTCAATGCCAATCTTGCTTGGGGTTGTAGGCCGCGCTCCAACGTTAGCGTGATCATCCACGATGTTTCCACCTCGTTCCCTTGGAACACTGCAGGGATCACTCTGTCCAGCCTAGGACCTGACGAGCAACGACCATGTGATGATGTGAGTCCATGACTGAGTTCTAGACCCCGTTTATCAAGGCCTGCCAAGAGCGACCGCAAATCTGTTTGCTGCACGTCGAAGATCAGTAGACCTGCTTCGGTTGATTGCTTCGGTCTGTTATGTGATTCGTGTCCAAGAGCTCTCGCATGAAGCTGGCGCAAGTGTAGTCACCGTCGCCAACATCAATCCATTGGAATGTGAGTAACCCAAGTCGCCGGACAGTGGATTATACGGACCATAGAGCAGACGAGATACCAAAGCCGGAGCACGATGGTGAAGTGCAGTGGGTCCCGCATCAGCCCTGTTGAGTTTGCCAACGACAAGCAGCAGGAAATGTCGCTCCCCAACAAGACACTGTCACGGACTCAGGGCCGCCATCAAAAACGCTCTGCGTTTACAGAAAGCTCGAAAAATTGCGGCTTCGATAATGAATCTCGTGCCAGTGGCTGGCTGGCTAGTCTCAAACAAATGGGTATCTCTCACGGCATGGCAAGGAGTAAAATAGACGCTCACAAGCCACATCTGATATACAATCCTCCCCAACCTCATGCAATCGTCACATGTCGTAGCGTAATCGCACTCGCAAGCGAATGTTTGGTCCGCAGACTACACGAGCTCAGAAATGACTTCTGCTCGACGCCGGTAGAAAACGTCCTTTGGTGATTGTAACAAGCTCGTCCACAAATGTCGTCTCAGGTTTGGCTGTCCCAACAGCCGTCCTCAACCCCATGGACATATTGATATCGTCCTTTACGTCTTGCAAGAACTCATTCTTACTATCAGTCTTGACGACGGTCTCGCTATTAACGAGTATACCTCCCCAATTGCCTGTCCTCGCCCGATCACTGGTCCGAGGTGAAGCAGAAAAGTGGTCAGGCCGATCGACAAGCTCATGCATAGAGGAAGAGTCTTCGTCGGTGTGGTCGGCAGCGCTACTGCCCCGTGATGACGGCGTTTTGCCTGGCGCAACAGACACAGACTTCCTCTTCATATGCTTGAGCGATCTCACGGGACTGGAGGCCATCGTGATGGAGAGCTTGCCGGACCGACGGCTCCTGCCTGGCTTCAATATTTTCCGAGCAAAGAGCGGACTAAAGGCAGCATGAATATCTTTCGCCAAGATGGCATGATCCGGTGAGCCGCAGTAGCAACGATGTCTGGCATCAAAGAAGCTCCGTGGAATGCGTGAGATACTTTCGGACTTGTCGATGGATGCGTGCATGTCGCCAATGCAGGTGAAGACGTATATTGTAGTGAGGGTCGACCGATTTCGAAGCCGGCGTGAATAATGTGCATGGAGCGGCTTCGCCCAGAATTTGGCCTCATCCTTCCACTCTGGAGGAAACTGCGCCACGAGAGCGATTATTGCTTGCCTGAGCATGACAGCAAATTGGTGTTCGTGGGGCGGCCGTTCTTCCACCCAGCCTTGTGCGCCTTCACAAAATTGCATACACTGCTGAACTCGAAAGCCGTCCATTTTCTCGAGAAAAGAAGCTTGCCAGTGCGAAGGCTTGCTGGGCAGGAGCGGCACATCTGGCAGCTGATCTTGATTGTCTTTCCGCACTGCGATGTCGAAACCTTTACCGTTGGGTTTGGGAATCATTGCAAAGAATGCCAGCCACGTCCCAGACTTTTCCTCCTTCATCAGGCTCTCGACATAGCGCCTCAGATCATGCAGATGAGCCTCAAGCGTTGGCTGCGGAACCTGCATGGCCTGTGCAATACTCCTGCTCACTTGCTGGAGTCCGGCGAATCGAAAACCAGAGTTGAGAAGCTTGTCCGTTTCGTCCTGACTGAGTTCACGGGTGATGAACATGAGTTGACCTTTACCAAAAAGACTCAAACGTAATGCAGCCTCGAGGTCGGCCATTGTTCTTTCCTCGGACATCGTGCTGCGCTTCTCTTTGGCTTCCACCCTGAGCGTGCCGGTCTCAATGACTTTGTCATACAGCACTCCGAGACTTTGGAGCGGCAAGTGTATCGACGATGCCAAGGAAGCCGCAGCTGTACAGAAGCGCTCTCGAAAGATGAGCTCATAGTTATTGTACGTCTCGGCATCGTATAGAGCACTGCACTGCGAGCTGGTGACTTTGGAGTCGATGGTGGTACTCTCCTTTTCTGCCGCGAGATGGCTTTTCATGCGTGGCACAAGCTCGCTCACACCAGCCCAGTTGTGTGTCACGCGGTAGATCCACTGAAACACGGGATGTGCTGTGTCGAAATCTTCGTCGAAAGTGCGGTGGTGATACTTGTCAGTTATCTCCCTTGCGGGCAGCACTCCTTCGGTAGTGACCAAAATTCTTCCGTCAGGGTCAAACATAGCACATGCCAGCATGACTTTTTGGGACCTGCTCTTCAATTTCCGGTTCCGTGCGCGCGTAACAAAGAGTACTCCCATGACCATGATGGCAGCCGCGCCACAGATGACACCAGCGACAATCACCTGGGTATCTCGAGACTGGATGTCAGAAGGCCCGTTGCTGCGCAGATACTCATATCTGCAGCTCGTTGAGGCCGTGAAATGCATAGCCGAGACTCCCCCAGCCAGTGCGAGCGCGCAACATACTCGCTTCCACCAAGAACTGATCCATTTCTCGCGAAGGTTGTAGAACAGTGCAAGCACAGTCAGGCAGTCTCCAATCGAGATGATGATAGATGCTGCCAGAAAACGAGGACTATAGTTCAGCTTGTAGTTGGCCACGCCGAAATTGCCGAGATAGTGCATGCCCACAATACTCAGGCCCGCGAAGATACCAGTTAGGACAAGTGCGGTCCAGTGCACGGCTGGCCGCTTTGCAGGCAACTCTGCGGCGGAGAAGGCGATTGTCAGTCCAATGATGGGCAGAAACACAGACAGCACTGTGTAGCCTGAGTTGTAGACCAGCTGATACTCAGGATTCCCACGGCCGAGTATAATTGCGCGATTTCCTATAAAATGCATGCACCAGATGCCGACCAATCCAAACGATGTAGCGCATGCCACGGTCTCGGCCCTGCGCAACACATCAGCCCTTCAGCCATCGCCATTTCCAAGGCAGCGCAAGCGAACATACCAGCTTCTGAAATTCCCGAGAGCCGTACCTCTCCGATGGAGGATTTCAATCGTCAACAAGCATCCGGTCAAGCTGGCGAAGAAGGACGCTGCCACGATACCCGGGTCAAAGGTGCTGGGCACCGAATCACCTGCACTGTAACTCGACATTGTTGCTCATGTGTGTTGTCCAATCTAGATCGCATCCTAGGACCTGCCGACGCTGCTCGCAAAGCTCGGCGACTCGTATCGTTGAGCACTCAGACTACCAGACCTCAGCGGGGCTGGCCAGTCTACTCCGGTCCGTATAGACAGAGAGTCGATCCCCCGTCTCTAGAGCGCTGGGAAGCCTCAGTTGCGCGCTTGAGATCTGCTTGCCCCAACTGACACGCCTGGCCGATCCTGGAGAATGTCCGAAATGTCAATGCGGAAATGACAATTATTCCAGAGGCCAGATCGCACCGTCTTCGGGGGACGTAGCAGGTCGAAGAGGTATATCCAAGTCGCATAGCAAGTCGTATATAGCAAGTCCTGAAGCAGAGTGGATGAAAAGGTGAAGCCGGCACGATCGCTGAAGATAGATGCGAATGACCTTTTGCTCAGGTAAGCTGCACAACGAAACACATATAGACGCAAGGTAACGGCTATGCTTCCCAGGATGATTGGTACGGATCAGCGTCCTGCGTGCAAGGGAACAGGTACATGTGCGTCAAGGATAATGTGTGGTACTGCAAGTCGTCCTCGGGAAGGTGCACTTCTTGTCCATCAGCTGCTGTCTATGCAAGGTATGCCCAGCATCAAGACAGCAGGAGAGATCATGCCCAGTCAGCGGCAGGAGCAAGCCATGAGTCCCGGAGTTCAGAGCACTTGGGGAGAAAACAGGTGGTGACGAGAGTTCAATTGCGGTGTGCAGCGTCAGCCATGACCGAAGAGTCGTGTGCCGCCAGCAAGGCCACCGAGGGATTGGGAGCTGTGGCGTTTGTTGGCCCTCGTCAGATCGCTGGCTCCCTTGGATGCAGGCGCAACACCACCCGAGAGATTCTGGCCGGCTGCAGGATCGTGCATCGAGTCCCATTTCAAGACGCTGCTGATTGGCTGGCGGTTTTCGAGCCACAGGTTAAGCGACACCTGCGAGTGCTGAGAATGGCAGCACAAGAATCATGAAAGGGTGTCTAGAACCGAGAGTCCGTACGACGTCTGTACGATTCGCTGCGTAGGTTTCGTGCGATACCGATGCTGGGGACCGGCTCGAAAGCGTGGAGCAGTGCTCGGACTACGCACAGTGGCTGGCCAAAGTGAGCAGTTTCTGCAGCCTCGCATGCCGCTCCTCGCCGTTCTTGTGAGGAACCTGAGTGCAGACAGCTTGCCGTCATTTTCCTTGCTGCGCATCAATTCTTTGTAAGATCCTAAAAGGATGGCCGACGCCACAAGGGAGACGCACGGAGATGCGACCTCTTCAGGCGATACCTCCCGAGGTTTCAGGTCGCTTTGCGGAGACGGACATTGAAGTAGTCTGGGTCGTGCCACCTCAACAATCGCGTTGTTGCGCAAACGGTATGATGAGATGCAATGCGACAAGGACTGCGCGGAGAAAGAAACGCGCCGCCCAGCACAATAGACTAGACGCCGCCTCGCACGAGATTGCTGTCGTTGCTTTCGATTGAGTAGAAGTGCATCAATGCGGTATCTCACATAGGATTCCAGGTGTCATCGGGACCAGAATTGCAGACGGGCATTGTTGTCGGTGGGAACGCTGGATTTCGCCGCGGCTCGAAATGCAGACTCGACGCTGTGCTCTCGTGACGCATAGATAGCCATGGTTCCTCTCGCGCGTATTGCGAGCTCGCTTATTCGAAGTTGTTACACAAAGCTGGAAAGAGGAGACGAAAAGGATTTGATGTGAGGTCAATAATTAAAAGTCAAAACGGGCGGCTCGTGATCCCGGCTGATCCACCGGACCATGCGAGAAACAATACTCTCATGACTGCGCAGCGAAGGTGCGTAGAGCGCGAGAGCGGGGGGAGTCAGAGCATGAGAATTCCATCAGAGATCGCCACAACTTTTCTAGGTGATTCGTAGGTCCTCACTTTCCCAGTCTAGATCTGCCCATGCACTGCTTACAGTGGCCGCACGTTTGTCGGGAGGCATGGCGGATCTACCACTGTCCTCGAGGCACAAAGAGTCGACGCTACTACAAATCGATAAGAGATCGTCCTCAGCATCAAGCATGCGAGTATCGCGTGCGTGAGGGCCAGGACTCGTGTCGACCGCGTGGCCATCTTCAGGATACGATCCTGCGGCCGAACAGCCCGTGCTGGATCCGCTAAGCTCACCGATATGGGGGAGGTGTTTCTCGTGGGTTCGCCCTTGAGCCACGTGAGCTTCTATGTCTCCCGGGCTGTTGATGAACCCAGACGGCAGCTTGGCCGTTCCAGGTACCATCTCAAGTGACATGCTCGCGCTTCCACTGCCCACTCGCATGATCGCATCCGAACACGAAGTGGGCACCTCTTTCAATAGATCATGTTGCATCGTCTGCCATAAGCGACATGACAACCTGTTCTGAACGGCGGTAGTACGAGCTCGAGGAGTGACGTGACGGCGGTCCAGTTCGGCGAATTTGCTTCGCAAGGTCGCACTCCTTGCTTGAGCGCCACATATCCCAGTCAGAGCATGGCTAATAGTCGGCAAGAAGATGGCGCGGGAAGAGATCGCTTCCATGGAACTGGGCGAGAAGATGGTTGGCCAGACATGAGCCAGCTGCTTGAAAGACTCGCGTCTAGCCACAGCAACCAATTTGAGCAAATGCCTTGCATTGGGTGTGACGATAGCATAGTGCAGGCTGGCATTGAAGAGATTCTTCACGTCGTTTTCGTCATGTACGCTGGCGCCAGCATCGATGTCACTGGTGCTCGAGCAGCGTTTGAGCGACTGCATAAGACGAATCGGACCACTCTTGAGCTGGTGTCCATCAGAACCCCAAGACGTGATCATCGATTCCAGACGTTCACTTTGTGCCGATGACATGGTTCTCTCTGTTGTCGTATATGCTCGTCGGAACTCGGTCATGCTCAGTGAATCGTGATCAGCGCTGGAAGCGATGTCCATGCTGGAATTTGGGACTGGGAGCATCTCATCGTGGGAGGTTACCGAAAGCCTCCTGCGTTTGGCCGTGCTTGTAGCGGGAAAGCTCATTTGGAGTCTGACGGCACGAAGTTCTGCCCTTCCAATGCCAGGCGGTGGCTCGATATCGTGGTGCGGTACGTCTTGCGCAATCTTGTGCATCTTGCGGGCGAGACTTTTGGTGCCGTACGTTGCGTGGCTGAGATACGTCCGAAGAGTCGCGGTTGAATTTGCGACTTGTACAGTCGTCTCCGTGGCCGATGGCTGCAGCTGCAATTGCTGCCACAGCTAGAATGTGTCAACTCTTGTTCTCCACACTGCAGGACTGAAGCCACCTACAGGTGCTTCGTATAGTGCTTGAGCGAGCCGCTCGTTCAGATCAAGCTGGCCGGCTGCGATCCGCTCTCGCAGGTTCAGTAGTTCGATTTCAACATGGAAGTCAGCCGCTAGAGTCGTCCAAATGCCATGTTCACCGCCCTCCACAAGTGACTGCAGCGACCCATCTTCTTCGTCAGAGGAGACTTGTGCGCTGCTCGCAAGTTGAAGCCGCAGACCTGAAGTTGTTGAAACCAGGTCTAGTTGGCCCAAGTCGAGCGTGTACTTGGCCATAGGATCTGCATACCGTTGTGCGAGATCGGCATCTCACGCAACTATGTGTCTTCAGGGAAGCCGTCCTTGACAGTTCGCGAGTTGAGCCGAACAGCTTGTAGGTCTTGAGCTTCTCATAAATGTGGTGAAGAAAGACAACAACAGCTTGCAAGTAGTTGAGGAGTCGGGCGGCCAATTCCCAGCGGCCCGCTTTCTCCCGAGGTTCCGATTAGACTGTACTTTTGATAGTCTAACTCTTCACGTCTTGCAACTTGACACGCGGAACAACCTGTCTCCCATCACCGCGATGGCATTGCGGGCTCCTCAGATCCGACAATTGCTGCGAGGAAAGCAAAGCTCGCGGATCTCGCAGAGCCAGAGCATAGCTCAACGCCAATTCTCTGCTTGCCAGAGACGCCATACGGACGGGGTATTTCGCGCGTTGACTGGCGAACGCGTACAGAAGCCATGGATCGATGCCTTTCGGGAGCTGCAGGCCGGCAGTCACAATGCCCAAGGGCAACCCGAACAACCAGGCACGCCTAGAAATCGTGATCTAAGCCCAAAAAAGATGTCAGACTCCTATCACAGCGTTGTATGTAATCCGTGGGCAGCTATCGTAGAGCATTTAGACTGATCTAGAAAGGTTCTACCACTAGCCCAGGAACCGTGAGTTGTTGGTCGTTCATATCTGCGTCTGACGCATTCGCTGACATGTATTCTGCGCTCTCAGATGGCTTCTTGACACCTATATGAACGCGTCAGGCCATATTCGCATAGGCACAATGTTGATGGACTTGGACGCTCTGGCAGGCGTGGTTGCATACAAGCACACTGGCGATGATGTCACCACTGTCACTGCTGCGTTCGACAGGATCACAATTGAGCACCCACTGACAGAAATATGCGACCTTGAGTACAGTGGACGGGTCAGTCCTTTAACGGCACGTGTTTATCAAGGTTCACTGACGTTTTAGCCTGCAGGTCACGTACGCCGCCGGTCGAAGTAGTATGGAGATTACCCTACAAGTCGCAAAAGCGCCTCCCAAGGGTGAAACAGCGAGACGAGAAGACGTGATGATGACCTGTCAATGCACTATGGTCTCCCTGGATCCTGCTACAAAGAAGCCAGTCAATATTCCTGCAGTGCGCACGGATACAGCGGAAGAAAAGCAACTTTTTGCAGCAGGGGAGGAGAACAGCCGGCGCCGTAAAGAGCTCTCGAAGCGATCGCTGCTCAAGCAGACGCCAAACGATGAGGAGAGTGACTTGATCCACGCTATCTGGCAGCGACAACTGCAGTATCACGACCCTGCGGATCCGATGAGAAAGCCACCGAATGCGCAAATGATGGATGTGACACAGCTCAAAACTGCGAGCATCATGCAACCTCAATATCGGAACCGACACCACACCATGGTCTTTGGCGGCTACATCCTGAAACAGACCTTTGAGCTCGCATTCTGCTGTGCTGCAAGCTTCGCGCACACGAGACCCACTTTCGTGTCTCTGGACCCATCAACGTTCCAGAACCCAGTACCGGTTGGAAGCGTGCTATACCTGACTGCCACCGTGGTCTACACGGATCCGCCACTCATCAGTGGACAGGCGGACGGTCCGCAATCGTCAGCAAGTCGTCCTGAGACCGCAAAGACACGAGTGCAGATACGAGTCGACTCGAAAGTGCGAGACGTCGAACATGGTGTCGCGAAGCCCACTGGTCAATTCAACTACACCTTTTTGGTTGATCGTGACATCAAAGTCGTCCCGAGGACATACACTGAGATGATGATGTATGTCGACGCTCGGCGACGAGCAATGGGTGTTCGCGAGAAAGTCCAGCAGGGCGACGTGGATGGTGGAAGCTCTGAGCGCATTACTGAGTAGCTGTGTGTAATGCCTCCTTTAGGTGAATATCTCAAAAATTCGCTAACGCTGCTGTTTTAGCATCATTCATCTCGAATTGGCCTTGAGAAAGATTCACCAGAAATGGAACTAGAGGACCAGTCAGCACCCGTCGATGCCCAGACAATCAGATACAAACAAAGCAATCCTTCACGAAGCAAGCTACGCCGCTGTGTCACCTGTTGTCCATCCCTACTGCCGGTTTCGGAGGGCGACCCTTCGCAGAGCTACCTAAAGTCAGATTTCCCACCAAAACTTCGTGACCTCCGCTCTCCATCGAACAATACTGCGGACGTGCTTCAGTGGCCAGAAAGGGTGCTGCCTTCGAGGAGATCGTCAGACGCGGATGCCAGGTTCATCGCCGCGACTTCTGCTTTGCAGGAAGGCGCGTACAGCATCAAAGTGACTTCACCACCGATGCGACACGCAGTAGAGACTGTCAAGACTCCATCTCGAGCAGCGCCATATTCCACAGACCTATCGCCGATGAGCACATCAAGCTCGCAGGGGCTCTCACAAGACACGGCGAAGCCCGAGCCACACTTTCTCTTACTTCCTGCGAAAATGCGCAACATCCACGCCATCATCAGCCAGGAGAAGATCAAGATCACGACTGACATGGATCAACCACCACAAGAACCAGCCATGCTGCGCGTGAATCGACAAACACGCCACGAAGCACTGGGAATTTACTATTACGAGAGTCACTTCCGCTTTGACATGCACAACTTCGATGCTCGGGCTTACATCACATGGGTCCAAGCTCGACCGACCATACGCTCCCGACTGCAAGTCTGGTTCAAGCTGTACGCCGTCACATCGCCGGATCTGGCGTGGGACGAACTGATGACTTGACTGGAAGCTCTTCACCCTCGGAAGATTGCTCATGGTCCCAGTGAGAGAGCTTTTCCAGGGAAGAAGAAGCATCGAGTTGTGGCGGGTGAGCTGAAGGAACTGGCGTGGAGTATGAGGGCATAGGGCTTGAGTTGGGACAGTATCTTGGCCAACATGGCATATTCGAAGAGGATGCTCGCAGCTTCGAGTGCGAGTGGGAAGTGGGTCTAGGCTTGGCTGAGGAGTTGAACCTGTATGGGCACCGCGCTGACCTCTAACATCGGCCGACTGTCGAGGGCTCATTCACGGAAATCGCTCGGCACGGACAGACAGCATCATCAGAGCTCCGCCGATATCCTTACGATTGCAGTTGGTATTGGAGGTCGGCCTAGCGTCGCAAACTTTATTGAAACATGGACTTGGCCATCATGAGATCTACATTGATTCGCCCCATTATCAGGATCTTCGTCGAGCTGGTAGGATAGGCTGCAATTTCCAGCGCGACGAACCATAGGCAAGCAGCAAGGCTTTGGTATCGCATTCATGCTTTACGTCCATGGCCTCTGCTCACCACGTTAACTTGCCGTGGCCCGTCTAGGCTGTCGTCTAGCTACCGGTCGGCAGAGTGAAGTTGGGTCGGCAAAGAATAGAGTTCGGCCGGCTTGGTGGAAAAGTACCGCGAGCGAGAACCGACAACTTCCCTCACAACTGAGTCATACATGATCTTGGATAGGTATATGCAAGCATACATAGCGAGACATTCGGCTCATCACCACAGTCACTGCGACGGTGCATGGCGTGTCAGTAAGTAAGTATGCTTCCTGACCTCCGGACAATCCTTAAGACCGACGGCAGTCCTTCTCGAAGTTCTCCAGAATGTCTCAGACCCTCATCCCGGATCAGCCCTGGAATTCGGTGCTAGGAAGAACTCACTAGACTCGGCAGCTGAGGTTTGCGTTATGGGGAGTTTTAACTGGGTGGCCCGGGACGGCAAAAGGTAAAGACTTTGAGGCGCCGGGCCTAGGAAGCTCTCGCTCGTGACTGCTGAAGAGGGGAACTTGATGAGGCAGGCCACGAGACTGAATGGCAGAGCTTATCTGAGGTGGATTAGCAGGAAGATGGGAGTAGCTATTGATAAGAGAAGAGTAACAGCCTCTGCTGTCGCGGGAGACTCTAGAGATACCATTACATCGCCTCCACACCACCTCAGACTGGACGGCCAGAACACGCATAATAATAGAAGAAATCATTCACGAAACCGAAGCCCTCTCTCAAGCTCTCCAACATGTGCTCCTACTCCTTCCTATACTATTACTGCGGCTGCGACTGGTTCATGGTAGACGACAGCATCGAATACTGTTCAAACCGCTACCTCGGCGGCCATTCGGTCGAGATCTGGAGCCACGATATGTGTGATCAAAAGGTCGTGCAGTGCCGCGGGAAGAGCAAGTGGTGCTGCCAGGAGTGCAGTGAGGATCACACGCTGGAGTATGAATTGGACGAGTGATGAGATTAAGGACCATGATGTGTATGGGCGGCGCATTGGGAGTATTTGGTCCAGGGGACGGGGTTTGGCACGGCATGCGGAGTCGGATCTCAGGCGACAGGGTATTGTGGGTGGATTCGATCTTCTCGAAGATTGGATACTCAATCGCAGATGGCGCTTGCGTTATCATACGTTACTCCCAAAGACACAAGTCCGGGCCCGCAGCAGGACTCCCTTCAGCTGGCTATCGAACCAATCTTTCACGCGCTCCCACGCGCGCTGGCAGCCTGCCAGACAAGTATCCGGATCTATCAGCAGGCATCTAGCGCTGTTGGATGCGTCCCCAAATGATGGAGTCGAACCCATCGATAGCTCTGCTGAAGGGCTGCGGCACGTGCCAACCAAGATACTCCAGCAGTCCAGACGAAGAAGCTATTCATCCTCATGAAGTGGAGAGCTCCTCCAATCATTGCTTCCTCTGCCAGGCCAGACGGATCGGAAGACTGATTCAAGACGTCCAAATTCGGGTTGCTCATGCTCCGACGCTGCTCTGCCTTGTGCACAATAACTTCATCTTTCCGATCGTCCCTGAGATATCTGAACGTGCGCCTTTTGTTGAACCGTCAAGACCCAACAGATATACGGAGGAGCTCCATGATGGCAGGCACCTCGTCTGGGAGTACTTTTGTTAGCTATTTCGCATAGATCACAACGACACAATGTAATTGCTCTACAGATGGAAGCTACATCCACAGATGTCCACTTCGCCTCACCTGAACGCCAAGAGGCTTACCTGAGTCATGATCCGAGATATCTCCCCGCTTCACTTGAACGCGTCCATTGCACATCCACCACGCGCTGGTCATTGCATCGCATCGCATCGCCAAGATGCAGCGAATGCGAAAAGCCGCGAAGTGGACGCAAGAGGACCGGCGATGGCGGCGAGCAGACGCGACCGATCCACCGCCCGACTTCAGCAAATACAACGTCAAAGTGGAAATACCAGAATACGATGACGAAGCATACGAGCAACACCTGCGGCACGACGACTGGACGAAGGCCGAGACGGACTACTTGATGCAGACATACCAGGACTGCAACGGGAAATGGCCCGTCATCTGGGACCACTACGAGTACGAAGACAAGTCGCGCAACATGGAGGATCTCAAGGCTCGATTCTACAAAGTCTCGGCTCAACTACTCCAGCTCAAGACGCCGATCCAGTCCATGGGCGCAAGCGAGTTTGAGCTGTACAATATCCTCAACACATTCGACCCAGCCAAGGAGGAATCGCGGAAGAGTCTGGCCAAGGGACACCTCTATCGGAAGGCGAACGAGGTCGACGAGGAGACTGTGTTGCTGGGCGAGCTGCAGCGCATCATGGTCAACCAGGCCACACTTGACGGCCAGCGGGAAGAGCTGCGGAAGCGCCTCGATTACCCGCACGCTGGCACGAACGGCTACCAGTATGGGACTTCGCAGGCGCTCACGCAGCTGTGGCAGCAATTGCTCGCGCAGGACCGCATAAAGAAGAATCCGCGACTCAAGCCGACTGGTATGTTTCGCATGAACCCATTCCGATTCGACACTGACAAAACCTCCCCAGGCAACCCCAATTACGACGGCTTCATGCCCCCCGGCGGCATGCAACCACCCCAATCCGCGCGCCCGCGCGACAGCACCGCCGGCCTCTCCGAAACCACAACCACCCGCGACCGCCGCGGCACACGCGGCGACTCTCTCGGCGGCAACGCATCCTCCTCCTCCACCACAACGGCCGCCCACGCGCTCCCCGTCTCCCTCTCCCCAGCCGACCAAACGCGCATGGGCGTCGTCATTTTCCCGCCGGACCACAAAGCGTCTGGCGGAATCAGCTTCGCATCGGACAAACTCACCAAGCCTCGCGTGGCCAAGAGCACGATCCAGAGCGAGAAGATTGCGACGATTCTGGCGACTGCGGGCGTGCCAGAGGTGATTCCGCTGCCGACGCCGAATGTCGTCGAGGCGTTTGAGGTCATGATGAGTAAAGTGCAGGCTTTGTTGGATCTACGAAAATTGGGCGAGAAGGATGAGTTGGAGTTGAAGGTGAGGCGGTCGGAGGCGGGGGTGTCGTGAGACCGTATACAAAGGAGGAAGGAAGGCGATGGTGATGAGAAGGGGAGGGAGGGAGGAAGGAGATTTGGGATTGTTGGAATTAGCGTGGCGTTGGTGGTATTAGATGGCTTTTCGTTTGCGAGGAGGAAATGGAAAGAGATAGGTCGTCTTCGATTACACCCTTTCGAATGCAAGAAAGTTTCCGTGTGATGGAAGACGTCAGATTGAAGAGAGAAAGAATGGAGAGAAAAAACAAGACCCACTGCTTCGACGATGATACGGCAAGCAAGCAGCTGTCTAGGTATGGTTACATCTAATCGTCATGTGCGCCTGGGCTTCGCTTACAGAAACGCGCGTTGTATCCCAGCGCGAAAAGAAGAAAGAAGAAGAGTATTCTAAAAACACAGCGTACGTATTTTAAGATTCCTTGTAAGCCTGCTCGTGCACACCAATCGCGCGACCCGAAGGATCCGTCTGCTTGCTCCACGTCGGAGTCCATCGCATGACGGTACTAGCGCAGTAAGGAGGGAAATGCTCGTCAAACATGCAGCGGTACCAGTATGCCTCTTTAGTATCGGGAATGTCGTCGCCCCAAAAGGGCTTGTCTTTTCGAATGTTAGCTTCCTTCATCTGCTCGTCGCTGACGACTTTTGCGGCTTCGTCTTTGAGGCCGTCGATCCAGCCGTAGCCGACGCCGTCGGAGAATTGCTCCTTTTGGCGCCAGAGAATGTTCTTGGGGAGGTATGGCTTTGCGCCGGGCTCGCCTTCGGTGTCAAAGGCTTTGCGGAGAATGTACTTTTCGATGCGCTCGGGCTTGTTGATCATCTTCTCGGCGGGGTCAATGTCCATGGCCAGCTTGAGGAACTCCTTGTCGAGGAAGGGGACGCGTGCTTCGACGCCCCAGGCTGACGTGGACTTGTTGGCGCGCAGGCAGTCTGCCAGGTGCAGGTTCTGGACGCGGCGCACAGTCTCTTCGTGGAAGGCGGCCTTGTCGGGGGCGTTGTGGAAGTAGAGGTAGCCGCCAAAGATTTCATCCGAGCCTTCGCCGGACAAGACCATCTTCACACCCATGGCCTTGATCTTGCGGGAGAGCAGGAACATGGGCGTGCTCGCACGGATGGTGGTGACGTCGTAGGTCTCGAGGTGGTAGATGACGTCGAAGAGCGCGTCGAGGCCTTCTTGGATGGTAAAGGTCAAGGAGTGGTGCCTGGTGCCGAGATACTTGGCAACCTCCTGGGCGGCGATGGTGTCGGGCGAGCCGGGAAGGCCGATGGAGAAGGAGTTGAGCTGCGAGAGCACGGGCACGGAGCTGAGGTGGTAGTCCTCGTCGATGCCGGCCAGCTCCTCCTCGTTGGACTCGGCGAGCGGCACTTGTCCGTTGGCGATGCCATTCAGCGTGGGGCTGTTGGTCCCTTGCGAAAGCAATGCCCGCTTCTTCGCGTACTCTTTCTGCAGACGCAGTGTTTCCCGCTGTGCGATGGAGGCGACCAGCGAGCTGTCCAGTCCACCACTCAGCAGCACACCGTAGGGCACTTCGGCCATCAGTCTCTTGCGCACCGATCGCTCGAATGTTTCGCGCAGCACCTTCAAGTCGAGAGGCGTGCTGGGGATGTTGGTGGGCTCGATCAGCCACTTGGGGTCGTAGTAGCGCGTGAGCTTGTCGGTGTGGCTGTCGTAGACGTGGCCTGGCGGGAAGGCGTCGATCTGGTCGCACACGGGGTGCAGACACTTTAGTTCGCTGGCGAAATAGACGGCGCCGGGGATCTTGCTGTCGCGGCCCATGTAGAAGGTGGTGATGCCGATGGGGTCGCGGGCGGCGATCAGGCGGTCCTGCTTCTTGTCGTGCAGCACCCAGCTGAACATGCCGTCGAGGTGGCGCGGAGCATCGATGCCATGCTCCTGGTACAGCGGGATGATGACCTCGCAGTCGGAGTGTGTCTTGAAGGGATACGCCTTGGCCAGGCCCTTGTGGCGCAGGATCTTGTGGTTGTAGATTTCGCCGTTGACGGCCAGGGCAATGGACTGGTCGTCGTTGAGCAGCGGCTGCGAGCCGGTGTCGACGCCGACAATGGACAGGCGCTCGTGCACGAGGATGGTGCTGTTGGCGGTGTGGTTGCCGCTCCAGTCGGGGCCGCGGTGCTTGACCTGCTTGCCCATGCGGATGGCCGTGGGGCGGAACTTTTGGATGTCATTGTGGCTGTTGAGACTCTGTCAGCATGTCTCTCCATCTCTTGTCTCTCCATCTCTTGTCTCTCCATCTCTTGTCTCTACATCTCTTGTCTCTCCATCTGTCTTGTTTCTACATCTGTCTACGCAGCCATTGGGAGGGGACAACGTACTGATGACACGCGAAAATGCCACACATGATGAGAGCGGAAGCGTGTGTGAGGGGGAGAGTGCAGAGAGGAGACCAATGTCAGTATGTGATATGTCAGTTATATGTCAGTGGAGGTGGTGGTGCTGCTGCTGTTATCAAACGCCGGGCCAATGACTCAAGACGTCCACAGTCATCGCATTGTTGAAATTCAGCGATGCCGGCGCCGATAAGAGACGGCCGCTAAGCTGGGTCTGCCTTAGCGGCGGATCTACGCGTGCTGCAATGCAATGCATTCCCTGCATATTCTGTCGTCTGCTTAAAAGTGCCTGGGGGGTGCTGGCCACGTCGAGTTTCATGTCCAAGCATCCGTCTATTGTTGCTGGACCGTAATCACAGGCTGCCATAGACTACCTTCAGCACAGGAACCACCACATGACCCGGATGATACATCTCCTCTCTCCCCTTCCTCCTCTTCCTCCTCTCTCTCTTCTTCCTCCTCTTCCTCCTCTCTCTCTTCTTCCTCCTCTTCCTCCTCTCTCTCTTCTTCCTCCTCCTCCCCCCTCCCTCCTCCCAGCAATGCCATCAATGCCACCGCGACAGGGATGCTCGCTGCATGACGAAACGCTCGTCCCTAGCACGCCGATCTAACGTGATCGATTGATTATTGCTCCATCCACTACTGCTACTGTACTCTCACTGGACACCGCAATGCCCACCGTCTCCAACATGCGCTCCGCCCTGAAGAATGCCCTCCAGGCCGACGCCCAGTGGAGAGGCGGCCGGGCGCGCAGCAACTCGCTGTCGACGGTGCCGCCCGCCCCAGACTCGGACGACTACCTGCCTGAACTCGCCGCCATCGCCGCCACCATCCTCTACCGCTCGCCGCGTCCCTCTCGCGACGGCCGCCCCGTCTACATCCTCAACGCCGCCGCCTTCCCCGACGCCTTCGACGTCGACTACGACTCGCTGCTCTGCTACGTGCTCGCGCGTCTGCCCGGCGAGGACGAGCTGCTGTCGGGCACCGAGTACGAGATTGTCTTCCTCGCCGGCGGGCCCCCCGACAATGCCACCGCCGAGAAGAAGCAGGGCCCGGCCACCGGCTGGTATCTGCAGGCATACCACGTGCTCGGCCGCGCCCTGCGCAAGAAGCTGGCCATGCTGTACATTGTGCACCCGCGCACCTGGGTCCGCGTGCTGCTCAACATCTTTGGCACCGTCGTCTCGCCCAAGTTCCGCCGCAAGATTGTCCACGTCAACTCCCTGACCGCCCTGGCCCAGCACATCCCCATCGAGAACCTCCTGATCCCGCCCTCCGCCTATCTGCAGGACCGCAAGTACTCGCCCGACATCTTCTCGCCCTTTGTCTCCGGCAGACGCGCGTTTGGCGTCAGGCATCCTCTGCCCAAAAACATCACCACGGGCAAGACGAGGCTGCCGCGCGTCTTGCGAGAAACAACCGCCTTTGTGCTCCAGCCCACCAACGTCACCACCGAAGGCATCTTCCGCATCCCCCCGCACTCGGTTCTGACCAGTGTGCTGAAAGAGGCATACGATCGGGGCCAGCAGTGGATCGTGTGGAAAGAGATGGGTGCGACATTCGTCCAGCCCGGGCTGGACCCATCACTCCTGGACGAGATCAGACTGGAGGATGCGTATGGCGTCCACTCGGCCGCCTCCATCATCAAGACGTGGTACCGCGAACTGCGCGAGCCCATCTTCCCCGAGTCCAGCTATGCTTTCCTGCGAGAGCGGTACCACAACTCCGACATACAAGTGACGCCCGAGGACTTGGTCGACTTTATCCTGCCCAGCTCATCAGTCTCCCCTCTGTCCACCACGGGCCGCGAGATCCTGACTCGACATCTCCTCCCCCTGTTGTCAGCGGTCGCTCGGCATGAATCTGCCAACAAGATGAGTGCCGAGAACTTGGCAATCTGCTTCTCCATGTGCCTCGTCTGCGGTTCCGACCAGATGGCCGATGCAAAAGCCTCGACTATCGTCAAGCGGATATTGCAAGCCGCTATCGAGATGTGGCCGCAGCTTCGCACTGGGCTGCAGCTGGATGAGAACACCTTCTATGCAGATCTGCAGCCATCCAGCGATCCCAACGATTATGAAGATCCGCTCGAACAGCTCCGCCGACCATCCGCGGGCTCCAACGAGCACCATGAAAAGGGGCGAATCGGCCACCGAATATCGATGACCGACTCCGATGCCTCCGACTCGTCCACCGAGAAGCCGCCCGCCTTGCCTCCTCGACGACGTTCGAGAGCAGCGTCTATGAAAGCAGCATTGGCGCCGCACATCCCGAATGTGGAAATGCGACGACTACAGAAGAAGAAGCCTACTCCGAACCGGGATCCGTCCCCTGCTCCACATGCTGCTGTTCAAGATCTCACTATCGCGGGCCAGCCGCCGCGGTACTCCAGTATCTTTGACAGAGAGGGCAGGAACTTGCCGCGATCAGACTCTCCCGGCAGCTTTGTACAGGTGCCGGCTGATGGCTTCAGAAACAGTGGCCCAAGCTTTGAACTCACGGATGAGATGAGGGCATCCAAGCCCATTACACGGCGTCCCGTCTCCGGCGAGAAACCACCCAGCCGACCCGTATCAGCAGAAATTACCACTCACCCCATCCCAGGAGCCATGGCCGAGATGCCCAAGCGCAAGCCCATTAGTAGGCAGACCTCAGTGAAGGGTGAGAGCAAGCCAGACCACCCGGAACTACAGAACACTTCCCAGACTACCAACACAAGCACGAGCACGAGCCCTAGCACTGCACCTTCCATGCCTGCCATGCCCGCCATGCTCCCGGGGACGAATGCACTCCTGGCAGAAATGGCCGCCCGGCAAGCTGCTAATAATTTGACGCAGAACAACGTGGTCGATACTCGAGCCGCCTTGGCTAGTTCCAACTCCACGGCAGAGCCCAGTCTACATTCATCGCCTGCAGAAATGGCTGCAAGGACACCACAATCTTCCACCTCCACGCCGGGCGTCGATGGCGGCTTTCGCAAGCCTTCGTGGCCCGCTTCGGCCAATAAGCAAGGACCAGACATTCAGTCTCTGGCCAAACCCATCTTGCCAACCAGAAAGTCGAACACAATCGTGCCAGTCATCACGGGTGCGAATCTGGACGGCACGAGTAGTGGCCCTGCTGTGTCCCACGTGCCAAAGCCGCGTGCTCCCTCGGCCGGGCTACTGAATAGGATGAACAGCTGGGAAAGCAGGGGGAGCACCAAATCGCCACCGCCTTCGTCGAGCGGCTCTACACTGGAGCCGAGGAAGCTGAATCTGAAAAAAAGCAGCGTGGAACAATTGCGGAGTTTATACGAAGATCGAGCCGCGACAGCAACGACGTTGGTAGACCTGGGGCGGAGAGCGTCGAGTAAACATTGAAAGGGGCAAGGAGGGGAGTGATGGATGGAGTGGCGGGGGTTTTATCGATCTTTTTGGCAAAAAAGGAGCGCAGCAGTTTTGGGCTGCATACCATGATACCCTGATTACTACAATGTACGATGTATGCATTTCGACCTGACCTGACCTGACCTGACTTGACTTGACTTGAATGTCAGCGTTGCTGTGGAATTTGTTCTGCATTATAGATGCAATACTGCTTACTTTACTCCCATTCCCATGTCTGTCTGTCTGTTCACGTCCTTTTCTTTCTCGCAGTGTAAATACATACATACATGATGGAACCAATAGTGTCAATGTGAACTATTTTCTTGAAAAGTTTGATTTAAAGAAGAAAGAAAAAGGGGAAAAAAGGGCCTACTCGATCGAAAGTCGCGCGCGAATGGATCCTCCTGGGGCCGAACATATATGACCAACTAGAGCAGATGTACAATAAGGTATATGTAGGAGAGATTTTGGAGAGGAAGAAAAATCCTAGAGACAGACGAGCGGCGGAGGATTTGGCGGCTCGTTGGAGAAAGAATACGAGATGAGATGAGGTGAGATGAGATGGGATCGGACAAGGGTGGATTTACTTTGCATGTACATCTATAGCAGACTGCTGGCTATGATGAGATGGATGAGGTGAGGTGTTTTCTGATTGTGCAATGGACTGGTTTTGTTGATTGATTGATTGGTTGATTGATTGATTGATTGATTGATTGATGCGACTTCTCTCTCCTCTTCTCAGGTACGGTACTGATAGGTACTTCTTTTACCGATGTCCAAAGATCTCGAATTCCAATTGATCCTTTTTCCTTCCCGGCAACCCATGTAAATGTTCTCCATCATCATCTCCATCATCATCGTCGAGCATTTCAGCGTCGTCTTCATCCTCGTCATCCTCATCATCTTCTTCTTCAGCACTGTCATCCTCCTCCTCCTCCTCACTACTATGCTCCACCGCTCCAGCCTCGCCACCACTCCCCACCGCCCGTCCACTACTCCCAAATATCCGATCCACAGAATCCACATCCAAACTCGAGCGTAATTTCGATCCTCTCCTCAGTGGAGAAACAGCCGCCGCCGAATCACTCTGCACGCTTCCCAATGGTCGATGATGAACAGCAGCACCCTCATCCTCGCCCTCGGCCTCCCCATCAGCAATATCCAATCCGCGCAAATAATACCGCATCGGACTGAGACTCCGACTCACAGCGTCCATCATCTCGTACGGCGAGAAGCGCGCAAGTTCCACATTGGGCATGTTGGGCATATTCGGGAAATTCTGGCGCATAGTGCCCAGATTCGGCATGTTAGGAAGGGTGGGCATGCGCGGCATGCGCGGGATGTCAGGCAAATTGGAGAGGGTAGGGAGGTTGGGCATGCTGGGTGCGGAGAAGCGGCCGCTGAAGCTGGGCCGGCGGACTTCCTCGTCTGTGACAAAGTAACGGCCGGGGGATTGGGCGCCTACCGCGAGACGAGGGGAGCTAGAGGGTTGGGGTTGTTGGGAGGGAGATTCTGGGACTTCGAGCGCGCTGGGAGGGACTTCTGCTGCCTCTGAGACGGGCATGCCGATTCCGGCGTCGCGGAGGACGTCGTTGCCGGCGAAGTCGTGGCGGAAGACGGACTGGGTCTGCTGTCGGAGCAGTCTTTCGGATTCGGTCTCGTGATGTGCGGTCGGGGTCATCTGGTTCGTGTTGTAGCTGTCGCATCTCTGGCACTTGAGGCCCAGCCAGTGAAAGGGGCTCCAGGTCCGCGCTCCGCAGTCGTTGCATCCGATCCATACCGTCCTCGGCCGCCGTGGAGGCGCGACATGCGCCGTCTCGTTTGTGGCTGCAACCGGCTCCGGCGCTTCCTCTGCCTCTTCCCCCTCAACATGAGGCAGCAGACCCTCGAGATCCTCATCTTCGGGCATGGGCTGTATCGCAATCTCCTCGTCCAGCTTCCGCCACTGCAGCTCCATGTTGACTGCACTTTTGCTGCACACCGGACACCGATACGTCACCGCCATCAGATCCTTGTAGCAATCCCCGTGCATGTAATGTCCGCACGGCAAGCTCACCACGGGCACTTTTGCCTCAAACATGCGCATCAAACACAATGGACAATTCCCCTCGGTGGCTCGTTCAATGCACGGGTGCGCCGCAGATGTCGAGATCGATATGCACACATTGCAGCGCTTGCAATGCACAAAGTCCTTGCCCAAGCCTTCGCCGACACGACAGATCCCGCAGTCGTCGCAATGATATATCCTTTTGTTCGTGTCGTTGTCCCACAGCTTGCACTTGGAACAATAGTACCATGCAGCGTAATTGCCACAAGCAACACACTCGTGCGCCGCGGGCTGTGGAGTTTGACAGATCATACACAGCATATTCTGCGTCTTTTGCCGATTGAGGGCATGCGAAAAGGGCAAGTCTTTGGCCTGGTCGTGACAGTGCCGGCACGGGAACCATCTCTGGCAGTCGAAGCATTGCACCTTGACATTGCGCTTGTAGTGCATGCAGCCCAGATCTGGCTCGTCGTCGTCGAGCACGGCCTCGTCCCCATCGCCCTCCACATCTCGCGCCGCTTTCGGCAGGGGACTGTAGACGGGCTGCTCATCGCCTGGCCGCAGATTGTAGGGATTGCGAGGATCAATCGGCAACACGGCGGCTCCCAGCAGCGGCGCATCTAGCCCGTCGTGATCGTGGCCTCCTCGAGACTCCGGACTGTCGGGCGGCGTAGGGTGTCCCAGGGCGCGGTGTTTGGCATAGTCCTGCATCATGAGCAGATGCATCTTCAGGGCTTTTTCCTCGGTCGTTACAGCGAGCTCTTTGATCTCCTGCAGCTTGTGGCGCAGTGCGCGCATGCCGTCGTCTTCGGGCAGCGCGCCGTCCATGGAAGCGGAGTTGTCGGTATTGTTGGCGGCCATGGTGAACAGCACGCGCTCGATGTCGTGTGCCGGATTGATGCTCATGCGCTCGTCCGCTGTGGCTGTGGCGCGCCGGATGGCAGACCAGACATGACTCGTTGTCGTTGTCGTTGTCGTCGTCGTCGCCGTCGTCGGTGTCGACTGCTGGTGGTGTCGTCTTACTCCGAACAGATGGTCGTTGGTGGTCGAGTCGTGGCCGTAGTCTTGGCTTTCACGTGCGGACAGTGCGTCATGGCGGCGGCGGCGCCGATGGTCGGAGGCGGATGACACATCATCACCACGCTGCCCCGAGTTGCGCATGTGCAGATCTTGTTGCAACAAGAACGACGGGAAGAGTAGCCGCTGGCATCAAACAACAGCAGTGTCAGTGTCCTCCCACTCTCCACCGCGCTGGAGTTCTGCAAGACGCGTGGAAAACCGGGTTTGCCATCCTGCTTTCTCTCCTCGCCAAACGCTGCACAAAGCTCGTCATGATTGCATGTCGTCCCTGCAATAATCCTGCGTCCTGCAGAACAAGACCACGTCGCAGACGAGCCGGGGGAACGGACATAAACAATCAACACAAGCCACTAGCGTACCGCTCATGCAGCTCGAGGTAGGAGGTATGCTTCATTGTAATTTGTCCATCAATGGTGGAAAAAGTCGTGATCAACATTATACATTCGTGGTGCATGATTATTGTACGGAGCATCATCCTGCCCATCACCAACACTGCGTTGTTGCGCCTGCTTCTCGCATCAACCGTCCCGCTCATGTCACCAATATCGTAACGGCCGGAACATCGCAAAATGGGTATCTCATAACACATGTCAAAGAGCTTTTGTCCAACCACCCTGCTCCCGTGATATCCTGTCCCCCTAGTTCAATAGTCGACGTCGTGTCGTGATGAAATGCTATCAGTGCGCACTGCTTCGCTTCGGAAGATCCACCGGATCCACCACTGGCATGGTCCGAATGGAGAACGACGCGCTCTTGAGATTGTACCACCGACCGACGTCGACGTACGAAATGCCCGGCGTCTTGGGCCTCTCAATCCTCTCGGCCATCTCTTCTTGAACTTCGGGCAGTGGCGCGAGCCTCTGTTCGGCCATCCGGGGCTCCACCATGGTGCTCCGACGGTGTAATCGATTGGGCAGCGCGTCGTGTCCTTCGCGCATACGCATCAACTGAATCTCGAGCCACGTCTGCAACTCAGGCACCGTCCTCAGCCGGTACGGCGCCTGGAATCTTTGCATGTGGCTGACAAGCTTCGCAATGCGCATGTACAGATCAAAGTTGATCACAGATAACGCTTCTCCCGACTCTGCCACAACGCCGGGAATCTCTCGCCGCTTGGGGTTACCGGCAACCACAAACGTCAAGTCAGTGAGATAGACACCCAGAAACGGAAGGCACGCCGTCGTCTGTGCCTCCAGCCTACGTCGCAGAGCCGTGTAGTTCTTCGATATGTCGATGACGTGGTCGAGCTCGTCGAACTTGGCCTTGGTCTTGCGACTCACCAGCTCCCACGTGCGTCGCAATCTCTGCACCACCGAAGAGTTGATCATGCACATGATGGACATGATCGAGTCATAGTTGTGGAGCTCCAGCAGTGCGATTGCGATCTTGGACCAGTGCTTGATTACTGTGGCCCGCTTCTTCGCGTCGTCAGGCGCCAGAATCGTGTCGGCCACCAGGTTGGCGAGATCCGTGTTCAACAAACACATCTTGCGAATGTTCCTGGCCCGCTTCGTGTTGGGACTGCTCCAGTCCATGCTGAGCAGCTCTTCCGGTCGGATCTCGCAGTACGTCGTCATCATCATGATGGTAATCTGTCGGGCAAGCTCAACGGGATCAATGTCGAGAATGCCGCACGGCGCGCCCCCGCCAGTCGCAACACGCAGTGCATTGAGTTGACGGACTGTGACATTGGATGCCGGAATGTCCTTGTCGTTCTGCGTGACGAATGACATGCTCGATTTGCCCACGCCAGATACTAGAGGACCGGTCGTCGTGCCACTGGCGTACCCTTCGGTGATCCGGCGTGTGAGTTCGACCAAGCGATCGCCGGCTTGCGGCAAGACTTTCTTGAGCTTGTGCAGGGCGAAGAATCGAATCTCTCCCAGGGCGTCCTTATCGGCCTCGGCGTTCCAGTAAGTCTCCAACCACCCTTTGAAGAAGTTGTAGATGCGTAGCCGCGCTGGTGTGCCGGTGGTTCTCCCGTCGCCCACGTAATCGAAGCGATGAATCAGTGCTTGGGCAAGTTCGCGTGGTTCAGCAAACTTCCGGAACGTCAGGAAGAAGGCTATCACAAACTGGGGATCTGGTGTCAGATCGTGCGTGGTGAGCTGTTCAACCAAAGCCGGAAGGCTACCACCAGTGATCTGCCCCTCTTTGTTCCTCATCAACTCGAGCACAAATGTCTTTTGCAAAAGCTGTGCTTCAACATCTATGCTATCCTCCGTGACGAGCGATCTCATGCTAGAGATGCTGGCGAAACTGCTCATCATGGCGGCATTCGTCATGACCAAGTCCTTTCCTTGCTCGGGCGTTGTCGCTCGCGTCGAGGCTTGGGATACCGCCGTGGTACTAGAGTCGCGAGCGCTGCTGTAGAACGTCTCGGTCGAGCCTGCAATGGACATTCCAATGCTATCCTTGCGACACAACGTTTGGGATTCGGAGAACATTGACGAGTGGCTTTTCGGGACCTCGACGCTCTGATTACTTGATGTGTGCGACTGCTGGGTCGCAGAGCGGGGCCGAAGAGCAGGAGGAAGCGAGGGCAGCGCTTTGTGCATCGTGACGCCGGGGGGCATGGGGAATGCTGCGGTGTCGAGAGTGTCTGTGGGAGACGGCAAAGGCACAGCCAGTTCATCACCCATGTCCACGGCGGTGCGAGGAACTGGAGGTGGATGTTGAGGGGGCGGCATCTTCATATCCACGGAAGGTCGAATGATGGAGCGTGGTCGGACACCTTGCGCATCCTTGCTGGGCATGCTGTCGATACGTGCTGGAACCTCGACCGTCATTAGGGTAGGCGAGATTCCGGTTGACTTCAGCTCGAAGTCGCCAATTTGCTCAATGAGCTGTCGCGTCTTCACAACACAGTCTCCAGAATTACGAATGAGGCTTGTGCCAACAGCTATGAGGTGTTGATGCTCCTCGTGGAGCATCACAACATCCTCGTCAGGAGAGTCCGAGAATCTGAATACTGCCTTGGTCGATTTTGCCAGTTCCTCGAGGCGCGCTTCAAAGTCTTGTTTGACCTGCTGCACAGGCATCGATCGCTGCAGGTCGTGAGCGTACACCTCGTCCACGATATGGAGCATGTCGCGACATGCTGCAACCAGTCGCTCTGTCGTAGCAACAAGTTCTGCCGAAGGTCGGGAGTGGAGATGCAGCCCTATAAAGGCAGCAATGTGACTGATGCATATATCATGCACTTTGGTCAGCTGCTCGGATGCGAGTGTGCCATTCTCCGAACGTGCACTTTCTTTGGTCACCAAGGACAAACGGTGCGCAGCCATGCCGTCGGGAGGAGTGAAGACCATCGATCGTCGCAGGGTTCGGCTATCGCGCACATCAGACTGCTGATCTGCTCCCACCGTGGTGTCCTGCTCGAACTCTGCCTCTGGCAAGTGAATCGCAGAGTCGATAGCTTTCGGGGTCTCCCTGGCGGCCAAAGCCTGGGTATCGATAGCCAGCGGTCGAGACTGCAAAGCTCTCGAAACATGTGGACGGCTCGGGCGTCTGACATCGAGGGAACCCGAACTAGCTTCTTGTGCCCATACGTCGGTGAAGCCAACGGCGCGAATGACGACCTTGAACGCCTTGGAAATTAGGTCATCAAGTAAGACATGAATGACTTCAGCCGCAAATGCTTCACCAATCGTTTCCTGAAGTCGCTTGGCAATCCCAACTAGGGACGACAGATTCTCCAGAAGCCCTCTGCGCATTCTGCGGACGCCTGCATGCTGTCTCACAGTCGGCGCCTCTCGGTGTAAGCAGTCCGCTCGTTCCAGCAGATATCGAACACCAGCGATCAAGCCTCTTATGTAATCTTGGCGCACAAAGGTCGACAGGCTGGCGTCTTCACTCGCGCCCAGCAGATCCCAGAATTGCGTCATGGCATTGAGGAGATTCCTCAGGTGAGGGTGGTCGTAGGCTTCGCAGTAATTGGTCGGTAGCCAGCCACGATCACCGGTGTTGAGGACGGTGCCATCGGCCCAACCGTTCGCATGTATAACATGAACAAGGATCAGGTCTCCTGGCTTGATTCGCACTGTCGACAACGACGCATCTTCGGCAGGTAGAGGACTGGTAACTGGGTCGAATGTATGAAGAGCCCGCAGGTAGTTGTGGAACAGCGATTGGTTGACAAACGTCGTGTCCGTGTTGGGTGATGGACTCGTCGGCGTTGTGGGCGGGGTTATGCGCGATACAAAGCCCGCAGTGGTTATCGTTGACACGTTGTGAGGTCGCGACGGCCGCTTCGTGTGCGATCGTGTTCCATATCCGGATTGTGCTGTTGGTGCTGGCATTCGACCAGCTCCAGCATGTTGATCGATCGACTTCGGGTCCGCGCTCTGCGATCGATCGGACGACGCTTTGGTTTCCGTGTCCAGCTCCATGATAGCCCAACCTCAAGAGGTATTCTCAGCAGCCAGTTCCTCGCCCACTATAGCGCGAATTGCAACTCCATGTAGGTCGCAGAGGTGGTCGGCAGGACTCGCGGGCTTCAGTATGATAGCAAAGGCAAAGGCGTGCGCGCAAAGGTCGGTGGCTGTACATGGCTAGACGGTCAGTGTTTGTGCTTTGCGTTGTTATTGCTGGCGAGGAATGCATGGCTCGGCAAGCGCCATAGGGCAGCAAGTTGCTGGCCGCTTAGTTGTCACACCTCTAGAGTTTGTGTCGACTGACCTCAGAGTACCTGTCAATACCAGGATGACCCGTGCGGAGTGCTTCTCGATGTGGGCTAGAAGTGAGTATTCCCGGCGTCAATCGGCTACTGCGCGCTTGATGCTGGTTTCAATGTATCCCTTTCGAGTTTCGTAACCCTGCGCAATCAATTATCGCGTCTCGTGATTGATCCCGCCAGGCAATCCAGGTCGTGGCGCGTGATCGGAGATCTTGGTGGCAATTAATGTACGTTTTGTGCGGATTGGGAAGGGTGTTTGGTTGGAGATTCGCAGCCCAAATATCGTCTTCCTGAGGTATGCCGGCTCCAGCAAGGGCGTGATGTTCTCTGGGCAAGTGCAGTGCAAGATCCAGGCCGAGTCGTGCCTCCTTCTGGTCGTGCTTGTCCTGGTGAGGGAGACGATGCGATATCGCCCACAGACGCGTTCCAGCAGCAACAGCAGAATTCAACAACAAGTTTCAACGCAGATGTGACCCACGGGATACTGCACAGCAGGCTCCTGCACCGTCGCCAGGTGTCGGCGCGATGGCGTGGGCAGTTGAGTTTAGGCTCTCTGTCCCGGCAGCAGTGATCGTCGACCTCCTGTGCGGCCTATGGCCCTATGGGCCTTGTCCTCAGTCGCGGGAGCACCAACGCTACGGTTAGGCTACGAAACGAACTCAACGCCGTGCCTTAGCGTAGGGGCTACAGGTGTTCTGGGAAGCCACACACTGACCGCGGGCGAGAGGTGCCTGTGCTGTGCATGCGATCGATTCGCAGCGCGTCGCGCTGGCTCCAAGGCAGCGGTGTCACCCATCGTGGGTGTGGACGGTGCAGCCATGGGCGACGTGCCTGGATTCGTGCAGGACGCGCTCTGGTCGGCCGCTTCATCAGACTCACATGTGATGACTGCTGAACCACGGGCTGCCAGCAACGTCTGCTGGTGGTCGGAAATATCGCGGTGTCTGTCGCCGACTCGACCTGCCCCAGTGGGCGATGATGCTACTAATCATGGGAGATCGAAACGCTCTGCCCACTGGGGGATCCAAGCAAGCGCTGGTCCACATGCGGGCGATGCTCCTCGCGCTCGGCAGTCACGGTTTCAGCACGCGACTGCTTCCCTATCTGCCCTGCAGCTGCCGCACGTGAAGAGCCGCACGACTGCTGCCTTCTCTCGAGACCTCTCGCGGGAGATGGTGTGGGATGGTCGGATACAGGACTGTCGGTATTGATGGAGATGCCTGCCTGCAGAGAGACATCACACGGGGATTGCGGCAACCACCAACGTCTGTGCAAAGCTAACCATTTTCCCCCCCGGTCCAGAGTGCACCACTTGCACACGCACATCACGGGGCGGCAGATTGGAGCAGGCGATCGACACTGGGTCGTGCTTTTTGCGGCCTAGTTCTGGCCCACGAGCCGCTAGCTGTGTGCACAATTGTTTTGTTCTCTCACATCAACAACACGTCAACAATGGGCATATCGTCTGACATATGAGCTGGGCATGAGGAGAGCGCCTGTCCCGACAGTCCGATGGCTGTCCAGGGGTGAGGACTTCTGCGAGGCGCCAGCGGCCGGCGACTTGCAAGCAAAGCTTCTGCAATGGCGCATTCTCGTACGGTACCTGCAGGAAATCGCGTGCGTCGGAAATGTCACGAGTCAGTCACGAACATTCCATCTGAGATCCCAGTGTTTCACATTCGGAATTTGCTATTTGCCAGCTTTCGTAACAGTTCGCCAGATTTTTCACAACGACTCGAGCTGAGGCGCAAACACCTGCAGCATGTCGCGTCAACACGACAGCTGTCAGGCCGTTGTGCAGTGCCTGAAATAGCCACGACCTCGACTCGACCTCCCATGGTACAACCTGCCTCTTCAGGTTCTTGCGCTGCGGTCCCTAGCAGACTTCAATTTCGCGGAGATACCTCTGAACTGCGGTCTTCAGGACGTGTCTCGGGTCAACGTGTGGATCAATGGGACAAGGCCAACCTCCTCCACGGGGCTCGACTGAAACCTCCCACTGTCAGGCCAGAGCATAAAACAACCTGAGCTTGATGGGAGGCTCAAATCTTATCTTGCCACTCTGGATGGCCATGATTCTCCTTACGCAGGACGTCTGTGCCCTGCTCGACACGTTGCGCGAGGATGCGCTTGTCGACATATGCGAACACGTCCTCGAAAACGCGTCCGCTCCAGGTCTCGACTTTGGACTCAAGGTTGGAATCGCTTACCTATCCAGGATGGTACATGTAGAAGCCATATCCCACAGGGCTACAACATGGCCACTGTCGGGTTGCTTCTGATGCAAGGATGTCGCCATATGAGCTCGCCCTTCATCTTCTTGTCTGTTCCTGCAATAGCACTTCTGGTCTGGGATGTTCAGCATAACTTGGACTTTCAGCTTGGAGCAGGAGCACGGGGTTCATGATCCGATATAGCATCAGGGCATGCGTGCCCTATACAGCGACTCGCGGGTCTAGGCCCCGACTGTTGCTAAGCAGTGAGCAATGAACCAGCGGTCTGCTCCAGAATATCTTGAACAGGATCTTTCGCACTTCGGTGCGGCCTTCGATCTCCTCATCTATTCTCGGTAGCCGGCAGTTACCCGCCTTTACAGACCAGCTGAATAAGCACTCTTGAACAAACACTGCCGAGGCAAGAAGTATCACAATCTCCACTCCGCCTGAGCCGTCTGCCTCACTTTTGATGAAAACAACGTGGTCTTCTGCGGCTGGCAGCCCGTCTTCGTCACGGATGCATCATCAGTGGATTTCTAGTTTCTGGCCCAAGCAGGTGGATGTGACGGCGCCGCTGCTAGCCAACTTAGCTAAGGAGAAATGTTAGACTTCCCGCGTCGCGTTGGCCAGGCTTAGAATACAAGGTTTCGGACTGGTCTCAACGGAACTCCGACTCACGCTGTGCTTCATCGCGAATCATCGGGCGTGTGGACATACCTCACGTCGCGCTCGTCCTGCTTGAAAAGCAGTGTGAATGCACTGCTGTCAAGTTGTACGTGTATCAACGCAGCTCGAAGCGCGAAGAGCCTCCGTATTCACGCTGACCATGCTCAGCACACTCGCTTCAGCAAGGCAGGTTTGCTCATCACATAAACAAGGTCCAACCGGCGACAAAACAAGTAGTCACAGATTCCAGGTGAGTATCAAGCGCTCGACGAAAGCACCGCAGTAACAGCCTTTGACATCCACCCTTGGCACTTATGGTGCCATTCCAGGTGCGAAACAACTTGGCTTGGTCTGCACGTCCTCACGACTGTTACTGCATGCTTCATCAAGACTACATGTGTTGAGGACCTGAGAGGACTCTCAAAGTCGCATGGGATAATCCACTCTTGCCGGTGCAAGAACTTTAGCAATGAGATCATTACGCTCGGCATGTCAGCAAGTGTACGCGTAGTCTCATCAACTACAGTCTACTAGTGACTCTGCACAACCCCATACCCCAGCATCCGCGCTTCGGCTCAGCTGGTATGTCGCCATCGCGGTTGATCTACCGCCGCAAGGTATATTTCCGAGATGACAGCTTGACAGGGCAATTACAATGCTCGTGCGGAATACCATGACGCCGGCCGGATGTCCTTGGATGAACGGCAGCATGAGACACCACTTGGTGCGGACGTCTGTCTACGCCAGCAGGTATGATCAGTACATCAATCGGATTCTCCGGCCTCGACGTCATCCAACTTGAACCCCTTGCACAGCGCAGCGATGTCTTACCTTTACGATGTACCCATGAAGAGTATCACAGCGCAGCGCGACTACTGCCAATAGCCTGAAGTCAGCCAACTTCAGCGAGAACTTCGGACGACAGGGGGTCCTCGATTACGTGAGAACGGAATTCGGACACATCGTGTCCACACAGGTGAGCCAAGGCCATACTACATGGTAACATGGGACATTCGAGCCGGATGTCTCACGCGTATAAGCATTAGGTCTCCATCGGTAGGGACGGAAACAATAATACTGTCTCCATAACACAGCCGGACTCTGAATCCTGGTTGTGCTGCAGCACGGAGGCGAGATAGCGTGTGAGATGATGCTGCTCGTTGACAATTTCAGCAGATTCGTCGGACTAACGTACACACTCCGCTTGTGGTCAGGACGCAGTGAATGGGAGATGCAGGCTGGCACAGTGTGAGTATCTTTTGTCGCGCGCTGTGACGAGAACGGAAAAACTGCGGCAATCTCACTCACCAGTGTGCGCAGGGGTTCTATCCAGAAGTCCCAGGAGCCGGATTTTGCTCCTTTTGGATGCTGATCTCCGTCATTTGATCGACGAGTCTCACATTACTGCTCGAGTCAAAGGTGAGCATGTCTCATCGACAACGCCAAGCCTCGTCAAGCTGTCAACCTTAGGGTTGCGTGAAGAAACTCATGGGACGCCTGCAATGTATGCATGTGGCTGCATCACTTGGTTCGGTGCCACTGGCAAGTCCATGTAGCTCTGTTGGATTGTTGAAGAGCTTTAAATGCGTATCTCTTGGAGTAGGGGGAGATATTGCAGAGTTGCTGGATTTGCTGTTTCGTGAATACCTACACAATTTGGGCTAGATGGTGAGCTGACATTAAGCCAGCCCCTAAGAATCATGCACCAACCCGACTTCATTGAACAGTCACAGCACATCACAGCTGCAATCCGCGTATTGAACCAAGTGATGCTTTCACATTGAGGTCAGATCTCTCCGCTCCACAGCATCAATAACCATCCCGTATGAACACTACTTAATGTCCAAGAGTGAGATGAGATGGTGCCACAGCTACATATGATAAGTTGCTCGAAATCATCCCTACAGTTAGTTGCTGCGAGGCTCGAGCTTTATTTGTACTGCTAGAGTTGTGGCAGGAATCAGCTGGCAGAAGCCAGTGATGCAATTCGAGCACTTGTTGAAGCTGGCAGGCTCGAGAAGGCACAACCATCACACTGCGAACCCGCTGTACGCGACTTGCTGATTACGTGGAGTCGTAGAAGCGATCGACGCGGATGAGCGTAGGGAATCGTCTCGGAGTTCCACTTCGTAGCCTTACGGATGAAAAAGTCCAATCGTGGAACAAGTAAGATGATGTATAGTGACTTTTGATTTCGCTCAAGTTCGTGTCTCTATGAATACGACTACCAGCGACATCTGTCAAGGTTTCAGCCATCAGTGGTGCTGCAACAACCCGAAGCCATTACCTTCCAGCTCCCTGCTAGACACACGCTCCATCATGTCTACCCAGTCCCGCTCACAGCCAACTTCATCAGATGATCCATGAAGGTCTGCAAGCTGACATCGTCCGTGAAGATAGTCTGAGCTGTTTGACTCACACCCCCGTAGCTAGAAGACGTGTGCGTCGTTGAAGGGTTGAGCTTTGCGAGAAGGAAACGGGCTTGCGATCCACCAGCGTCACAGACGATGAATCGTGGAAGTGGGAAACGGTCTTGAATAAGTTCCTGCGAGAAGTGTTAGCAAGCATTTCATAACGAACATGAAACACTGGGAGCATACCTTAGCATCCTGCTTGGGCGCATCGAGCAATTCGCTAAAGTTTTCGTAGCCTTCCATATCTTGGTAGCCAGCTTTACGCCATTCGGCCATTGTCTCGCCGTGGAAGATCAGAATGTGGAAGAATGTGTCGAGAAGAAGGATCGTTGCCGGTTGGATCGAGGTGGAGTCGAGCAGTACAGGCACTGCACCGTCTTGATCGAACGTGTACGAATCCAGAGTAGGCTGGATCATGACCAGCGAGTTTGAGACATCTTCGTGATTCAAGACATGCCTGTAAAAGGCAGTCTCATCAGGAGAGTTGTTGAAGACTTGCAAGAACTGTGATCGACGGAGATGGAACATGAACTGCGGGTAAAGTGTGAAGTTCTTCTCGAGGCGGAACGATGATGGGTCGTCTTTCCGGTATTCTGCGAATCGTGAGCAGAGTCGGATGAGCATGCGGTCGACCCATCGGAGGACGTCTGGCCCATCATCGACTTCAGCCTTGAACACGGCAATTCTGCTCATCAGGACAGCGGCGGCTTCCTGGTCGAAGGATTGTGCGATGGCTGGGTCACCGCTTGGACCGCTCATGTTGCGACCGACTGTCGTCACACGCAGATGGTACTGTCCTCCGCTGTGCTGGTAGTAGGTCAAGAACTGGATGAGGCCTTTTTGGGGGCCTTGCTGCATTGGCGCAGCTGGGCCTCCCTGACCAGCAATTTCAAAGTAGACACCATAAGATGCCGAAGGGTCGATGCCACACATTTTCCAGCTGCAGGTATTGCCGATACCACATTCCGTCTCGCCGACCGAGCTGGACTTCTTGTTGAGAGACACGGCGTGCCCGATCAAACCAGTGACCTTCAGCTCCTTCGTGGTGAGCACTTCCAGGGAAGCGTTGAAACCCATCGTCAGATTGCCCTGCGCGTCCGAATCGAAGATCTTCGTAAACGACTGCTTGTACATGGACGATGTGAACGAATCTGTCAAAATCATGTGCCCTCCAGTGCTATTGGGAAGACCCTTCATCTCGAGCAGACCGACCTGATCCAGACAGCCGGCGAAGATGTCTACGACGTGTCCATTGTGTGCTACACGCTTCGCAAGAGTGTCGTAGAACTTGAGCGCCTTCTTGTAGTACTTGATGTTGTCGCGGTCGATGTCGTGGTGAGATCTGATCTGCTCCTTGAGCTCAGGGCCGACTACCATACCTGGTCCTTCCGTTGCCGCACCTCCTGTGAACAGCATGATGCGCGCGCCAGAGTTCTGGAAGCTGGTCTCGAGCAGCCCGGCCGCCACGGAAAGCGCAACACCAGTGCAGCGAATGGCACGCTTGTCGTTCGCAACTGGCCATGGATCCTTCTGCAAGCTCTCCAGCACGTTGGTGAGCTGGAACTCGCATTGCTGCACAGGCAGCAAGAAACGAGCCTGAGCTCCGCCCACAGGAGCCGCGGCCGGAGGTCTACCTGGTTGAGGCTGCATTCCGGGCCTCGCTCCAGCTGCCATGCTCAACCCCAGCATTTCCTGGACCTGCTTGCCACTGTAGTCCTTGCTGCCCCGGAATACATAGCTCTTGGCGCAGTCCGTGTAGCCGAGCTCGTGCACCTGCGCCATGGTGCCATATGTAATCAGACCGACCAGCGCGTGGGGCGGCAGGAATGAGAGGGTGTTGATGATGCTGTCCCGCAATGCCTTCAGAGAGTCCTCTTCCTGGCAAGTGTCCACCACGAACACGAAGATCGGAGGCGTTGGGGCAGGTCTCGCAAGTCGGTACTCGATGGTGGTGCTGCCAGGGTGGAGCTCGGGTGGAATCTGGTTTTCGCTGATGTCCTTGTAGTGCGGCGGGAGGTTGTTGCGCTGCAGACAGAAAGGACAGATCCATATCCGAGCTCGCATATCAACCTGGCAGAAAGGGTTGAGGACTGCTCGACACGGCGGCTTGCACGTGACGGGCTCATACTGCAGCAGCGGAGTGCCGTCCTCCTTCTCCTTCAGCGGGGTGTACAGGGCTCCAATCGGGACCACCAGCCTGCTGGCCTCCATGCGCGACGATGGAAATGTGTTCCACGACAGGCGGATTCCATCGCGGTCCTCAATCTCGGACCATTGGTCCTTGAGCGCCTCGTAGTCCATGGCGTCGGTGGCGGTGGTGTCGGCGGTAGCTCAGCTCTCGGTGGTGAGAGAGGGAGGTGTTGATGGTGAATTCGAGGGCGGAGGGGCTCTGATTCGCGGTGTTTATGGTGCGCTCATACACCGCCTGATGTCTCGCGCTGGCGTCGAGAAGAATGTCGTGCAAGCGTGACAGCTGCGGAATGCCGACTGCCTAATGGTGTAACTGTAGTATTTCAGTCAAGAAGCTCGAGAGAGAGGTGGCCTTCACATGATGAGGCCAACTTCCCTGTTGACGGGATCGTAGCTGCCACATCTCAGCCTTGGCACCTGACGGGACAGCCCGCCGCTCGCGTTTATATTTTCGCTCTGCTGCGTTTCCACCTCTCTTCTTTCTTCAACCATGCCAGCATCAAACACATTACTTATCGGCAGTCAGCTCATTTTCACATTGGCTTGACTGTTTTCGCGCTGCGCATAGATTGATTGCATGTCCATTACTGGGCGCCGGATCTTGACCACAAAGCGTTATGCTAAAGCTGAGAGATTCGGAATCAGTGCGGGCCACAATTCTCCAATTCGCCAAAAGAGCAGATGGAGAAGAAACTGTAGATGAGGCGGAGCTTGCCTCATGATCTGCATTGGATTGTCTCTCCATTCAGCATTACGATCAAGCATTGCGTTAAACACACTGCGGAAGAGAATTTCTGACTTCATGGAGTCATCTTTGCCAACACCAAGACACATCCTAGCCGGGAAGATTATGTCTAGCAATTCTGCCGCTGCCAAGCTCGCTGCCTGTGGGCCTCATCCTTCTGGCCTACGTGCAGGTTGTTCATTGTAAAGATGGTTCTCTTCCGGAATGGCTAAAGTTCCTGCGTGGAGGCGCGCCAATGCTGACGTGCACCTATGCTGATTGATGATGGTGACCAGCAGAAAGATACACTCTAGCGAAAATACTGCACTGCATGGTCTGCCGCCATCAGCACGTATTGTGCACGAGGTCTCGCAGTGGTATACTACGTTGCAGCAACAGGCACACCTCCGTGAAAGCTGGCTACCTACACACATATACCCCGGTGTTTCGAAGCATATCCGCCCTGAAAAGATTGCACTGAACTAATTCGACCGCGACCATCCAACCACGACGATCGAGTCGCAAAGCAAATCAAACCATGTCCAATCCCAACAACGATCAAAAGCCTTGCAAGGCGTGTCCTGTACTGCGAATGCCAACAGCTTTTGGCGCAAGTTGGCTTGCACGTGGTAGTGACGGGTCAAGTGCGGCAGCTGGTGAACAGCTCAAGAAGGACATGAAAGACTACAAAGTGCCCGACAAGAATCGAGGAAGGCCGTGGGAGCTGTGATGATGCATTTGGGCTCTGATTTGCTTCTCCACGTCTCTGTAAGTAGAGATGTTTGAGTCTTTGCTTGCTATCTGGTAGCCGTAGCAGAGTCCCACGAGTTTACTCAGCAGTTTGTACCTTGCAACGATATTCTTGCGGCGATTCGTATCTTAACTTGAGTGCTTCTTGACAGAGATGTGAGCTTACACGCAGCACTACGACCCCAAGCATCTCTTCGCCAACGGTGGCCACAAGTCGCGAAGTATCAACACATACCTGGTCAAACGAACCCTTGAACGGCCGATAATCTATGTTCTCCTTCCATGATATGGGACTGCAGGACTGTCGCGTGAGAAGGAAGGCACGGTCTTGGCGTAGGACTTCACCTGCTGCAGAATGTGAAGAATGCCCCAGACGCTGTGCATAGATGCGAGCAAAATTCTCTTGTCCACGAGCGCATAGATTGCTCCAAACTCCCGCGTCAACGATGGCTCCTGGTCACGTCGTCTCAGGAGTTCCGGTTACTTGCAGTTGCGGACACAATGAGTAGGCAGTGCTCTTGCCCTCAATAGAGACAAGTGCAGGAGTCAGTCATCTCTAGAGGATAATTAGTACTTGCATTTAGTGGTAGAGCCACAATGGTTCTGGGATGACGGAATGTCCGATACAGCTTTTAGTGCCCCACATGCGGAGCTGGATCGTAAGGCGCTTGAATGTTACTCATGGGCAGGCTCAGAGCGTCGGCAACTACTTCACGCTATGACTGAGCTAATATAAGTGATCAGTTTATTCCCCCTGACATGAATAGTCGCTTTAGCTCACTTGGGAGAGCGCCAGACTGAAGTTCACTGCAGTCAAGCGCATATCTGTGCGGTATCTGGAGGTACTGTGGTAAGCATCATCTGCACGTTCAAGCTCCTTCGACTTCCAACTAACATCTCATCCAGTTCGATCCACAGAAGCGACATTCTTTTTGCATCTTTGACCCTATCGCTCTCGATGCATTCAACAACGCTGCAAATGATGATCCTTTCGCGTTGGTATTTTGCTGCTGAATGGGACAGACAGTTTTTGTTGAAATATGAGCAGTTTCCCGTTCGAAAGTGCGTTGCCAAGATTGACTTCGCATGGATGCAGTTCATCGCTTTTGCTGGGCGATACTAAACTAATCTACTGCACTCATGGGCCTGTGAGAACGTTGCCACAATAATCTTGATTGTGAGAATGAAGAATGCAATTTGACTACTAGGAGGTTTGAAGACACAACACACTGTCTGGCCGGCACTACTACTCGCGCTGCCGAAGCAAGGCACAAAGTCATTTGGGACACGCTGGCAGAGACATGTTCGTGATTCCTGACCGCTTTCACATGCCCATGTCGAGCTCACAAAAGTACGTTGGTTGAGGCCGGTGCTGCAGTAGTGTTTGTTGAGCTTTTATGTCGTCGAAAGAAGCACCCACTGCTGGGCGCTCGTGATGCGACGTGCTCACGAATGTGCTGTGAACTTGTAAGGATGACAGAAGCATTATTGCTAGTACCTGCCCATGATCGTGCAGCAATTCATGCCTCCGCTCGTACCCGAAGCCAAGCAACATGCACGACGAGGTCGCACGTGGCTACACAGAGCTATCGCCGTTATGCATCTCTTGCGTTGTGGTAGCAGGTCTATGACAATGCTGTTGCTTCAAGACCTCTGTAGCGATAGGCGTGCTTGGTCTTGCCACGATTGACTTTGGTGATCACAATATTTCCCTTGTGACCTTTGCAATATGGAATGCGCTTTGTATTACTCGGCGATTCCTGTGACGGTGTGTGTACGACAGCGGCATGCCTGTCACAAACGGATGCGACATCCGAGCATGAAACCTCATGTGCTTGGCGGCCTGCTTTTATCACTCTTTGAAGACTGAATCGTGGTCCACACCATCCACTGCAGGGCTGAACTAGCCATTCGGCTGTCTTGTGGAGCTCGTGAAAGATGGAGTCGACGACGAAAGAGCCATGGTACCGGTTCCAGTCACGGCTCGTACCTGCGGATTCGTTGAGACGAGACGGCTTTGTTGACATGCATCTTTTGGCATTACACAGCTCCGCTTGCTGCATCTCCAGCCCAGCACGTGTCAAACTCTAGAGCGCCTATGAGTATTCTGGTTCCTAACCTCTCGAATTGCGTAGCAGAGCTTCGCTTAAGCTGGAGCCACGCGAGGTGGCAGGATATGGAGCTCTATGTTTCCTCTACTGTGAAGTGCTTCGTCAAAGCTGCATTAGTTCAAAGAGCTTCAGCACGTCGTCGCAGCTGTGCTCATCAGTGTGTTGTCATCAGCTTTGGTGACTCGACTTTATGGCTTGTACTTTCCAGCCCCGCCGCGTGATATGGCTGATGCATGGCGTGAGCTGATCGAAAGCATCCTCCTCGTATGCACAACGTACCTTGCACGAATGGTAGCACTGCTAGTCATCTCAATGGAGTGCAACCGAAAATTCCTTTTAACTGGTCGCTTTTTCAACATGGTGTCTATTTTTGGCGTGTTTCGCGGAGGGCTCGCCAGTCGCCACACAGCTTCCACGAGGTCATCGCAGGGGCGGCCTCCACCGCACTGCCGTGCTCGATCGTGTTCCGGTATGCCAGTGTAGTCAGTCTCTGGCACGGTGAGGCGCCCCGCTGGATCTGCGACACCAGTTTTTAAATACTCCTGTCTATCAGACTGCGACGCGAGAATAGATTTATCATCAAGCTTGTAGACGCCAGAGGAGACGCAGGGCGCAGGACAAGTTTGTCACTTAAGTGAGAAGGATTCGACGGGCAATTCGTCCTCTTGCCTCTTATGTCGTTGCCCTGAAACTCGGAGAACGGCGTGTCCGGTGGCAGGAAAAGAGCCAAAGACGCTTCGCAGCCAGCTATAGGGATAAGCTTTGCTGGGCGGTCAAGGATCCGATCTAAAAGTCTCGTTCAGGAATAGGCGTGCAGATGGCCAATTAAACACGGGAGCGTAGCCAACCACGATGGCCGAGCTGTCTGGGCGGACTGGATTCTCTAACAGGCCTGACTGGGATGTCTCTGCTCCCAAATACAGTCGTGCGCCTCCCAGTGACGCGGATCTATCGAATATGCACAGCACAAACACAGCTTGGCTTGCCGTCTGACAGCATGCAACTTGCCGTCATCTTCAGACAAAATGGTTCGCTCGGGAGAGACATTCCAAGTGCGGCCTAAAAGACGGGCTTGACTATCCATCCCCCTATTCCAGGAATCGGCCTTCCGAACACGAATAGTCCACCGCGCTGGCGAAGCATGCTTCCGCCTTTGCCGGCGCAATGTCCAAGAGGTCCAAGACGAGTCCGGCCAAGCGAGACCTCGTGTGACGGTCGACCAGTGCTCCATCCTTGTTATATCCCGCTATGCAACGTTAGCGAACGCCTCCCGCTGCTCATCCTCGAGGTAATCTCCTGTCATATACCCTTCTGTCCCTCTCCCTCTACCCTTCTTCTGTTAGGCGTGCGTTGGTGTGAGCACATTTACACTCGTTTCTTGCCACAACCATTGGACATTTCTACATACCCTTGCTTTGCATTATTTCATCATGAAGTTCTTCTCTTTCATATCATCTTTGGCACTTGCCACCACTTCTCTAGCACACCCAGTTGAACACAGCGACATCCATGCTCGACAGGAGCCGAACCCCGATATCCGCCTGGAGGGCGGCAAGAGCAATAATGTCCGCCCGCGTTTGGAGATCAGGCAGTTGAGGAACACCCAACCTGAGCAATGGAACATCTTCATGGTCGCCATGAACCGATGGATGACTTCCTCACGCAATAGTGCCAGGAGTGGTCAAGGGTACGACGACAGCTACTTTGGCATTTCATCCATCCACGGAGTGCCGAAACAGGATTATAACCGTGTGGCACGATGCTCTTCATGTGAGGGAGCTGACGGGTACTGCACCCACGACTCTGTATTGTTCCCCGCGTGGCATCGTGCATATGTCGCCCTCTTTGAACAAGAGTTCCTCAAGGTCGCTCAACAAGTTGCATCCGAGTACGGAAACTCGCGATATACAGCCGCGGGTTCCAACCTTCGATTCCCCTACTTCGACTGGGCTGCACGACCACCTAACAATGGCCCTGCTCTCCCAACCCTCATCACCGATAGTCAGGTCACGGTCCAAGGACCAAGAGGACAACAGAGCTTCAGGAACCCTCTCTACGGATACATGTTCATGAATGGCCAGGAGAGAGGATTGGTGTACGGCACCCTCAACGGCTACACCAAGACACTCCGCTACCCAAACAGCAACAGCCCTTCTGCTTCGAACAACTCTCCCGCCGCCGCCGCAGCATTTTCCGGCGCTCGCCAGAGTTTGCAAGATCAGATTTACCAGCTATTCACCACCTGCAGAAGCTACCTTTACTTTAGCAACGATGATTCACGCGACAGCTCCGCTCAATGTGCCAACAGTCTCGAGCAGATTCACAACACCGTGCACAACAACGCTGGTGGTCTTGGTGGCAACGGTGTCTCTGGCGGACACATGACTTACCTTTCAACTGCATCTTTCGACCCCATCTTCTGGCTTCATCACTGCAATGTGGATCGCATTTTCGCCATGTGGCAACAGATCAACCCAAACTCTTATGGCGCCACGCAAGTCGCGAGTCACAGCACATGGACGATTGCGGCTGGCAGCAACCAGGGTCCTACCTCTGGATTGAGGCCCTTCAGGCGACCATCCCCTTCCTCTGCCTTTTGGAACACCAACCAAGTCAGAGACTGGAAGGAGTTTGGCTACACCTACCCAGAATTCTCGAACAGTGATGGAAGTGCGAACGCCATTTCTGGATATATCAACAGACTGTATGGACCTAACCCAACGCAAAACGCTGGTTCTTCCAAGCGCGAGGCCGAGGCTGAGCCACAGATCCTGGAGGCACTTGGTGACATCCTGAGAAGCGATCCGCTAAGGGCATCCAACGGCTCTATGTATCAGTACGTTGCCAACATTAAAACTCCACGCTACGCACTCGGAGGCTCTTACACCGTGTACCTGTTCAACGGCAAGCCAGCCAGTGAGGATCCATCGACCTGGCCATCGGACAAAAACCTATATGGACCAATGGGTCTGCTCTCCCAGGACGGCATGGAAGGCAGTGGGATGGACATGTCTATCTTGACCTCTGGCTCGATCCCTCTCACGACCAAATTGTCAGCCTTGTTCGAAGACAATCTGCTTGGCAGCTTGGCTGAGCTCATCGTTGCTCCTTTCCTAGCAAAGAACCTCGAATGGCGCATTGCCAAGGATGGCAAGAGCATCGATCCTACGACCATTCCAGGATTCGTTGTCTCAGTCGTCACGTCTAGCGCTCAGCCACCTGCTGATGCCAACTCTTTCCCTATCTACTCCGATTTTATTGAGCTCCTTGGAGTCACAAAGGGCCAGGCCGGCGGTGCCAACGAGACGCAGTTCAAGTCGTCGTAAGCGGTAATGCAATCTTGTCTAATTGCTGATGTTTGTACATATTGGACGTCGCTTCGGGAGGAGAGCTGCATAGAAATCACGGCGTTCGATTCTCAGGCGAACGACGAGTGATGATCGCACATTGAGAGATACCTAGCTGCAGTAATAGCTACAGTAATCAGATTCTTCGTCAAGGCCTACGCCTGATACATTCTCTTCTGCCTAGAAGTTTTCAGTGTGAATTACATTCATTGCATTCTGTGTTGCTTCTGTAAAGCTGAGCGCACATTTTGCCAGACTGTTCTGGTCTGTTTATTAACCACCGCGAGCGTAACAACGCTGCACGTCAACAACGGCGCATCTTCACAGCTGTCAGCTGATGAGACTCTTTTAGATTGGAACACGCCGTTGTCGATCAATCAAATCAAGCAATCGCCTAGCAAAACAAACGTATCCATAATCCACCCTCGAAATTGCGCGCGCTTGTCTTCAAGGGCATGGTGGAAATGAGGAAGGAGTAGACGTGGTTCGCTCGTAAGCTCGAGCATCTCACATCCCAGCATAGCCCTCTCCTTCGCAGTACAAGACTTGCCATGTGCAGGAAATGTGGACGAATTACTGACGCGCACTACGTCAAAAGATGAAACAAAAGCAGACGAGGAAGACGCACTCCCTAGGCCCACGATTCGTGGCGTTCGCGCTTGAATGCAGGAGAAAATGCCTCACAATCTGTTGAGAACGATATGCATACCAACACATGCAGCAGAGCACCAGGTACGACCTTCTACATTAGTTCATTGCGCAGAATGCGGCCCAGGCGCATCGCGCGGAATCCGCAACAATTGACACACTTTCTTTGCTGTGTGTCGTGTGTCTGGGGCCGACGAGTCAGGTGGGTGCAACAACGAAGGATTGCATCATGCGTCTGTCAAATAGGAGGTACAATCGCTCATCTTTCCTGCGCTGAGTCAGTCTCAGGCTGCACAAAAAGCACCTCACCGGCGGCAGAGACTGCCGATCGCTTGCTACCGTGCTTTCATCCTGCAAGACAAGACTTGCGAATATCAGCTATCTATCGATTACGAACCTCAACAGAGCCGCAGGCCGTGATGCGATCTTTGGCAGACTCATCATCGCGAGTCATTATCGCGAACCTTGCCTACCAGCAAACTCCGTACGAGTTCCACCAATCTGGTTGTAATCCTCCGGCCATTGCAACCACTCACCTACAAATAGCAGTCACCATTCCAAACCAAAATCATCGCTTCTTGCGGTGCTGCTCGATTGGGCATCCCCCGCGAAGCTCATCACGTCCGGGAAAAGCATCCAGACGCACTGCAAACTAGCTCAAGGACCTGCTGGCCATCGAGATCATCCTTACAAACAGCCATGGGGTGACGATTCGGCGAACTCATGGCTTGAAATGCCCAGGCTGACCTTCGCAGCCACAAGAATGGCGTCCAGCAGAATCCCAATGCCTTGCCGTGCTTTGTCGGCCTCCTGAGCGCAGAGCGACGCTTCTCTCTACGAGCTGCAGAATTGCTGAAGACTGCTCGCGGTGATCAGCCATGTCCAGCCGGCTGACGCTCGCAGTTCCACGTTCGGGTCCCTTGTCTGCAGGAACCTACTCCACGATCTTGTCTGAAGCACATGATTTCCATGACCAGCATAGCAAGAAAGGAGCTGGGTTCCAAACATGTAGCTCGGCGAGTTCGTGACATTGTACAACACGCGAACGAGTTGAATTGCTGCTCTACAGCTACCGGCTATGGACGGCCGGTGACGTGGGGTTTCGCTCTCAAGAAGACTGCGAAGCATGTGTCTCAAGGGGTGAAGTCTCGGAACAGGATGTGCGATAAGCATGGATGATATTAATATCTCTCGGCTAAGAGGAGCTTCCACGTGACACGCGCGCAGCGCGCCTTCACTGTGAAAACACTCCGAATCATCAACAGACAAAAACAGTCGAGAAGACTTACTATCGGCGTCGACACTCTGCTGATGCGTCCTTCGCCGTGAATACAGCTTGAGCGACTGCTGCCCTTTGGATTACAGGGAGGAATGCCCGTTGTGGTCTACCCGCCGATTCGAATTTGTGATTGCTCGACGGTGGCGTAAGCGCCGCGTTGTGCATATATAAGGCTTGGCGGCCACTGCTGTTCGACGAGATGCCGCCCTGCGACATCTTTGGCGCCAGAGAGGATTACGGCACAGCATTGAGCTGATAGCTAATAAGCATGCGAAGATGCCAGCCAAGATGTGCTTACAACAGCACATTCCAATACCTTCGACATGTTTATTCGCAGGAAAGACCCGCTACAACAAGAGCCGGCCCAACCGACACCGGAACGGGGACCACTACACGTATCAACGTGGCTATGGGAGGCGCTCAGCTTCAGTGTCAGCATGATGTGCATCGGCGGCATCCTGGTTGTCCTTGCTCATTTCGACCAGAAGCCGGTCCCCGATCTTGGCTGGTTGACCATCAACGGTATCATCGGAACACTCGCTGGAGTAGCCAAAGCTGCTCTCATACTGCCACTATCCGAGGCTATCTCTCAGCTAAAATGGATTTGGTTCTGGGATGAAAAAAACCCAAAGCCGCTCTCCGACTTTCAGCTTTACGACAGTGCTTCGCGAGGTCCATGGGGTAGTCTTTGTCTCCTCATCCGACCACGTCTCGTACAGCTGGCATCCCTAGGGGCACTTCTTACGGTACTGGCTCTTGCTATGGAAACATTCCTTCAGCTCATACCGACCTATCCGGTTCGTATGATGCCGCATCCCGACCAAGTGGCCACAATCGACATCGCAAGAAACTATAAGGAGAGGATCCGCATCGCACCGAGTTGGGCCATTAGGACTGCCCCCACCGGCTTCAAAGGTGCGTTTTTTAGTGCCGTATACGCACCGTCCGCCGAGTCTTGGGCCACGCCGGGCCACAATTGCCCGACTGGAAACTGTACCTGGGCGCCGTACTCCACACTTGCTGTTTGCAGCTCGTGCACCAATTTAACGTCGGTTCTCAAGCGGTCGATATACACGCAGCCAAACAATAACTCGGGTAATATAGGTGAACAGACCGCCACCTACTCGATCCCCAATGATGGCTATGCCTTGATTGCTGCCCAAGATGCGGCCCTCCTGACGCAGGCCACAGGAGTGGACGGGGACAATGGATCAATCTTCCCTCCAAGGAACTGGTCTTTGACTTATGCACCATATCAGAACATGTCTATTATGGGTTCGTATTCGATGTACTGGCCTACTGGTGACTTCCTGCGAGTCAATGTTACTCCAGCAACGTTTGAGTGTATCTTATACTTTTGCGTAAACACCTACATGTCCTCGGTTGCCTCCGGAAAGCTTGAAGAGACACTCATCCAGAGCTGGCCGGATCCGAAGGAGCCACTGCCAGAGTCGTTGCGTGAGCAGAAATCTGTGCAAGAGCTCTATGACTTGAATCGGGACGTAACTGGAGTGGAGGTCGACGAGGCGAAAGTGGCCAACTACAGCATCACCTTTCAACCTCCTGGCGCCAACCAGACAGTGTTCACCGTAGACTGGCTGACGCTCGATGGACTCCGTGCGTGGATCTCAGATATGTGGCGCATCAATGCCAACGTTGCTGTGAATCTCGATTTAGAAGATCTGTCATTCAGCATGTACACTACTGGACGAAGAAAAGCACCGAAGCCTGTGAAGAAGCTGTCCGCCGAAGACGCTCGACGACAGCTGGCTGCCATGCCGGGCCCAGAGCAATTATGGTCGGACGTGGCCCAAAGTTTAACGACCTACATTCGCACCGCCAGCACAGAGTTTACAGAGGGCGAAGCTCTTTCTGCTCAGGCGTTTGTGTCTGCACGATGGGCATGGGCCATACTGCCCATGAGCCTGCTTGGCTTAGCGCTGTTCTTCGTGATCACCACTGTAGTCATCAGCGCGAGAAAAGACGTGCCACTGTGGAAGAGCAACAGCTTGCCTCCTCTGCTTTACGGGCTGGACACGAGAAGTACAGAGTCCATTGTTGGCTCTAGCAGGTCTGCGGAGGCGATGGAGAAGCATGGTCGCCAACACAAAATGAGCATGTCACGACGGGCAGAAGTCCTGCAGATGATGGTCAGATCTGGAAGGCAGGAGAAAGACCTGTAGTACAATCCGGTACAGCAACATGGACGGCACTAAGTCTACTGCGATACTTGCATCATCAAAGCGCAATCTTGTTGAAAGAGTCGTCGTGCATCGACCGCAGCAGTCCATCACCTCTTCCGCAGCACGACAACCTTTGCCGTCACACCCGCTCCCTTACGATAGTCCATACTGTTCGTGCTGACAACCTCCACCAGACCTTCCTGCTCCAGCCTCTGCACTTCGGCTTCGAAACCGTGGCTGGTCCATATATCATCCAAGACGGTCCCGGCGATGATACCCCCTTGCTTCGCCACTCTAATAAACTCTGCAAACGACGGAGTTGGTCCCACGTGACCATGGGTCCAGGTGCCAATGCAGAAGATGATGTCGTACTCGCCATCGGACTTTTGCACCGGCTTGGACAGATCGGCCGTCTGGAGATCTCGATACACACCCGTCCGCCGAGCCACCTTTAGCATGCCCGGCGAAATATCAAGTCCATCGATCGTTTTCGCTCCGACTTTGCTGAGAGCGAGGCCCGATAAACCTATGGGTCAATGTCAATACAGCCAACACGCAAGCTCATTCGACACATGTATAACACACCTGTCCCACACCCAGCATCCAATGCAACACCATCGATATTTCCGCCAGCCTGCACGACCGCCTGAGCCGCTAATGCTGGGGCAACATAATTCTGCGCCTCGCCTGTGACGTCGCCGTCGAAGCTCTCGGCCCAGTCGTCGTAGAGCTTTACCAGGTCGTCATTGTTCTTGCAGTTGTATACGCGGGTGAGGAAGTCGTTGCCGCCGGTGTTTGTTGTTACGGACATTATTAAGGGGGTAATCTGTGTGTTTCCGTGTGTAGTGGGCGCTCTTGCGTGGTCAGAATTTCCGGAATGGGTCAAGGAATGCGCAATGCGTGGTTGTTGGAAGTGAGTGAACCGGGAGAGCTGGTAGCACAGTACCCCTCACCTCTTCTCGGCCGATCTCGGTGCTGTAGTCCATGTAAGGATGCCGTTTTACCCACTTCAGGTCTCCTTTGTAGATGAGCTACTGATAATGTCGCATGGTGTGTTGTTGGACTACAGGTTCTTGGGCTGCCGGTTAAAAAATTGATCAATGCCTTGAGGTTGACGTCTTCTCTACGATTTCCTCGAACGGCATCCTAGGTATTGTGACTTGTGCGGCCACACTACCTACGAGATCTCCACAGATCAACATGATTCAGTAAGACTCTCGCCAACTCGACAAGTTTGAGTACGTCCCCGCCGCCCATGTCATGCCGACTTGTTCGCACTTGGTCTTGGAAAGTGCCAAGGCCGTAAGTGGACATTTTCAACTATTCAACAAGTCGTTCTTTCAATGCTATACTCTCCTCCGGTATAAGTGGCGCAGAGAGAGGTGACGTCCATAGATACAACTTCCCTTTTGGAGACCTCCCAACGTCGTGCTGATGCTGCTGAACGACGGCTGGCCTGTTAGGCCTGAAACTTGCTGGGCCAACTTCTCGTGGACGGCGGTGAAGGCTTTCGGACATCTAGAACAGATTCAAAACGGCAGCGAAGTTGAGTGAAGATGAGGGAGGAGGAGAATGTCGCCGTAGGAGGTCTCATGATGCAAGAGAGGTGATGTGGAGTCAAGAGATGGCAGCCTTGTTGCCTCATCGCGTCCACGTTGGAAGCCGCCCGTTTTGAGGCGCGATTTAACTTGATCTCGTGTTTGCGAGGCAATTAGCAAGAATATGACCAAGTCTGAATACGTTCTCGGAGGTGACATCGCACTGGAACGGCGTGTTCTCATCTCTACAACCGGTCGATGGCGAGTCAGTGCTGCTGCTGCTGCTGCCGATTTGTACATATCATACACTTTTTACATGTGCTGTGTCCCTCCGAGAGTGCTCTGATTGCAGAGCCGCCTCATTTCTCCTCCTGTCCCAGTTTTGCCATCCATCTCCCTCCATCGCTAGAGCTGCATAACACTCTCTCGCTCACTTTCGAGCTTGCCTTCGCGTACAGTGTGTCTTCACTTGCCCCCAACCAACGGCTTCACCTCATCTCGATTGCCCCTCCAGTACGCCCATCCTCCGGCGACAGCGTTGACCGCACACAAGGCCATCGTGGCACCTCTCGTGACACCTCTCGCGGTGAACTTCTGGCCCAGCTTGTGCTGCCGCCTCCTCGCGAGAACAAAATAGGCCATACTCCACGCGCTCATCAGGCCAGCACTATCCTTCTTGAAGCCTTGGACGTTCAGGTAGGAGGAGAAGACGAGGACGGGCGGGAAAAGCATGGGCAGGGTCGCAAAGGGTCGCAGGTGCTGGGCTGCGATGAGGGTGGCGAGGAGAGTGGAGGGAAGGGGGTTCTCTGAGGAGGGCAGTTAGTGTGCTGATGCTGATGATGTTGTTGGAAGAGAAGGAGAGGCAGGACATACCGCCCCATGCTTGGGCATAGCTAAAGAGGCCTTCTTTGGCCTGTTCGGCGTCTTTGGGGAGTTCTCCGGGCATTGGCATCGTGGCAATTGTTAATGGTATACGGAATTCTGCGCTGGAGATTGATTCGACTGTCACATGCGCGATCCAATGTGTTTTGTCTGGGATTGAGTGCACGTTGATGTCATGTCGAGTTCACTTGAGCAGGACCGGATTAAGGTTTGTTCCGCGGTGGACCCTGGCGTTCGCGACTGCCCTCCAGAGCAATTGTCGCTGATCTGTCAACAATCGACTCGGCTCATTAATCTTCACCTTCATCGCCCCGCTGTCGACAAAACCACCGCACAACAGAGCGAGACTGGGGAATGCGCTGAATCTTCCCTCCATCGCCACTTCCTCCTCTTCCTCTTCTTTCCCGGCAGTGAGAGGCAGTCGCCATGGCGGAAAAGAAGAGCGACCACCACACGCACAACGACGGCTCGTCCTCGCGCGCCTACACCGTCGAGCAAAAGGCCGCCGTCATCCGTGTCAAGCGATGCGGTCCCACCGACTTCTACGACATCCTCGGCCTTGAAGCCTCGCGTGCTACTGCCACAGATGCCGAGATCAAAAAGGCTTATCGCAAACTGTCGCTCCTCACACACCCCGACAAAAATGGCTATCCAGGCGCCGATGAGGCTTTCAAAATGGTCAGCAGAGCCTTTCAGATTTTGAGCGACGCCGACAAGAAGAGCAAATACGATCGATATGGCGGGGATCCCGAGTCGAGAATGGGAGCTGGCGGCGGTGGCGCGAGCAGCAGCGGCGCGAGTCCATTCAGTGGCTTCGCGCAGCAACGGCGGGGACCAATGTTCGAAGAAGAAATCTCGCCCGAAGAGCTGTTCCGACAATTCTTCGGTGGGGGCGGGGCATTCGGGGGTGGTGGAGGATTCGGCGGACCGGGATTCATGTTCAACATGGGAGGCGGCGGACCTGGCATCCGTGTGCATCAGTTCGGTGGGAACCGCCCGCGACGGAGGCCGCACAATCATGATGGCACGGCGGGACCCCAGCAGCCGACCAACGTCTTCCAGGCACTCCAAGGACTACTACCGCTGCTGCTGCTCTTCATCCTCCCGCTCCTATCCAGCATATTTTCTGGATCCGACACACCGAGCGGACCTCAAATGCGCTTCGATGCGGCCGTGCCGCCCCACACACAACAACACACTAGCGGCAGCTTAAAAGTCCCGTACTGGGTCAATCCCACAGAGGTGAAGGACTTTACCGTGAAGAAATGGAAAGACTTGGACAAGCAGGCCGAGAGGAAGTATATTGGACACTTGTCGGCAGAGTGCGAATGGGAACAGTCCCAACGAAACCGGTTAGCGAATGAAGCCATGGGCTTCTTCTGGACAGATCAGGTCAAGCTGGATCGAGCCAAGAAGATGGAGATGCCCAGTTGTCGAAAGCTGCAGGGGTATGGCTACCGGTTACCGAGCGGGAACTATTGAGCGTGTTGAAGACGGAAGCATTGGGTGTACAGGGCTGCTTCTGCTTGCATTTAGCGTTAATTTACGAATGCACATGGACCGTTCTTCTTCCCTCTTCTCGTACTCGCCTTGTTGTCGAGGAGCAGTAGGATCAAGCATGACGTCGAACGACGTGGCCCTTCTTCGCCCCCCAGCCCCTAAAAGTCCTTAACGATGACTAGATGGAGAAGTTCGAACTGGTTTCGTGTTGAGACGGAAAAGTCTGAAAATTGATACGCCCAAACAATTCCCATCGTGTCCTCAACTCCTGCACTTCCCTCGCCTACAAGACTACACCTCGCGAGTCTCAGAGAACCTAAAATCCCCCTTCTAGGGAAGGCCGCCTCTGCAAATCTCGTCAGTATTCCACAAAAGTCCTCTTCACCACGCCCTGCAGAAGACGTCTTATCCAAGCCCACCCCTGCAAACTTGTCTTCATGTTGGCCACTGCTTGCGCCGCAGTCAGAAGCTCCGGGGAAAAGAGTGACCTTGGTGAGTAATTTCATTGTAGAGACTAACTAGGCAGTGATATGGGCTTTGTTGTATCGATATGCGAGTCAAGGGGTTGACGGCCGACTGCACTACATCGGCCGGTTCTTTTCCTTCCACCTGGCTTGCAGGGAATAGAGGTATCGCTGATCAAATCAAGCCAAGTCCAAGAGCAAAGTAGTAGTAATGGTAGACGCACGTATAAGCTGCTAGAGATACATACTCGCACACATGTACAAATACGCACATCGATCAATCTTGCGTATACGCTCGCGAACTCTTCCGCGCAAACGGCTCCCGCAGCACATGCATAGCCACCACACCGACAACCGCCAAGCCGCTGAACATGACGAGGATCTGGTAGCCATATTTGTATATGGGCGCGTCGTAAGTCGGGAACGCGACCAGAGGAAGCCATGCATTGAAAGTGTACGATGCAACGTTGCCGCATGCCACGAGCATTTGTCGGAGGATGGGGTCTGCGGATGCGAGGTGGTTGCCCCATGACTGTAAGAGAGAATAATGTTAGTTGTTGTTCTATTTCACTGCAGAGGTAGAGGGAGGGTAGTACGATGACGATGGGCTGCGCTGCCATCCCGGCGTAGCTGAGGTAGTATGCGAACAACAGACTCCCCTTGGGAAGCGCATGGCCCGAGCACCACGCTGCGAGCATGGCGTTGCTCGTGATGACAAGTGCCTGTACCACCACAACCAATGTCGCATTCAACCCAGTCTGGTCAGCCAGAATGCCGAAGAAGAGCGCCACAACGACACTGAGAGCGTCTCCGCCGGTCGGAAGGATGTTGGTGTGCACGACGCTCCAGCCGTCCCATTTCAGGTACAAGTTGAAGTACTTGACACCGCTGATGGCTTGGCCGACCATGAGGTACGGAAGGACGAACAAGTACAATCTCCAATTGGAAAAGACGCCCCAGATGGCTTTGAAAGTCAGCTTGGGGGTGGGAGGCCGTCCGAGCTTTTGCGTGCGTTCGAGCGTGTATTCCTTGTCTGCCGCTGTCCAGTAGAATGCGCGCGTGTTGTGTGGTAGATCGGGCACGGCGAACATGCCCCAGATTCCAACAGGGATTCCAATCAATCCGTCAATTACGAACATCCACTGCCATCCTGCTGCCAATTAGATGATATGGAAGTCATCGGAAAGGGTCAGGCTTACCTTTCAGACCAGCAGTACCGTTCATGCCCTTGTAGAGGGCAGCTTGAAGGTATCCAGAGAACATGTTACCAATCGCTGATGACTGCTCGAAGAGAGCCGCCCGCTTGGCCTGCGACGATTGGTTAGCACCAGGCTTGTGCGTCGACGGTGGGTCGATCACTCACAAGCTGATTGACGCCATACCATCCTCCGAGTAGCGCAGTGAACCCCGGGAAGCAGCAGGCCTCTGCAAAGCCCACGAAAAAGCGGAGAGCATACAGCGTCTCCACATTCTTCGCAAACCCCATGCAAATCACGAGCAAGCTCCAGAAGATCTCACACGAGGGGATCCAGATGCTGGGTCGAATGTGCTCGAGTTGGATCAGCTGGCTCGGAATAGTGCCGAGCAGAATGCCAATGTTGAACCATGTGTTGAGCCAGTTGCGCTCATTGCCATAGAGCTCGAGGTCCTCTCGCATGCCCGAGATAAAGGCGTTGGAGATGTTGGTCTGATCGAGCTGTTTGATAAAGTACGCCAAGCACATGTACGAGAGCAGGAACGTGTCGAGCTTGCGGACATAGCGTCGCTCCTGAGGCGAGCCGTCGAATGTGTCCCATAGCACACCGACGATGCGTCGCCAGCGAGACGTCTTCTGTGGAGTCGCAGTCTGTCGTTCCACTTCGCTATTGGTTGTCGAAGTCTCGCATGAGACCTGGGCCGATCGTTCCTCGGAAGCTGTGTCAATGTCGATGGCCACTTGGGGCTCCTTCTCGTTGTAGCCCATCACTGCGGTCTTTGTGCGAGTGGTCCACGCAAAAATCGCTCATGCTGAAGTAGGCAGCATGCAGGTACTAATGCGCTGCTCGGGATAGCTCGAGGTCCCATAGCACTGTGGGTATCAGCGTGGGTATGGCCCACGCGCAACGTGGGTTTGGTGCTTGGCCCTCGTCTTGATTGGGAGGCGTGAAAATTTTGCTGCATGCGATTGCGCCGCCAGTTACCATGAACTTGGCACAAACACCTTGATGGGCACTTCGCTCCCGGCTCCATGTCTGTTCAAGGTCGGCCATATCGATATTTGGTGCGTTCGGCGTGCGACGTGACTAACTCTGATGGTAGTGCTTCTGCGCTGGCGGACAGTCTGAAAGCGCCCAGGCGGCGTGCCTCAAGTAACCTGGATTTCACCCGAAACGTCACATCTTCCTTGCAATGGACCGTCGTTGCCCGTCCTTGAGAGTAGTAGTGCCCATGACGTTGAGCATGTATCGTCGAGATATGTCTCACAAGGATTCGACATTTTTTGGAGATGGCCCAGATTCTGGCTTGCAAAGCTTGATGGCTCGCCAGAAGCACAGTGATGTCCTATCGAAGTTCGTAGTCGATTGTTGAAGGTCGGAGACCTCCTGCCTGTGAATCGTATCTCTTACGCATGGCCACGAGTGGTGTTGATTTGCCGCAGTTGTGAAACGCCGTCGAAAGAAGTGGTCAGGATTCAGGAACCGTGGCCGGAGAGAGATTGGGCCCTGGTTAGTTCTAGTCAATAGCCCGAGGCTCGGCGAACTAGTTACTGAATGGCGGATCTTATTTGCTCAAACCGACTTCACCCTTTGCTGGTGATGGTCTGGCCACATGGTCCGACTGTCAGGTAGTGTGCTACCACGGCGGACAACCACAGCTCATGCCACACGCTGCCAAAGCCACAGTGGCGAGGCGGGATACTTCAAGGAAATGGTCGAGAAGTCTGGATAGCGAAGCCCTGGCAGGGCTCTTTCTGCTCTCTGCAAGTGCACTGCATCTTTCCAGGCCCATCTCGGCGGAGATGTGGTCTATACAAGAAGACTTGCAGCAGTGACGAAGTCGGCCACGCCACTAGACTAGCAGGATAATTAGTGAAATGATCTTGGACTTGCGAATGTATTGATCCTGGCTTTGTGATGATGACCTTAACGACCAGGATGCTTTTATCCGACTGCACGCCCGCGCAATTGTCAGGGACGCTATCGACCGAAAACCTCCTACAGTTCAGAATATCTGGTATGAAGTGCGTGCGTGGGCATGTGCCTCCAACGCTGTCAACCCGTGCCTCCATGCGGATGCGCGACCGAGATGCTCCGAAGTGTTGACGATGATGTCCATGATGGAACGAGTGCAGACAACAAATCTGGTGATGGTCATGTGGCTTGAGTAGTCTGGGCGTTCGCCACCTTCCGCGGCTCCTCCACCATTCTGACAACAACAGTAATTGCACCTCACGGTTGCTCACTGAGTGATCATGCTCTTTGATGTTAATATAGACTTCAAGACACGGAAAGGATTGTCGGACAAAAGACGAGTCCAGAACATCTCCGGACTTTATGACTCCACCGCCAACGACAGCATTCGCTCAATGCGTGTCCCGCCTTTATTAACCTAGGATGTCTGTGCACTATCGCGAGATGCTAAGTGCCTTCTTGGCTGGGAGGATGTTGAAGCGTTCACATCTGAGATCATGTCACACACAAGCCTAGCAGCAGCAGGAAAGCAGTCGTCAGCCTCAAAACTTGTGAGTCTACAAGGCAACAACACTGCTGGTTTAGTATCATGTTCAAAAGCAGATGGACATATCGACATTTGCAGTTGGATGAGACGCAAAATGCAAGTTCTTGAATCTGAGGCTACCACTCTACTGAGACTTGCACAGGAAATCCGAGAAGGCAGGATGTCTACGATTACTCCAGGGACTTGAGGACCTGACCATCAAGGAACAGGTCTTGAGCCTCATTGTCACTCCAGGATGATCTAAAGTCAATGCGACCCCTTGCGATGAAAGGCAAGGGAGCATCACAATCTTCATTGAACCTCACATCTCACGTCGCACTTTATACAAACGCCCAGAAGATGCATCTCCTCACACCAATCCTCGGCCTCCTGCTCGCGCACATCTCCCCCACGACCGCGGATGCAGATGACATTTCTGTCGGCCACCACATCATCTACTCCTACCCCGGCCCGACTATCCCCTCCTCCCTCCTCGACGCCGCGCGATCCGGCAGAGTGGGTGGTGTAATCTTCTATAGCGAAAACATCGACGCCGCGATAGACCTCCCCTCCCAAATCCGTGCCCTCCAAGCCGCCTATGCCGAGTCTCCTGGCTATGACAACTTCCCCCTACTCCTCGTCACCGACCAGGAAGGCGGCCTCGTGAACCGTCTCCCAGGCGGCCCTACGAATTCCGCCAAAGCCATCGGCGCCTCTCCCGACCCCCCTACTGCCGCGCGCGCAGCAGGCTCCACCATCGCAGACGTCTTCTCGCGGTACGGCATCAACGCCGACCTGGCTCCAGTCCTCGACGTGTACCGCCAGCCAGGCGACTTTACCGACCGCGAGCAGCGCTCTTTCAGCTCCGATCCCGCCCATGTAGCCTCAGCAGCCGGCCCCTGGATCGAAGCTCTGCAAGCAAGAAATGTCCCCGCTACAGCGAAACATTTCCCCGGCTTAGGCGCCGCAGCCGCAGAAGAGAATACCGATCTACGACCTGTGACAATCTCTCTCTCGGCAGAAGAATTGCGGAACGTAGATATGCTGCCTTATGCAACTGCCATTCGAGCCGGGATCAAGATGATCATGGCATCATGGGCCATCTATCCCGCCCTCTCCTCCGACGGACTACCCGCCGGCCTCAGCAGAGAAATAATCCAAACCGAACTCCGTCAGAATATGAATTTCTCCGGCGTGACAATCACCGATGCGCTAGAGGCGGGGAGTCTCAAGACTTTTGGCGATACAGGACAACTAGCTGTACAGGCGTGTCAAGCGGGCATGGATATTATCTTGGCGTCGGTGCGGCAGGTGAGTCAGGGGGAGAATGCGCACGGAGCGATTGTGGCGGCGTTGAGGGAGCGGAGGATTGATCGTAGAGAATTTGAGGCTGCGACGGCGCGGATTGTCGCATTGAGGAAGGGGCTGTGAAGAGTGAAATCGCCGAAGGGATGTGGCGGGCCGCGGTCTTATTCTTCTGGGCCTACTGAGTCAAAGGATCAGTGCCTGATGTAGCATGTCCGGTCTTCGTGAGATTGCTTATCGCGCTATTCTGAATAGTGTCAGGGGCTTATACGTCGATGTCATATCGGCCTGTGTCTCTCGCGTGCTCTGGATTTGTGCAAAGAGCACAAACAGAGAAAGGAGATTGCTGCCCTCACTTCTCGCCTCTCGAGCTTCGCGTCCACTGTCAAGCCTAGGAGTAGCGTGATCGGACTGGCTGACACGCTGATCCTACTCAGATGCAGCAATCAAAGGATCTGCAAACAATAGATGGTCGCTCATTGGTATCATCCATACGTACGCCTCGCTAATCATCATCAAGTGCTCCGTTGAGCTACTGTCTCCTTCGCTCTCTCATCTCCGGCCTCGGTCGTTGCCGCTCGCGACGCTGCCCCTCATTCCCGCCTTGATCATTTGGCCGAGGAGCGTCCGGCCGCCGCGTTTGTTCGATCTGTGGTACGGGCTCTTTGAGTGTCTTTGTGCTTGCCTCCCTGGCCTCCCTGACCTCTTTCATGCTCAGGCCTAGTGTATCGGCGTACTCGCCGAAAGCAAGTAGAAGTTCCTCCAGGCTAGACTTTAGCACCTCAATAAGCTCATCCACTTCTGCAACGTTTCTGTCTCTTGGCTCCATAAATTCCACATCCGTCCAATGAGGCTGCAATGACTGAACGTAATTCTCAACAGCGACAACGACAGAAGTCAGAGTGCGCATGATTGTGGGAATGTCCTTTTGAGCTTGCCCATAGTCGTCCTCCTTCAAAGACAAGACAGAAAGCTGGCTCAGAGACTTGACGGCGTGGAGCACATCGATTTTGTGGCTTGTAGGGCTGCCGAATATCGTGGCCTTGACTTGCCTGGAAAATGTCTGTCGAAAAGGCTGGCCCACGGCTGATTTCAGCAGTTGGACGAGCTTGCCATTGGCCTGCTGTTCGATCGCTTGGGGTCGGAAGCGATTCTGATATTCCTGCGGAACTTGATCCTTACCCCATTCGATGGCCTTTTGTGCACGCGGGAGGATTGGGTTTTGCGCACCAGGGTGCTGCCCAACAGAGCGGGCCAAGTTGCCGACCGTGTTGTAAAAGTCCGGCCGTTGTCTTGCTTCCACGACGCCATCCGAAATGACTTGGCGGTCTGCGATCTTCTGCATGACATAGTCATCTTGTGGCTGCGGCATCACCGGTGTGTGGGCGTTGCGGAGCTTCGCCTCATCCTGCTGTTTGCGATAATCAACGGGCTCGTTTGCGATATCAATGCGCCTCTTTACAGCCTGAATTTCATCCAAGCAGATCTTGCAGACCTGAGACCACGTACTGCCTGTGGTGCGATCGACCTCTGTGTAAATGCTCCTTCTTCGCTTCTCAAACTGCGTGGTGATGAGGAACAGTTCCCACAATGCGAAGCTCTTGTTGACCTCCTTTTTGCTTTGCAGACCAGTGAGCAGACTGCCGTTCGGATCCTTACTCCTGTGCAACACGACACCTCTCGCGTCCTGGATCTCGCTCGTCAATGGCTCTCCCTTTCTCAGGGGCGGCTGGGATGTGAAGATGTCGAATGTGGCATTGCACACCTCCCACAAAGCCACCAGCATGAATGAGGAGACAATGGCGGTCCCCAGTAGCGCGAATGGGTGTTGCAGTCCAGTCGGTTCTTCGTTCGAGGGTAGATCGCGGTAAAAGATGCTGGCAAAAGAGTAGGTCACTCTCCACGCGGGTCGTCTCAAAAGGCCAAAGTAGACGGTTGCGGGGAAGATGGCAACACCGACCACCATGAGATTGATCGATCGGGCCACGATCGTCCTCGCTCGAGCGAGCAGCTCCTGCACTGATCCTGGCACCCGCTTTGCATACTCGCCCAGCAGGGCCTGTAGCTTGGCCACATCATTCGCGTGCTGTCCGGCTTCGCTCCCCACGTGCAGCTGATCATAGTCGCGCCACATGTGCAAAAAGGCCTGGGTGACGGCCAGACTGGCGAACAAGCAGCGCAGTGCAATGGGATTCTCGTTCAACCGCGGTCTCTCGTAGGCGGCGCCCACATCCACCATGACCATCTCGGGCGTCTTTGCGCTGGACCAGATGTAGATTTCTCCAAACACGACTGCACTTGCCCAGTACCAGAAGACGGTGTTGATAGTCCCCGCGAGCCCGTGTGCACTCCCAAACTTGGCATACAGCGTCTGGGCCGGACTCGAGCTGGTGCGCGGTCCGACGTGCATGTTGGCCAGGCGCACGATGAAGACCATCAGACACGGCAGGAAGAGCAGCAGCGCGCGAACACCGGCGGGGCCGAGCGGAAACCACGACCACAGCGCGTGTCTCGACGTCGACAGCCAGAAGGAGTCGGCGAGACACAGGACGAGCGTCCATCCAGCGGCCGAGCAGAAGCGACGGTGCAGCGCGGGCGTGAGGAAGTCTTTGTAGCGCTTGATGCGTGCTGGCGGTGGCGGAGAGGCAGGCGGAGCAGCAGCGAACATGCTGCTGCTGCCTCTGCTGGGGGCGGTGAGTGTCTGGGTGGCCATGGCCGCGTTACTGCATCGCGTGCATGGTATTGATGTTCGTTCAAAGAGAGGACTGTTTTAATTCAATCTACGAAACAGTCGCGCAGTCACGTGTGCTTCTGCCTGATGTCATGCGCCGCCGCGTCTCGGCCATCCAGGCACCCATCGCTCCACCTCCATCGATGTCCACCTTTCTCTATATCTCTCCACTGCACCCAACAACATGTCCTTCAACGACTCGTCCAACCTCGAGTCGCAGCCGACCACTTGGCGCCGCAATGACGACCCGCAGTACGCCGACGACCCCGACTTCCAGGCCTTCACCACCCACCTCTCCGACAAGCTCTTCTCGCTCACCTCCAACATCTCGCGGCTGAGCAACCAAATCGCCCTGCTCGGAACGCGGCGCGAGACTGACCGTGTGCGCGAGCGCGTGCAGGATTTGCTCGCCGAAACGCAGGATGGCTTCAAGGAAGTCGGCGAGGGCCTGAAGAAGGTCCAGAGCTGGCACGACCTGGGGCCGAGCCAGAAGTATACCAGCGGGAAACTGGCCACCGAGTTCCGCGCATCGCTGGAGGAGTTCCAGGCGCTTCAGAGAAGCGCGCTGGAGAAGCAACGCGCCTCGCAAACGGCAGCCAAGGCGGCACTAGACTCGGAAGGCGTCACGTCGCCCGGGGGAACAGCCCAAGTCGGTGGACAACAGCAGCAGTTGCAGCAACAGGAACAGCTCCGCTTGGCAGATCAGAGCGAAGTCGACTTTCAAGAAACGCTGATCATCGAGCGCGAGTCTGAAATCCGGAATATCGAGAGCAGCGTGTCCGAGCTCAACGAACTGTTCCGTGATGTCGCCACGATGGTGCACGACCAGGGCGGGCAGCTCGACATCATCTCAGAGAATGTGACGCAGACGAGAGACGACACCAGGAATGCCGATCAGCAGCTGAGGACGGCGAGCAGGCACCAGAAGAGCGCACGGGGAAAGGCATGTTGCTTGTTGATCATCTTGGCCATTGTATTGGCCGTGGTGCTTTTGGCGGTGTTGGCGTAATGTGTATAGCAGACTTAATGATGATAGACTCCAGAAGCGGGCGACTTTGTGTTTTAACTTCCTCTCGAATCACGAATCGCACTTTGAAGCAGGACCGCTTTCACTGCCCAGCGACACAAACCCTCTCTAGAAACCCCTCGTTCACAATCGGATTATGCAGCTCCCCAATCGTACTCATGCACGCCGCCGCCGGATCGCCCGACCCCATCAAACTCCCCATCCAGTACTCATTCCCGGGGAAAGCATTCCCATCCCACGCATAACTCAGCACCAGCAGCTGATCCTCCTCTTCCTTCTCCAATTTCTCCGCCGGATTGCGGCGAGTGAATTTAACATTAATCCCTTGTTCTCTTGCCCTCCCCTCAATCTCTGATTCCACAGAGGAGGGGACATGGTCAATATACGCGAACTCGACAGTGCGGATTTGATGCGTCAGAGGAAGCTGAGAGATTGACTCCGCAAAAGCGCAAATGTAGAGTTCCGCTTGAGAGTGATGGAACTGCCAGACCCCGAGCCCGAGTCCTACGACGTAGACGTATGCGTGTGTTTTGCGGTTTGTCGTGGAAGCTTCTGCTGCTGCTCGCGCGCTAGCTTCGAGGAGGAGGAGATCCGCTGTGACGCGTATACGGGTTTGATAGACTGGTCCGTCAAAGCCGCTGTGAGGACCAGGACTGCGGTTTGTCCCGAAAAAGTCGAAAAAGTGCTGCTGCAATTCTGGATGCATAGTCTTACCAACACCTTTCCCATTCCCATTCCCAGTAGTGGAAGAAGGAGAAGAAGAAGAAGGAGGAAGCACAAAAATCGAATCCATCCTCCCCTCTCTCTCAAACCTGGCGCCCACAACCCCAACAACCACGCCGCGCCCTTCAAACGTCCCCTCCCTCCCCGGCCGCCCACGATTATCTCTCGCTCCATCATTAATAAAGTACGACGGACCCGACACGCCGAGGAGACTAGACAGCATTATCTCATCGTAGCTCAAATACTCCTCTAGCGCAAGATCCTCATTCTCGCCTTGCGCGGACGTCCCATTCCGATCCCATTGTGCCGCAGAATCGTGGATCGTACCGCCGTCGCGGAGGATCGTGAAATCTTCACTTCCCATGAAAACTAGCGGGCGCTTGGCGAGGAGGCGGCGGGCTTGGTCTTGCCAGGTGAAGTTGTTGCTGTAGAGGGCTTTTTCGTACGGCGAGCCATGCTGGAGTTTGTGGTGCAGGAAGGCTTGGACGAGGGCCGGGAACCGGGGGTGGATGATGATGCGGGTGGCGAGCGCGTCGGCTTGGATGGTTGTGGGAGGGAATTGGAGGGTCGAGTTTGTTCTTATGGGGGGCTGGATGGGCATTTTTGAGAGATTGAGGAGAGCGAGGTTGTTGTTGTTGTTGTTGTTGTTGTTGTTGTTGTTGTTGTTGTTGTTGTTGTTGTTGTTGTTGTGGGTGGAGGTTTGCGGAGCCTTGTTGATTCTGGCGAGATTTGATGGTTTCTTTGAGGTGAAGCTGGTTTTGTAAAATGGACTGAGCCGCGATGAGTCACCGCTCCCGAAGGATGATGGAGAGCTTGATGGCTGCCTGGATGCTGAGCTGGGGCGACCTTTCCCTGTGACACATTTCTTTGTACGATCGAGTTGTGACACACGGCGTTGTACGATCGATCCGAGTGAAGTCTGCAGCTGAGCTCCACACGTTGACGCAGTAGTGCCTCAGGCTGATCTTGGTCCTTGATGATTTCGATCCGGTATCTCTGTCCTCAGAAAAGTCTCGAAGCGACGTGGTGCATTGCCAGCCAGTGTGAGTCAGTGAACAACCTTCTGAAGGCGAGCCGTTGGTCCAAGGTGCTGGCAACACAACCGTCCAAATGGCTTCTCATGATTCTGTCTGAGCAGGGTTGCGTGTTGCTCAAGAGAAGTACCCCAGCGATAGCAAGACCTCATTCAAGCTCTCTGTCTCCACAGCCACTTTTCAACCTTCTCCTCGCCCTCCTCATCGCTAGGCACATCCTCCACCTTCGTCTTCCACTTCATCGTGACTCCAAAGTTCTCGTACTTGTGCGGCTCTTTCCATAGCATGGTCAGACTCGCAACCTCTTCGCTATCTTTACCTTCGCAAATCAGCCTCGTCTGTCGTGCTCTGTGCGCGAACACAGACGCCCTCGCGCGATCGCCATGCATGGCGCAAATTTGGAACGCGTCGTAGTACAGTCTCGCGAATCGGAGATCGGTAACCTGCTCGATCTGGTAGATGTCTCGCAAGACTCGACAGTCTGACAGGGCACGGTCCGGGCTGTTGCGGACAGTCTTGGGGTCGCCGATGGTTTCGTCGAGTTTTTGAGCTTGGAGGAGACGTTGGTCGCTTTTTTTGAGCTCCTGGCTTGGGAGAGAGCATAGTTCGCACGTGCACTGGAAGCGGAAGTTCTCCTTTAGGATCTGTTGGCGAGTGGTAGATGGTCCGGCATTTAGATATGATAGGGTCAGCTCCTCGCCGGCGGATATGTCGCGCACAGCATGCACGAGCATGCTCTTCAGCTTAGCGTTCCAGGCATGCTGGGCATTGGGTCGGCAGGAGTGATTGATCCTCGAGACCAGTGGAAAGATACCACCAATGTCGCTGCTTGGACCAAGAGGGTAGCCATTAGAGCGGACGATATTGCTAAAGGGGTTAGGCTCGCCCTTGAAATTGTTGTGCAGTGAGAGAAAGGCTCGCTGGCCGTCTTTGGGCAAGCCTTTGACGATTTTGGCCAAATCTTGTTCAATCGTATTGGCATTTGAGAGGGACTCTGTAGTGAAAAGAGGACTTTCGCTGATCAAAAGCGTGCCCGCCACGATGTCACGGTTCGCGACAAGACCTTTGCCTTTTCCTGGCACATCTTGTTGCGTGAATGGCGCATCTGTTGTAGTAGAGGAAGACATTTTTGACTGGAGTCATTAACTTGACTGCTATACCAGACAGTATGTCAACATTTTTTCACAATGCTGGCGCGATGACGAAATATTGCCTAAGGATGCAATTGCAACAACTTCGGGAAAATCATCAGCAAGAGTGTGTCGACACCGTCGCCGCGGAGGCATCGGGAGATTGTGGGGCGGACGCTCGGGATCTAATGAAGTTATTTTGACCAGTCAATAGAAGACGAGAATCGTAGAGTTGCGACGATTTGATCCGCAGCCTGTCTTGCCCTTTCCTTCCCAAATCGAATGCGTACACAAGCACTGTTATGGCAGGCCGAGAAATCCTTGCCATACCGTTCTGCGGTTTTTTTAAGAAGTGATGAAGAAGCCCAGCGGAGAACAAATGGCGCAGGGGTTAGTGTGGGGAGCATTCCCGGCGCAGCGAGCCTGATGCTGGTGCAGCAATGACTTCACGGATGGGAAATATCTAACAGCGGCACAGGCAACATGCAAGCGTTTTCTTCTAGTCCACAGGAAAGTACCTCAGACACTCTCGGCAGACCAGTGCTTTCTGTTGCTTGCTGTCGGAAGACTGATTTCTTCTTTGTACATCATCACTGCACACATTCGGCCACATTGTGCTTGTTCTACTTTGCTCCCAATGTATCCCTGTGGTTGCTCTTGTCGAGCAATCATAACCTGATTTACGGCTGTCAGAAATTAATGTTATTAGAGAAAGCAGAGGGACACGGATTGTGCTGTTTTCTGGCAGGTGTTGAGTTTTCCATCGTGGGGAGAGCGCAGAATACTGCAAGTAACAAGGTCCTACTAGCACAGTCGCGTCCGCTCCATGCCGATCGTCTTCTCTCCAGCGTCAAATTGCTTCGAGTGAGTAGGCCGCCCAGCTGCGAGCTCTTATTGCTGGCCTATTGGGTGGAACCGGTCACCGGTAGGAATATTGGAACTCCTCGATCTGGCGTCTACCCAGTCGTCTGAGCTCATTGTGTTCAACGGTCTTGTCGAACTGGCCTTGCGTCTCATATCGATAAGCAGTGCGTCAAGATGCTGTCGGGATACACTGCAGTGCTGCGTTTAAGCCACAGACGGTAGTTCTTTTGCCAAGCCTTCTTGCGGGAGTAGGGGACTCGAGGTGAATATACATATGCCCAGCCTTGCTTGACTTTTTCCACCTCTTGTAACACAGCGGCGCAACAAGTCTTAGACAACGACACAAATGTCGACGAGATCCTGTGGCTTCGAGTCAAGGTATCAGCTTGTGTCTCGCATCGCTCTGCTCAGACTCTCAGTCTCGCGAACACGACACTACTGAGCGCATGCATAAATGGCCGCAACCCTAGCAGCGAGGATGCTACAGTCTTGAGAGGCCACACATCAGAAAGGTTCAACGGAGTTGATCGAGGCATCTGATCGCCACATGACGACACTTGGGCAGGTCGTGGCGCCACCGCAATCTCGACAAGACCTGGAGTCGCTGCTGCAGCATGTCGTTACTGATCATACGCACCCAACGCTCATACACCTCTCGCGCGACAGTGCCAACTCTTTCATACATCCCATCCTCGCGCGCAATAGGTGGATAACCATCAACCATGAGGACTATCTGAGGATTGCACCAGCAATTGCAGTGGCGACAAGAATGCTCACAGGGGACCGTGCTATGCACTTCTGGCATGCCTTATTGTTTGGGTCGAAGAGCGCCACTAATCAGACACATGAGGTGAGTGATGCAAACGCCACCGGACTGTACTCTGTTCCCGGTTGAGCTACAACGACCACGGCAAGATGGTGGAGCCTGGCGCTGGTCACATCACAGCGATCGCAGGAGATGTGTGCTGACTCTGTTCGTTGTAGAAGTTCCGATGTGTATTCGAGGATCCTGACATCCGCCTTCCCGCGGAAGAGCGCGAGAAAGTGAAGCGCATGCTCAACGACCTCGCACAGATAGTCATGTTCACCTGCGAGGATTTGCCTGACGGCATTGACGCAATGACAATAGTGACAGACGAGCACTTTAGTCCAGGTCTTCCTGGCGTTCGAAGCCACATCAAGATGCGTCGAGTGGTTGTAGATGACATCGACCTGCATGCAAGACCACTGTATGCCATTTTGCGACGGTGGTTCATGATCGCAGTGACGCTACTGCATGAAATCGCTCATGCTTTGTGCGCGGCTCGACACGGGTACGAACAGGAGAGGGCGTTCGGAGACGATGATTTCATCGAGGTTGGCTGTGCTTTGGAAAAGTGGCTGTTCGGAGGACAGCCCGGCCTGAGTCGTGTCGATTGTCCGGGAGAATCAATTGTCCTGCATGAGATCGGGGGCCAGTGCGCTGAGAAATTCAGACAATGGCTGTACCCGGCAGGAAGAGGTGCAGTCGGCTATCACATCATGACCGATGGAGAGATTGAGAAGCTGTTCATGCTTGTCTTACGCGAGGCTGGCCATCTTTGACGCCCGCGAACGCTTCCGATGACCAAGGATGCCACAATGCAGGCACTATTGGCGGAATGATATCGGGAGAGCCATGCAGCAGCCGAGTGGCGAGAGGGGCCGTATCTCGTGGTGTGTGGGAGCGAGGCAGGATACCATTGCCGGCCAGAGGGCTTCCTTGTGGCCACAATAACGCGAGCTGTATACGCGCAAGTCAATCGCCGTTGTGTTTTTGCTTTCGCCATTCCTAGAACCACCCTTGCTATGCCATTCAGCCATGTTCGCCTTTCCTGCCCTTCCGCATCAACGACCTCAACTTCTCGTCCTCCTCCGTTCTCGCTGCTTCGCCAGTCGCCTTCTCGGCTGCCGTGTCCTCTCTGGTGGAAACACCCATCACTTCTCGGCCCAGCTCGGCAACAATACCACCCCCCGTGCCCTCAACTTGGCCGGCTCTGCCATGCCGTCTGCGATGCTCTGCCAGCAGGCTCAGGCCCTCGCCGCCCGTGTCGGCATCTCTGTGCCGCTGGGCGTTGGCTTTGGCAGCTCGGATGCTTATTCTGGCGTACACAAACAACAGACAAGCCATAGTAAACGCTGCGGCGGGCGCCACAATGGTCCTGCTGTTGATGCGCCGTGGAAAAGGATTGCGAGGCGTGGGAGGAGCGCCAGGCTTGACGGGGACTGAAGCCTCGGTCGTGCCGCCGGGCCCACGAGACTGTGATAGTCTCGCTCCCATGATGACAATGCGGTGGAAGGTGAAGGTGAAAGGGAAGAGCTGAACAAGATGTCGTGAGACTTTGATAGAGCCTCGTGTCGAGGTCATGCCAGCATCTTTTTCCCAATCTTGCGGAGAACAACGACGAAACCTTTCATACCGGTATGCTTACGATGTTCTCCTAGATACACACGAGCCTTGGTGATCGAGACACTCCATGCCACACAGTACATATGTTCACCGTCGACCAAGGCACCGTGGCACTGGCTTGAATTCAGCCACGAGACCCGATGCCGACGCGCTATGTGACGACATTGACTCTGGGCCGAGCATAGATCGATGACTTCTCAGTCAATAGAAGGGGCAGAGCATCACACCAAATAGATGTTTAGCTGAGCTCAATGTCTGCCAGCGTGGCAACAAGTCTTGCAATCACCAACCCTCTGGTCAAATATCGAGCTCTCTTGGCAACAAAGGCCATTGCGCCAGATCCTGTACGTAGTCATTCGCTTGGACATCTAAAAGTAGTCTTGACTGACGGCTCCACAGGCACAACATCGACTAGCAATAAATTTGGCAAAGCTCTACGAGCGCTTAAAAGACTACGAGCCGGAGCTTGAATACAGCCACAAACTGGACCAGATCTCCCGAGCAGTGCAATTGCGCGATCGAAATGGCACGAGAATAGGAGATCAGGCCGCCCCGAAGCGAAGCATCTGGCGCGATCTATTCGCCGCGAAAGAACGACGAGACTCGCTGGCCCTGACGAAGAGACTGACGTCCCATGAATCTGCCCTTCAAATGGACTCGCCGAAAGGCTTGATGCTTCACGGAGAAGTAGGAACCGGCAAATCTATGCTAATCGACCTCTTCGCGGACTGTCTGCCCAATCGAAAGAAGCGGCGGAGCCACTTCAACACGTTCATGCTGGAAACCTTTGCCAAACTTGAAGCACTACGATCAGATCGCATGAGAGTTGGACGGTCCAGCCTTCCCTCCTCTATCGGCTTGGCGGACGATGATTACTCATTACTCTGGCTAGCGAAAGAGATGATCCAGACGTCTCCGATTCTGTTCCTCGATGAATTTCAGATGCCAGATCGGGTCGCAAGCAAAATTCTGACAAACTTGATGACCAACTTCTTTCAGCTCGGAGGTGTACTGGTCGCGACCAGCAATCGTATGCCAGAAGAGCTTGCAAAGGCGGCTGGCATCAACTACGCACCACAGGCTGAGCAGCGAAGTTTTGGCTGGCAATTGGGACTGGGCAGAAACAGACGGCCTGCTGGGAGGTCGGGTAGTCACAATGAGTTCATTGCATTTCTGGAAGTGCTCAAGGCAAGATGCGAGGTCTGGGAGGTCGAAGGCTCTCGAGACTTTAGGCGACTGGAGAGCGGCAGCATTGCGCCTGTAAAGGGCATTGACTTGGATGACCTAGAAGACCTTGACTCTGGCTACGGCTCCACGGAGGAATCAACGGACGGGGCAACAGACGACTCAGCATCCTTGGACGAAGTGCCTGTTCAACTGCCCAAGCACTTTGATGTGGCAGCAGAGGGCGCCACAGCAGACACGGATGCTGCGATTGGCGAGGCTCTAAGTGGCCAGTCTGTTGCTGCATGGTCACCTGCAAGCATGAAAGTCTATGGTCGGACGGTGCAGATTCCGAGAGCACACAACGGCGTCAGCATGTGGACCTTTCAGGAGCTGTGCAAAGGGACATATGGCCCAGCAGATTACATTTCACTGGCTTCGACCTACCACACACTTGTTCTGACAGAGGTGCCCATACTCAATTGGTTGATGAAGAACGAAGCACGCCGCTTCATCACGCTCCTTGATGCGCTTTACGAGTGCCGTTGCAAGCTGTTCGTCTCCGCCGCAGCTGGGCCTGACGACATCTTCTTCCCGGAAGAGAAGAGGAGAGCTGAAGAAGGCGACAGTGGTGATTCTGTCTACTCGGAAACCCTGTCCGAGGTCTATCAGGATGCTACTGCGCCTTTCAGACCGAACGTGTTGACGCAGAATCCCAATTACACCGAACCGGAGAACGAACCAGACTATACACACGCACGACTGGCAGGTCTCCTCGGCGCTGATGCACGCAGTGATGCCCTCGAAGACGGTACACCAATCTCTCGAGGCGCAGTCGGTGGCTCATCAAGCAACCCTTTCGGTCGATCATTCGGCAAGACGGATGCAGAGTTCGAGCGCAAGCCTATTGATCCAGACGAAGTGCGATACACAGCCCGACCAGACTTTCAGAAAACATCAGCATTTACTGGAGAAGACGAACGCTTTGCGTATAAACGTGCCCAGAGCAGACTGTGGGAAATGTGCTCGGAGAGATGGTGGAAGAGAAGTGAAGAGGGCTGGCATCGCCCCACGCCAAAGGAAGTCCGGCGATGGGAGGGCAGAGAAGACGGTCGAGCACCGGGCCTTGATACTTATTCTGGAAATACTGAGATACAAATGGGGCCAGCAACGGAGGACACGACACGACCACCCGAGAGCTTCAAGCGATACGACGGAGGCCCGTTCAAGCCTAAGCTGGAGCCCGCGAAGAAGATCAGCTGGACTCATGCATGGGGCCTTGGTGAATGGGGCAAAAGAGCAGGAGCTTGGGGTCGAGGTACAGAAGGGCTGAAGGATCGTGGTGGTGAGAAGCGTTGATGGCGCGGATAGACAGTCAAATGTTTCGGGCTCATCATAAATCACCTGCAGCACGTCGCTATGGACTTGGAGTGCCTGGACATAGAGATGAAACGGACGGAACGTGCTTGCATACTTTTGTCTCTAACTGATAAATCACCAACTCATCATCAAGTTGCTACACGTGCAAAAACGGACCCTGCTGCTGACTATATAAACATCCCCTTACACATATACAAGCTTTTACTCAAATGTCAAAGTCGACTAGGATCCGCTCAGCAACACAAACTCTGCTCTACGACGTAACCATGTAGAAGGAAATTACAACCAACATGCACATTCCCCGTCAGAAGAGGGACCATTAGATTCAGGATACGAATCGCGTCTTGGAAGTGAGATCGTCCGTCCGTTGTGCTTGCATCTCATCAAATGTAAATCTCCTCTGTTCCATACAGCCAGCTTCCACCAAGACCATACACGCTCATTCTCAGTTAAACGTCTTGTATCGCCATCCACGAGTATCATCACACAGTCTCTCTCTTAAAGAGGTAGGTACTTCTCCTCTCTCCTCGTTCCACATCGGCCAGAATCTAACAAGCCCACAGCACCATCTCCCACTCCTTCCATTTGCCTTGCGATTCTCATCAGAAGAAAGAGAAAAGAACAGAAAATGCACTTCCTCCACCTCGCATACACAGCCGCCGCGCTCCTCCTCAGCTCCTCCGCCCTCGCGCTGCCCGCCAAGCGCGAAGAAGCGACGGCACTTACACCATTTGTGGTCAATGATATAGAGGGGTTTGCCGTCAAGCCAGATATGCATGGTCTTTATCCGAGGGCTAGTGCTGCGGTTGCTGTGGAGGAGGATGTCGCAAAAGAGGAGGGGAAGGTTGCGATGGCGTTTAAGGCTTGAGAGGTGAAGAGATGAGGTTGGGGTGCAGAGGGATGGTGCTGCGGGAATGAAGAGTGGAGTAGAATGCAGGAGATGAGAGAGAGGAGAGTTGGTTATGATGATGAATGCGATTGGACGCTTCTCCTTTGTACGGCTTGTACTGGCTCAATGCCAACAATTCCGTCCCACGTGCATGATCGCTCGTACATACAGTATCGTGAGGGAAGAGTTCCGCCGAGTTGGTTGCAGCAGGAAGCGTTCTCGGAGTCTGAGTAGTCATTACTAGTCAGTGTTGACGACTTGAAGCCATGTGTCTCGCGTAGCAGCCAGTCTATGGCTGCTTGCACACCTCCGAATATAACGTTCCAAATGGCCAGATTGCCATCTCACCGGAATCCACCTGGCATGCCGAAATCGTCTTCCTCGTCGTAATCGCCATCCAGATCACGCGGATCCTGCTCCTGCGTAGCGGCCGCAATTCTCGCCAGCGCTGTGGCCTCGTCGTCACCAGCAATCTGTTGCATCAACCGCTCAAGCTGATCTCTCTCGGGCAGATTGTCTTCCGGCTGGAGCAGCGCTCCGTCAATCAACATGCGGCGCACGCGCTCGAGATCAAGTTCTGGCTGGACCCCACCGCGAAGCGTAATCAGACGTCTCGCATGCTCTTCAAACGCGTTTTCTCTGCCAGCCTCACGGACCTGTGTCATCATTTCTTCCACGTTCTCTGGCACGTCATCAACCAAATCGTCAGAGACCAGGGCATTATTGAAACGCTGGTCGTACCATGAGAAGAGCTCTCTGAAGAATTGACCTAGCGCCAGAATCTCTTCGTGCTGTGGATGTCGTTGAGGAAGCTGTGAAAGTGCTCGCTGTAGTGCGGCCAGAATATGCTGGGTACCCACGCCGGAATTTTGAGGCTGTGGTGCGCGTGGCTCGATGTGATAGGAAGCGATGGAGTCGTGAGGTGGTAGAGGGTCGGAAGAACTTGCGAGCTGGCTGGTGTACTCTCTTGGCACGAGAGCGATCAAGGCTGGCGTGTCTGACAGCATGACATGTCGGGCCACATTCGTCGTGATTTCAGACGAGTCGGTCGGTGCTGGTGACGTCCCTGCTGGCACGGCGCTGGCCGTCTCAAGCAGCAGAGCAGTGTGTTCAGGCGTATTCCACAGGTCTTTGGCGCGTGTCGCGTACAACTCTGCCAAAAGCGTCTCCTTGGCGGATCCAGCTTCTTTGCCCCAGACAGCAGGAGGCGCGTCAATGTTGAGCTCATGCAGCAGTCGAGCGACGAACCATGGGTATTTGCCGACAACTGAGAACAGCAACTGTTGACCTCTGCCCTTGTCGCCCGCCGTGTACTCTGCCAACGCTTGACTGAGCTGTACATTTGGCAGCACAGATTTGAGGATTGCATTACGACTGATGTTGACGAAATCAAGATGCTCTCTCGAACGCAGCGCATACTGGTCGAGGACAAGCCACAAAGCATATGGATCGTCTTGCGGCGACAGTGAGAGTAGCATCTTGGTCCACTCGTAGACGGTCCGGTATGTAGCACGCATGGTCAGGTTTTGCATGTACCGCCAGCTGGCGAGCCAGAACTCTCGGTTCTCTGGCCGGCGGAAGTCAAGTCGGGCCTTGCCTTCGGTCAGATTCTTTGCGAATGTGCTGTGTACAGCTCTTCCAAAGGAGAAAAGAGCTCGCTCAAGAAGATCGCCTGCGGTAGTGAAGTCTCGCTCCTGCTTCGCAATCTCGGATACTTGCAACAGCGTCGAGATGTGATAGGGGTTGTGCTGCAAAAGAACGACCATGCGCTGTGGGTCCATGGACGCCACGCAAGTCTCGAATTGTGACTGCACGTCTTGATAGCCAGTGTTGTGCACAAACTTGTACAGTACCGTCCCGTCAGCACGTTTCTCCTCCACTTCCATGCCCAGACCACCGCTCGTCGCTTGCGGCCAGTCCTCCTTGCCTAGAATGAACACGTTCCTGCGCAGAGCCATGGCTGACAGCCCCGAACGACCAGTCTGCCTCTGACCTCGAAGCGCGTCTCTCAAGCCCATCTGCCGCTGCTGTCGACGATTGCCACCCATGGCTTGTGGTGGCGCGTCTTCCTCGCGCTCTGCTTCCAGCGCAGCTCGGCCAAAGAGTCGTCGCACCTCGTTGGCAGCGTGCAGGTGAGATGTGTCTACAGCGAGCAGGCGATTTGCCTCATCCAGAGCATGGTCCACGCTGGCGGCTGTGGCGTGCTGCGCAGAGTTGCCGTTTGTTGACAACTCTTTCAACGCAGCATCAATCTCGTCCATCTCAGTGTCCTTGTCCGCCTCTGTCTGTCCGTTGCCTTGCGTTTCTCCCGCTTTCTTGCCCTTCTTCTTCCGCTTCTTTTTCTTGTTCGCTGTGGTCTTTGGCGCTGATGCTACCGCCTCCTCTGGTATCGTGTTATCATCATCTTGCTCGTCCTCGTCCGCGTCGTCGTTTCCATTCTCAGCATCTTCCTGCTCCTGAAGTAGCTCAAACGCGCTCTTCTTCATTGGCGCTGGCAGTATATCTTCTTCCTCAGACTCCTCTTCCTCTTCAAGCGCCTGAGCCTCCTGCTCTAGCCGTTTGAGCGTCTCTTGTTCTTCCCTCTCGCGTTGCGCCTTGCGCAGAGCGCGTGATGACATGATCTATAGTTTCTCTGTGCACCCGCTTCAAGGACTTATGCTTCGTTGGCTTTCGAATTGTGGTTCGGCGCTCTCGTCACTGATGACAGTCAAAGCGGTCATATAAGATCCATCAACAGAGTTGCAACAGAGGACAAGACACAACAAGCACCAAAAGAAGTGATTGATTGTTCGTAGAAAACATTCATTGGCTCATCAATGACGCACGGTGCCGCCCCGCAATTCAGGCTGTTAATTCATGCCTTGAGCATGTGAAAATATGCCGCCAACAGACGCCAGCCCAACTCCCTGTAGACCGCTGCAATTCCATCATATCTCCTCAGCGTGCACTGCACATCTCAGGCATCAGGTAGACCGCAGTACTCTCCCACCATTTCCTTGTCCACGAACCCGAGCCGCAACAGCTCGGAAATTTCGTACACGTTCCCATTCTTCGCCTCCCACCACTTCTCGCTCAGAATCTGCTGCTCCATTTCCTCCTCGATCTGGCGTAGGTAATCGACCTCGATGGCCACGTTGAGCAAACATTGCTCGAGCGAGCCATCACTCATCGCCATGGCTTCCCCGATGGTTGGAAAGCTGTTCACATCGTCCGCCTCAGGCGCAGGATTGTTGCCTGGGTACGTGTGCACATATGGCCGGCGAGCGAGATACGTTTGCAGACCGAGAATGCTCTGGTGAGCAAGCTTGACCTGATTGCACCCAAACACTATCGCAACACGCACGTCCATGGAGGTGAGACGGCCGGAGCGCAGCAAGCGAGGCAGCTCCACTCTGCGACCCGTCATTTCGCCATCGAGGTTGCGATTGGGATTGAGGAGCCAGCGCTTCAGAGTCCGGCGAGCGCACGCATCTTCCATGCGGAATTCGAAATCGCACGAGGATCCGTATGACGAGAGCTCGCCGACCAGACTTGCGCAATGTCGACACGGCGCAGCGAGCGAGCTAGTCTTGCCTTTGGGGTGGAGGCTGCATGTCCTTTCCGGGTTGAGATAGTCTGGGCTTTCGGTCACAAGCGGCAGTGGTGGCGCCTGCTGTTGCGACGTCGAGGTGTGGTCTGCTGTGGCTTGTGCTTGTTTCTCATCATCGGATGTCGCGTCAGGAGTCGTCTCTGGTGAAATCAGTGCGAAGACAGGTCGCGCGCACAGAGGCAGCTCGAGGTGGACGCCGCCCTGTTCTTTGGCAGCGGCGTCGTCGTCTGAGAGTTTTCTGCGTTTGGCGGGTGATTCTGCCATGATGACTGCAATGTGTGCGTGTCAGATGGTGTGGACTGCGAAGTTGGAAGGCGCGAAGCAAGGAGAGTGGCAATTTGGCGCTAGCGCAGTAGCGTCGACCACTGAAGCCCCTTCACATTGCTTTCGTGCCCAGAAGTGCGTCGAAGGTGCTGCTGCCTTTGAACTCACCACAAGAGCGTCGGATGCGCGCAAACACGTCGCGCCCTTTCTCCTTTTGGTTGCTTCCGCCAAGCTGTATAGACGCCAGTGCCGTCGAGAGTTGCCATCGGAGAAGATGCATCGTGCGAGTCCTGGCCCTGCGCGCACTGTCGAGACATCTGTGCCGTCAGCTCTTACAGTCGTCTCTTCTAGTCGTCTCTTCTAGTCGTCTCTTATAGGCGTCTCTTCTAGTCGTCTCTCATAGTCGTCTCTTATAGTCGTCTCTTCTAGTCATCTCTACCTAGACTCGCCACTACTGAAGATATGAGACACAGGCAAACGGCTGTCTCGTGGGAGTCAAGTCATCACATTTCGTAATACCACGGGACATGTCTCGTCTACATTCGTCTCCAATCCATACGTACCTCTCCCACCAGTGCCCCCGCCGGCGAATCTCACAACTTGGAGCCTGCAGCATCAAGCTTCTGCGCAGTGTCAGCGACGTCGGCCGCCGTGTCAGCCGCAGCCTTGTCCTCACCATCGACAGTCGCCTCCGCCTTCTTGAGCCCGTCGGCGTCGGCGTCTCCGCCAAAGCTGGCGACGACCTTCTTGACCACTTCCAGCGTTGGTGCCGGCCCTCCAGGCTCCGCTGCCAGCACCTTGCCGCTCTTGTCCACCACAAACACACCACGAGTGGTGCCGTTGGGCGCCTTCTTCAGCCCAATGGCACCAATCAGTGTGCGCTTGGGGTCGCAGAGTAGCGGGTACTGCAGCTTCTGCTTGTCGACGAAATTCTTGTTCGCCTTGGGCGAGTCGCTGCTCAACCCGTAGATGCTCAGCCCTGCGGCCTTGAGATCGTCATACGCGTCGCGGAAGAGGCAGACCTGAGTGGTGCCTGGGGAGACGCGTCAGTTACGCTCAGAGCGCGTGTGCAGCCCAACAGCGACTTACATCCTGGAGTGCTCGCTTTGGGGTACGTGAAGAGCACCACGCCCGCCTTGCTGTCCGCTACCAGCTTTGCGAGAGTTGTGGCCTCTTCACCGTGAGTCTGGACTTCGCCGCCAAAGCCCTCGAGCTCAATGCTCTCACCGACCTTTGGCGGGCCGGCCTTGGAGGGTGCCGGGGCTGCCTCGGTGGAGGCCTCCGCTGCTGGCGCTTCGTCAACAGCGACCTCGGGCTCTTTGGCAGCTTCCGCAGGCTTTTCAACCTTGGGCGCGTCCTTTTTCGCCTTCGACTTCGATGGCGCGCGCTTCTTTGCTGGAGGCGGTGGAGGTGGAGCCTCTTTTCTCTTGCGGAGCTCGACCATGTTCAAAGAGGCAAGGTTTGTGGTTGAGATGGTGTGGAAGAGAAGCTACCAACGGGGAGAGGCAGAGGGGATACACGGGCTACGCGATGGCAAGGGTGGAGGTAAACAACAGAGCTCTCCTCTGCGAAAAGGTCTCACCACGCCGAGTCGTCTAGGGGCTACTCCTGTGGCAGGTGCGGCTCTATGCGCCATCCTTGGAGTTGTTTATGAAAGCAACAGAACAGTACGTCCAAGCTTCTTCTGGTGGTTCACGCTAGTAACGCGGGATCTCCGGAGTTCGCGCTCCTCTTTCTTCACGTGTCATGATGAATCTGGTTGCTGCACAGTATCATTCGTGGCATCAACGCGGTCTCCAGCCGTCACAATGGCTGTGGGTGATGATGACGACGAAGACCTTGAGTCGGTACACGTGAGCGGCACAACACATACAAGAGGTTCTGTGGCGCCAGAGCTGCAAGAACTCCCGATGCGAGCCTCGCCACGAAGTGGGGAGGCTGCTGAAGGTGTGGTGATACACACATGCAGGTTCATATGCCATGGCGGTCTGCAATGCTCTTTGCTTTCACTGCCACCTCAGGAGACGATATCGAGACATGCTCGCGACTGACAAGGCCTTTATAGCAGCCTCAAGTGTCGTCTGAAGGCTGTTGGCTGCCATCGCACCACATCAGGCGATTGGCTCTCACAGCGAGTCGGACCAAGACTTCCAGCTGTAATCACAGCAACGAAACCTGAGCATCAAGAAAGTGCTCTTCATCCCGCAGCCCGCGCGTGTCAGACAAACGTGGCCACTGTAAGCACTGGCATAGACGACTGCAGCGTCACACGCCAGCATCTTCGGCTTCCATTGCAGTGGTGTATGCGTGCATTTACCCATGGGATTAGGGACCACAGCCATATACCTAAACCACGACTGGCCATACCGAATCATGCTTCGATGATCATGGCAGCACGACAAAAATCCGGTAGACTGCGAGCACTCACAGAAAGTCAGTCGGCTCGCCCGGCATCTTGGCAGACAAAAACACGGTACAATTTCAAGTCCTGCTGGCCCCAAATGATCTCGTGCAATTATAACCAAAGGCTGCTCACCTTCACTCTTCATAGTCTCGTGCCACCACGGTGTGTTGTTGTTCTCGACCTTCTTCCTTTCAGAAATTTCCATTACTGCGGGTCCACCTCGGGCTATGACATAAAATGACTAAAAAGTGCCAGAATGCACGTCCAACACGCACCGTACTTTCGGAGTGCGAACGACCGGTGTCGGGAGAGAGGATCTTGACCTCACCTCCATCATCGCCACGAGAGGAGTCATTAAGCGAAGCATCTCAGTCGTCAGTGACCCCACCGACCTCAATCGCACAGAGTCAACGGGGCCATCCTTCCAACAATATCGACCTTGCCTCCTACAGGCTCAGAGAGGCGGAATCACATCTAAACAGGAGCAATAGTGACGTTGCGGTCGAAATTGGCACACCAGCGACAGACTCAACCACTGCACAGGTATTCTCCGCCTCTACTTCTGCAGCACGATTCAAGCCCAAGGAGAAACTCTCTACTGCTAAGCAGCTCGGACCAGTCATTACCGCGGTCGCTGCTCAGCCTGCGGACCCGCAAAACGGTCTCATCATGGCATCGGGATCCTCAGAGAAGATGTCCTGGCGCGATCGCATATGCGGTAAGAAGCTGTCAACGACCAACAGCAACACTGGCAGTACCGAGCACTCTGGATATGGCATGGAGAAGCCCGAGCAGGGAAGTGAACTCGGCCATGGCGAGGTCGTGCCCACATCCATCACGCACAAGAAAGTCAATTGGATACAAGCTACGCTGAGTATGAGCATCACTGTCAACGCCCGCAGTCCAGGATGAAGCTGACCCTTCCAGTCTTGATCGCCGAGACTGTGTCTCTTGGCATTCTATCTCTTCCCGCGTCCGTCGCTGATATGGGTCTCGTTGTCGGTGCACTTGTCATCACGATATTTGGCCTTTGCACTCTTGGCACGGGATTCATGCTCTACTACTTTCGCATGCGGTATCCTCATGTCCAAGGGTTTGGCCAGGCGGGCTACGTGCTCGCTGGCAGACCAGGGCAATGGATCGCCGAAGTGCTGTTCCAGCTGCTCCTGGTCTTCGTCATGGCTGCACATATCCTGACGTTCGGCACAATGGCCAACACCGTAGCTGGTAACAGCTGGAAGTGTACGGTCGTCTTCAGGGTGATTGGATTCATCGTCTGCCTGACTTGTACTCTTCCACGAACATTCAAGTCGAATTCATACCTGTCAGCAATCTGTAAGTCCTACCAGCTACCAGCGAATCTCGCATTCTACTCACAGACTACCAGCCTGCCTTTCCATCCTAACGGCGACACTGATCGCCCTGATCGATATTGCCATTATCGGCGAAGGCCAAGGAACTGCAGACCTCGCGCCACCCACCACAGGCGTTGTAACAGCAGACTGGATGATGTCCCTCAGCAATGTCCTCGTATCCTTCACTGGCCACCTCGCGTACTTCCAAGTCATGGCCGAGATGGACAAACCAGAAGACTTCCGCAAGTCCCTCATCGCCACCAACCTCAGCATGAGTTCACTCTACATGGTTGTCGCCATTGTGATTTACTACTACGCCGGCGCAGAAGTCGGCTCTCCAGCACTCAGCTCTGCGGCGCCGCTCTTCGCCAAGCTGTCTTACGGTATCGCGACGCCCACCATCGTCGTAGCTGGCGTCATTGCAGGACTGCTAGCATGCAAGCGAATCCAAGCATGGTTCTGGGAAAGCGTAAAGAAAGAGCCCAAAGGAGCCGATGAGATTTCCTTCCGATCATGGAGCTCCTGGATTGCTATTGTGGTCATCTTGTGGGCTCTAGCATTCATCTTGGCCAACGTGTTGCCGTATTTCTCGCCTCTCCTCGCCTTGATCGGAGCCATTAGCGGCACCTGGATCACATTGGGCATCCCCAGCATGGCCGCAATGTACATGTGCCACCACGGATTCGCCATGACCGAAGTGGAGTACAATGCCGCTGGAGAAGACGACACCGCCGCCAAGAGTTTGGAGCTCATGGCGCGAGAAAAGTCGACTTGGAACTGGTGGCGAATGTTCACTTGGCCCGCACATGCAACACGGAACGTGCAATTGATCTGGGCGGCATCGATTGTCCTGTTCATTCTGAACTGTGTCATGATCGGGTTCGGAGGCTACGGCAGCATCAAGACCATGGTGTCGTTGAGTGCAGACAACTACGCGCCATTCTCTTGCGCAGCAGGGTCATGAGCGATGTCGCCGCCAAGATCACCACATCCGAGAAAACAGCAAGAAAGCAGCGCCGCATGTAAGCAGCATGTCCAAGCACCGGTGAACAGAGAAAATAATGCGCGATAGCAACATTGACATTTCATTGATCCACAAAGACACTAATAAGAGGTCATGGAACACCCCATCGACTGCAACTCAACACACTACCAAGCTCCGACACTCCGTATCGTCAGCGAGCACCTACCGCTAGGCACGCTTAGCGCTATCGCTATTGCCACGGAGACCGACACCGCTATCGCTGGTACGGCCACTGCCACCCACTTTCTTGTTCTTTTGGCTTCCGTGTCCGCCTGAAAGCAAGCTCGTCAAGCCACCGAAACGCCCCAAAAATCCACCTGCCTCTCGCTTAGGCAAAATATCCTCAGTTTGGCCCGCAAGCTTAGCCAAATTGCTGACGGGCAGAGCGCCGCCGAGGATATCGCGGGCTTCGATGCTGCGCTTGCCGCCGAGGCCGCCGACGCCGCCGCCGCCGAGGCTCTTCAGCAAGCTGAGGGGACCGCCGCCGCCGCCGCCGAGGGGGAGTCCTGCTTCAGCGTTTGGGACTGGAGCTGCTGCTGCGAGGGTTGCCAGGATGGCGGTTGTGAGGTATGAGAAGTGCATCTTGATGTTTATTGTTGTTGTTGTTGTTGTTGGTAGTGTCTGTGATGAGGATTGTTAGCATCACCGTGCATGTGTGTTTATCTACGAGGGCGAGATTGTATCACACAATCCAATCCAATCCACATACCTCGAGTTGTTTGTTCGTTCGTCAAGTTACTCTCTTTGTGGAATCAACCAAGCGTAAGATGAAGATTCTCGTCGCTCTGTATCGTCGTCGTGAAAAGGACTGTCTTGTTTCGATGTTTCGTTGTTCGGTTCTACTGAAAAAGAGTGACTGTGGTTGGATGATAGAACCAAAACGACAAAAACAGAACAGAAATCTCAAGCGAACAGATTCTCTCTCTCTTATTATCATCTCTCCTTCCCTCCCTTCCTCCCCGTCCAGCATCCCATCACGACCGGGTCTCCGCCCAAAGCCGGCCATCATCAAACGAGGATGTCTGTCGAACGGGCTGCCTCCCAGCATCACGCATGTTTCGAACGACGAATAGAGTTTGTTGGCAGAAGTTGGCCAGTGGGCGTATTCATCTCGCCATGAATATGATGAACACGCTCAGGGTCCATGTACAGTAGTAGCTGCCACCCCAAGTTTCTGTCGTGGTCTACCCACGTTCGCGGGAAATGAGCTACGAGGTCGATGAATGTTGGTTGGGGAGTGAAGGGTACATTACTAGGAAAAAAATGTTAATCAAAGCTTGATGATGAGCAAGTTGATGATGAGCTTGGGGAGAAGGTTTGCTCGTATCATGCGTCCCTGGCTGTTCTGTCCGTGTCCCCTTTTTCGTTCTCAGGGCTTTCCATCTTCCAATTCCAGATCTCAGGGTCTTCGAGTCAGCTGTTCCAGTACTTCCCATCATCATCAAGATCACCACCCCAGTGCACAGGCTGACCAGATCGTAGAACCTCGTCGTAGTCATTCCAGTGCTATCGCTCTCTCTATCAAACGTATGCACCGTGCTGTTCATGGTCCGCAAAGGGACGCAAAGGTCGCAACGCCTTTGGAATGCTGCCAGTCATAGCGACTGCGCGTTCATGTTCAATGCGTTTCGCCACCGCTGATCTTACATCTAGCCTGCAGTCGTGTCCATCACTTCTCCTCCACTCGCAGCGTTCACCCTCTCGGCCTTCTTCTCCGCTCTCCAGCGTTCGATCCTCTGCTTGAGGTCCACGTTGTCGATAACGTCCTCAATCTTCAGCGGCACTCGATTGAACGGATCAGTAGGATCAGACAAGAGATGCGTTCGAATCGTACTGCGATCGACCACACTCTTGCTGCTGGGCAGAGTGACCGGATCGAGCATCAGAATACCCAACAGAGGGTCCTCAAACTCCTCTGGAATCTCTCCCAAATCGGCCTCTTCCTGCTCGTCCAGCGCTCTCGCCTCTGCGACCTTCTGGCCAAGCACTTCCCAGGCCCGGAGCTCTTCGGGAGACTTCAGACTACCGCTGGACATGAGCTCGGTGGCAGTCTTGAAGTTGGCCGGCTTGTACGATCGTCCATCTCGCGCGATGGCATTAATGAAATCTTGCTTTTCGGAAAGATTAATGTACACAGTGAGAATGTCGGAGAGGAGAGTCTTGGGATGCCAGACTGCCTTGAGGTCATCGTCTTTGACGACAATCTTCTTTCTTCGTGTGCTGTCAGTCAGTGTGTCCAGGTTGTAGTCCAGCATATCTGCTAGACGTGTGACAATCTCCTGCATAGTGAAGGCTTCGGCGAGCGACTCTGTGAAGAGAATCAATGACTCCATGGTCGATGTGGTAAGGCCGAGGTAGCTCTTCGCTCTGCCCTTGTGGTCTTCGAGCAAGTCCTGCTTTTCTTTGCGCTGCTCGTCGTTCAGTCCTGCCATGGCATTCGGGTCGGCAATCTCATTCGTCAGCTCGTTGACCTTGGCCAAGCTGGAAAGCGATTCATCGAGTACAAACGTCACGTCGTTCACCATCATGTTAACAAACTGCACGAAAAAGGCAGTGTTCTGCCTCGATTCGATGGCAAGATTCTCCCGATACTTGGTGTTGGTCCATATGCGCTTCACGACCTGGAAGATCTCGTATCGAATGTTGAACTTGTCGAAGAATTGTGTGTGCGTGCCCGTGTTCTCCGCCTCGATGTAAAACTTCATCAAGGCATGTAAAAGGTGGGCGTTGGCAAAGTCTGACCCGAGAAGCTGATCATACAGGACGCCAGGCCTGTTGTTAGCGAACGGCATCACGCCGTAGTACAGAATCGTGACCAGGCCAGACTTTACGCCTGGGTTCTTGACGTATTCGCTACTTCGTAGGAACGTGATTGCAAACTGCACAAGCTCGGCGGTCTGCGTCGGGACGATGGCTTGAGGCATGTTGGACGTGACGAATTTGAAGTTGTCCACCACGCCCTCGAGGAAATACTCTGGTAAGCACTTGAACACGTCCGGCTGCTGCGCTGGCAGAGGAAGTCGCAATTTCTCCTTGGGCAAGTTCTGGCCGCTCGCCAATCGAAGCAGCCAGACGATGACATAACGCATAAAGTCCATGGAAGCCTTTTGTGTCGCATCGTCGAGAAGTACGCCCTGCGTCGCATGGATAGTGCTCCACATGTCGTCAATCTGCTGTTTCATTTTGGCCACGTGCGCCTCGAAGCGCTGCAAATATCTTGGATCGCTCACGTACTTGTGGCGCTCCTTTTCAAACTCGGCCAGCTCCTTCTCGAACCGCTTGGCGCTCTTTCGCATCGTGGTCATTCGTGTCTGAGCAGCCTCGGTACCGTAGTGGTGAGCAGCTACTGTGAGGAAGAACAGCTCCGATATGAAGTTGCTCGTCCCGGAAGCCGACGTCTGATAGAATGCATCGCTTGCCGCTTGGTCGGCGTTGATCTTCGTCTCATCCGTAATGTCCACACGAGGGTTCCGGCGCAAGTAGTCTACGTCGATGCGGTCAATCTTGCTGAAGCTTGCGTCAATGAAGGGACTGCACAGCTTGTCGAGCACGCTGGTGACGTTGACCATGAACCCGTCACTGGACACGCGCTTGTAATCGACACGCATGGCTCGCTTGTGATGGTTCTTGTTGACGCACATGGCGAACCAGTCAAGAATGCGGTTGCGAGGCGCCGGTCCAGCCTTGACGATGGCGTCGGAGATGGAGAACAGCTGCTCTTGATGCGTCTTCAAGGTCATGCGCGTGGCGGTTTGGGCGTTCGCGATGAACGCCCGGTCTCTCGTCCGCGGCGCTGAGAAGTAACTGCTTGCGGCGGCCTGTTGCATGGGTGAGATGCGGAAGAAGGGTCCGAGAATGGTCTTCGTCTCAATGTCCTGCGCTTCGACGTCCGGTGCCCACATGGGCGATTGCGTTACGGCGTCCATGATCTTTGAGAAGCGCAAGAGATTTCGAATGGCCGTAATGTAGTTTGTGTAATCGGCCAGCATATCCATCTGGGCCAGCTTCTGACTCAGAACCTCCGCAGCCGTGACGATGGTGTCCTTGATGGTTTCGTCCTCCTCGAACCTCGACACAGCCTCGGTCAGGAAGTCGGTGCAGATGCCGTGATCACACTCGGGATCTGCCAGAAGGTGGTCCACGAGCGCGTTCGACGTTGGCTCCACGTCGGTGAACATGTCCGGCATGGTGATGGCAAAGATGCAATAGCTCATGCTCATGCGCCGTGCCTCCTTGAGTATGCCCACGCGCTCCTCGTTGCCGCTGTGTCGCGGGTCCTTGCTCGCCCGGACGGCGCGCTTGAAGCACTGCAAAAAGTACTCAAAGATCTTCCCCTGCGGCGCATGACTTGCCGCTTCGGCCAGAATGCTGTCCGAGTTGTCCACGTCCAGCAGCTGCTTGCCGTCGTCCTTGACTCCTGCCAGAAACGCCAGCTTGTGCCCGTGGAGATCCTTGGTCTCATTCTGATCGAGAGTGACGCGGTAGACCTGCTTCAGGATCTTGTCCTGCCACACCTCGGGGCTCTCGGCCTGGCGCATTGTTGCCGCCGTCCGCGACTGAGGGCGTTCTGAGCCGTCACGATCTCGCTTGACGCCCGGCGATGGCTGCCGCGGCTTGACAGTGATCTGGACAGGCTCTCGAGGGGGCGCTGTCGACGGCGCGGTCGACTTCTGGGCTTCGAGGGTGTCGAGCAGCTTGCTGCGGTCGATGGGTGACGCGGCGGGCGGCTCATCGGTGCCGGCGTTGGTCGATGCTGAGGCGTCGTTGGTCGATGCTGAGGTCGTCGCCGTCGGAATGGAGTTGTTGGAGCCGAGCTTTGCCAGACGCTTTGCACGGATCTGTCACATGCAAGTCGTGTTAGTTTTGTTCTGGTCGCTGAGGAATCGTGCTGATCTGTGCTTCTGTGTGCCTGTACCTTGTCGGCGTCCGACTGCGTGTCCTCCATCGTGGCAAGCTGTCGGTTCTCGGTATCGTCCAGTGACAGCGAAGACGGGCGGTGGTGATGGAGAAGACGACGACAGACTGCAAGTGAATCATCAACGGACAAGTCACTGCTCCAACTTAGTAGTAAGTAAGCTACAGACTTATCTAAGTTGGTTGCTGATGGCGTAGTTGTCGGAGCTTTCTCGCTACATCCGACGCCAAGCCCGCTCTCCGACACTATTCACTCACGTCCTTTACATTCGATGCTTTGTCAGCTTCAGACAGGCACAGAAACGTGGTGGAAGACGTTGCACACGGACAACCGGCAGCTCGAATCTTCATTGATCATTCCATGTGCCTCTCCTCAGGCATCGCCCAACATCCTCTTCACCTTGACTCGCAGTGGTCTCCTGCAAGGCTGAATCGTTACTGGCATAGGATGCTTGATATCCAACCACCTCGTCTGCAACTGTCCTACCACAATGCTCGGAATCATGTACAGCAACAGCCCGGATGGCAGGCCGCTGCTGATGACAAAAAACACCGAGGCCATGAAGATTCTCAGCCTTTGCCCGGTCGTGAGCGTTCGGAACACGACGCCTGTCTTCCGCTGCGCTTCAGAATCTTTGCGCATCTTGTCTGCAACTGCAAAGGCGTCATCAATCTCCTTGTTTCGCAGTGACAGATTGTCTTCTGCAGCGCAAGCAGGGCTCGGGACGCCACTGCTCGCAGCCGGTGTGTTGGCTCGGGTTTCAATCTTGCGGTCTTTCGGTTGGATGACTGTATGCGATCGATGGTCACCCGTAAAGACGCTGATGAGCATCGTCGCACTGAGAATTGCAGGGAGGATGAGGGTCGAGTCTGGCACCGCCAGGTTCTGCGCCCAGGAGACGCCTTCAACCAGCATGCTGGGGTCCAGACTGTCTGCATACGTCTTGACAGCCTTGCCCATGAGCTCAAAATGATACGCTGGGTCCAGCAGCTTCGGGTCGACCACCACATCACCCATGCCCGATGCATACAGCTCTGCTTGCGCGTCCGCTGCTGCTTGCGCCTGATCCATCCTCTCTGCGATGACTTCCTCGGGACTCGGCACCGGCGCAGAGCTCTTCACGCTCGCGTCGTCTGTGAAGCTGCTGTACATGCCTTCAATAGGTCGGACGAGCATGCTCAGCATTCCTTCTCGATGCCCACACTTGACACGAATCGCCTCGGCGAACACGATCAGCAGTCCCAGGTTGAGGCCCATGGCGGGGGTGAACAAAGGAGCCTTGAACTTTTGGCCAATGCGGTGCATTTCTCGCAGATGATACCACATTTTGTAGCGAAACGCCCTGACGGTCAACACATCCTGTGGTGCTGGTCGGCGACCGGCCGCCCGATCGGCAAGATTCTTTATGTACAGTGCTTCTGACACCTCTTGCCTGACCTTGTTGACGGTGAGAGGCGCGAGGTGTGACCGGACGATGTGCCGTTTCCTGGTGGGCAGAAGCCCCAGCCGATAACCAATGGTGCTTCGGACCAACACAGCAGTGACGGGAATGGCAGCATACCAGGGCACCCCCAGGGCATGGACTGCATCGAGCAGCGCTGTGGGCCCGGCGATGGCAATGTCGGCGAGGGCGCTCTTGCGCGGTGCAGACGACGAGAACTGGCGCCGGGGAAGAGCGGCGGCGTAGAGGGAGCTTCGGATCAGCGGCGGGAGCTGGAGGAGAGAGCGGAGCGGAGAGGCCATGGCGCGTGACGATGCATCGGACGGCAGAGACTAGAGTGAAATTACGGGGTGAGGAGTATAGTTTGATCGGAGGAGGAGGAGCATATGTAGTTTTATCGGGGGTGGAGGAAGGGACTTGAATTTGTCCCTGCATGATGATGGTTGACACAAATAGCGACAGGGATGATGCAGCGGACCACGTTGCATGTGATGGCGTCAGCTGCTGATGTCTTCCCACTTGCATATTAGGATAACACAAAGATATGCATGAGAACATAACAGAGCAGCATAGAACATAACAGAGCAGCATAAAACACAACCGAGCAGCATGTCACCGAGGTTGTGATGATTCTTCTCAGCATCGCGCTGGGCCTGGTCGTGGTAGGAAGCCTGCTGCTGCCGTGGGCCGTCTATCAGATTGGCAGACTCGTGGGGCTGCTGATTGTAGGCAAAACACAACACCGACGCGACATTTTGGCTGAGCGGGCAGACCGAGAGGACGGCGACGGTGACGGAGGACGCCACAATGGTGGACCCAAGACGGCAGCCTCGTCGAGCACCTCGCTGTCGAGCGAGTGGGACCAAGTGACGGACGACGATGAGCGGGAGAAGACGCCTGTTCCAACCACCACCACCACCTCGGATGCTAAAACGGATGTTAAAACGGATGCCAACTACAAGGGAGTGATTGGCTTCTTCCACCCCTTCTGCAACGCCGGCGGGGGCGGAGAGCGGGTGCTGTTTGCGGCGATCCTGGCGACGCAGCGGAGGTATCCCCACGCACTCTGTGCAGTGTACACGGGCGACAACGATGCAACGCGAGACCAGATCCTGGCCAACGTGCGCGACCGCTTCGACATCCATCTCAACCCGGCACGCGTGGTGTTCCTCTACCTGCAGACGAGAGACTGGGTCCTGGCCAGCAGATGGCCGCACTTCACCCTTCTCGGGCAGTCGTTGGGCAGTCTGCTCCTCGGCTGGGACGCGTTCAACCTCCTGGTCCCGGACATCTTCGTGGACACCATGGGCTACGGCTTCGTCATCGCACTGTGCCGCTTCCTCTTCCCGAAAGTGCCCACGGGTGCATATGTGCACTACCCGACCATATCGACAGACATGTTGCGCTCGCTGCACAACACCACAGGCACTCACGGCCTCAACGCTGGTCAAGGCTCGGGCCTGAAGGGCCGCGCCAAGCAGACATACTGGGAAGCCTTCGCGTCACTGTATCGCTGGGTTGGCGGCAACGTCGACGTGGTCATGACAAACTCTACGTGGACACAGAACCACATTGCCGAACTCTGGGGCAAGGCGCGCACGAAACAGCGCATGAAGCATCCCATCCAGGTCGTGTACCCTCCATGTCCTGTCGAGGAGCTCCAGAAGAGCATTCCCGTCGAGCAGGCCAGCGAAAAGAGTCGGACCAACGACCTCTTGTACATTGCTCAATTCCGTCAAGAGAAGAAGCACGAGGACATGATCAAGGCGTTTCACCTGTTTCTCAAGCAGCGCCACAGCACGACGCCCGTGCACAAGAGACCGAAGCTCGTGCTTGTGGGCAGCGTGCGGAGTGACACGGACGATGAAAAGAAGGTCTACAAGCTGCGCTTGCAAGCGCAAGAGGTCAAGGACAGCGTCGAGTTCATCGTGAACGCCAAGTACTCCCAGGTCGTCGAGTACCTCAAGAGCAGCTCCGTGGGGGTCAACGGCATGTGGAACGAGCACTTCGGCATCGGAGTCGTCGAATACCAAGCCGCTGGACTGATTGCAGTTGTCAATGACAGCGGAGGACCAAAGGAGGACATTGTCGTTGCTGTTGATGGGGAGCCAACAGGTGAGATCGACTGGCGAGTGTCGATGATTGATGACAGTGACTAATGCGAGTATAACAGGATTCCATGCCTCCACACCCGAAGAGTTTGCATCTGCCTTCCACCAAGCTCTCTCCCTCACTCCCGAGGAGGCTTTCGCGATGCGGCTCCGTGCCCGCAAGTCGAGTCTGAGATTCTCAGAGCAGGTCTTTGCGGACGCTTGGCTCGGACAATTGGCCTGTCTCGTGGCGCTGGAGCAGCCGTCACAGTCGAAGTCTTAGTCGGTAGCCCCATCCATCCATTCGACTCACCGTCAGATTCGGTGCATGTCCATGATGTTGCTGTTGTATGCGCCCATGTCAATCATGAGTGATTCCTGTCAAAAGTGTCGGGTCAGTTGTGAGGAGTGAGTGGCATGTGAAACGAGCTCGGGGCTCGGCTTGTAATCCCTGCAGCCATTGTTGTGGAGAGTAAACAACGCGTACCTCCACTTGCGTTCTATACCATACCATACCATCCCATTACACTGTACTATCGCATACAATTACAACGCAGCTCACAGGAATGGGTCGCATGACGCGCGCAAAGGCCGCTGCGGTCGCCGAGCAATTGCACGTCGACCACGATGCCCTGCTGGAAATGGACACGCCAGAACGCGCAACCGCGTCGCATTCCGAAGATCGAGGGCCACTGTGCGAAATGTCACCCAACAGCACCAGCAGCAAGCACGACGACGATGACGACGCAGGAAACAAGAATACAACAACGACAGAAATGTGCAAAGCGAGTAACAAGACGAGCGCACGCAAGGACAAAAGAACAATCACACCAGACGCTAGTTCTGCTAGCGCATTCATTGCAGGAACATCAGAAGTCATACCAGATGAGCTGGAGGCAGCGCAGTCGCCAGCAAGCCAGGCTGCTTCGGATGACCTGATGAAAGAAATTCCAGAATGTCAGTCTGCCATGAATCTGCCTGCTAATACGGCTCCCTAGGGGTCACATGACGCTAATGCAGGAGGTGCAGTGGAGGCATCTCATCTGCCAGTACACGATATCATGCCGGCGACCCCTCCGTCTCATGCTGTGCGACTGGCCACAAGTCAACTCCGAGAGCTCCCATCAGATCTGCACGCGGCCGAGCAGGACCTGAGCCGTACTGTCGACCAGGAAACCAGCCAAGACGGCAACCCGCATGAGCCAGGTCAGACAGTTGAAACGTCCACCAAGAAGGCGAGGTCGCGAGTCTCATTTGAACAGCCTGCCTCGGAGACGCTGCCGAATGTGCTTCAGCCGGCTCCTCAAACACCCACGCGCAGCTCGAATTCTCCCCCATCACACCGCGACGCCGCGCCAATAACCACTACCATGAACGTCGAAAACGTCGACCCAAACGGAGAGTATGATCAGCTGGAGCATGCCGTGGTCAAGGCATCGACGCCGCCGAAGTCGAACCCAAAGTCGCCCAGGATCCCTGCACCAAAACCTACGTACGACCAACTCGAAACTGCCGTGCTGAGCGCCCCCAGTTCTCCCAGTAACGTTGCCTCCCCAATGGCATCGGATGACCCAATCGAGGCACTGGATGCGCAGGATGACGCAGTCGAGAGGGTTGCAGCAGAAGTGCCCGACGTGCAAGACTCGCCGCAGAAGCCACGGTCGAAAAAGGCCGTGCCGGCTGTCAGAACGACCAAAGCAAGTCAAGCCAGAATCTCTCTGGCCCACGGCCTACCAGATGCGCCTCCCAAAGCGCCAGCCATGGGAAGACCCCGGCAGTCCATGTCACTGTCAAACTCGAAGCGCATCACTTCGACATCAAGCGCAAAGTCTGCTGGAGCACTCGAAGACGAGCCGGTCGTGGAGAGGAAGGAGGTTGTGATACCTCACAGCAAGCCTCGACCCATGTCTATGCAGTTCAATGCACCGCCACCACCTGCCAAATCTTCAAAAGCACCTACGCAGAGTAATTTCCAGCTGCCCGGAGAGGCCGTAGCCGCCAAGCTGAAAGCTGCTCGGGAAGCCCGGCTGCAAAAGGAAGCGGAAGGTCAGCAGAAGAAGGCATTCAAGGCACGGCCTGCTCCGTCCATGTCCAAGGCGCCGGCTGTACGCCAGACCAGCGCTAGCAAGGCTCGAGAGTCGATCATCACTGGCAAACCACTAGCGACATCGGCGGCTGGCCGAAATAGACCGAAGAGTGTTGCTTCCAGCAGGCCTGGAAACGGCGCAGGCGCAGAGTCAGCATCGAGCGTTATTGCCAAGCCTACTCCTGCCACCCGACCTTCGACCGCCCCCAAGCCAGCCGCACCCAGAGTGTCCGCTGCACCGGCCGGGCCCAAAGATCTTGCCATTTCCAAACGCCCGTCCTCCGTTATGAGCAGCACTCGGACGAACAGACCCCGGCCATCCACGGTCATGGGGATGATTACAAGACCGCGGACATCTCTCGCACCCAAGCCCAACCCGCCTGCAGCCCCAGCACGACCTACCTTCCAGGCCGGAAAGGGTAAAGAAGTCTTCAAGCGCGCCGCCCAAGCAAAAACTACTGCTGAGCAGCAGAAGCGCGAAAAGGAAGAGGCCGCCAAGCAGGCGCGCGCCGCGGCATCGGAACGCAGTCGCCAGTTGAGTCGCGAGTGGGCCGAGAAGCAGAAGCTGAAGAAGTCTGGAGTCAAGTCGGAGTCTACGATGACGACCACCGTCACGAAGGAAAGCGCAACGATTGAGGAGAAGGCTGTATCTCCTGATGAAACTGGCGCGCATCTGGTCGTCTAGCCGTGCGCGTATTCTTTTTCTTTCTGGCTACGACATCACGATTGGAATGATGAAGTTGCCTCGAAGATGTGATTGAATCAATTCGAATGGCTTGTATGTTGAAATGTTGAAACGACGCTCCTTTTGTCAAGGCGACGCAATGCTTGCATCTGGGAAGTTGGTGGTTGTTTGTTTAGTTGGTGTTTGATTGTTTCGAAATGGTCAGCGTAGGAAATGGTCTCAGCTAGGCGCTTTCTTCTTTCTTTCTTCTTTCTTCTTACTTCTTTCCTGTCTACCATAGCGATTATGTCTTCATCATCATCATCGTCTCCATCATCACAGGCTAAGAAGCTTTAGGATCGTTGGGAGACATACCTGCCGTGTAGACGAGAATTTTGTCGTATACTAGTCACACTCTCCACTCACGTGAGCAAGCATCATCAGTATCGTTCAGTGTGGAATCGCTAGATGTACCAGAGGGAGGGGAACTAAGTCCTGCGAGGAGAGAAAGCAAGGGTAGGGTCGGTCCATGGCTTTCTTGTGACGAGATGATTGTATGAGCGAGTTAGCTTTCTCTTCGCGGCGCCGGGCGGGTGGTGAGAGAGAGAGGGAGGGAGGGAGGGAGAAAATAGAATGTAAGCAAGTAGCCCTTGCTGTCAGTGATCTCGAGAATCAAGTAGCGAGTTCACCCGCGCAGTTGTTAGGAAAGGGACTGGAAAATTAGTCAGCGATAATGTGCTGCTGGGACCAGCTCGTTCCGTGTTCTACCCACGTTTTGTATGTATACATGTATGATGTGGTGTATGAAAGGCAAGACTATTGTTGTTAGACTACTGATTACCGTTTAACAGGTGAACAATGTAAATAGATGAAAATACATCATGTGGGAACAACAAAACAACATTTTCTGGCAAGGAGTCTGTCTAAATGAGGCGGTCAGCGTGGTTGTTTTTGTGTGCAGCAATCATCATCATCATCGACACCACGGCTAAGCGTCCCACGATGCGACACGTAAGGTTGTTGGTTGTCGTGGTGCAGTGGAAGGTTTTTTTGAGACTGTAATCCCGACAGGATAGCCGACGCCGAAGTGCGTCCAGGTACTGATATCAGATGGAGCGTGGCGTGGACGTCACCCTTTGTTTGCTGTCGTCGTCGTCACTTGGTCGGTGTGCATTTCATTTTTCGGCTTTGTTGTTGTTGGTGTTGTGTCGTTCGCTGTGGTGATGAGGTGAGGTGAGGATAGATTGTGGTATGATGTGATGTGATGTGATGATTAGGGGCCAACAATGCAGCATCCCGTGCTTGACGAGAGAGACAACCCGCTCATACCCTCTAGTAGCCGAAGTCTTCAGCATGTTACACGACACCGCCTTCATTGCATTCCAGTCTTGTAGATAGCGATATGCATGAAGAGCGCCGCAATGTTGGAACTTTTTCTGAAACGTTGCACATGACAGCTGTATTGGACGAATCCAGTGCGGACTGCATGTCTATCGCATTGTCTTTGCCCGCCTGATCCTAGGTGATGTGGCAAACTTCCACCAGTCCGTTCATGCGGGGGTTCCGCTTATCTTGATTTAACAAGAATTCCACGGTTGTCCTGCCAAGGTAGCAAGGGACATTCCCTTCGCTTGGGATATAGTAGTGGTGTCGCAGCTCATGGTCGGGCGGTACCTGCTTGGAGGCTGCTTAGGCAACCAGCATGAGTTTCAATTTATTAGTTCCTCCTGGGCGGATGGCTGCTGGTGGTTCTCAACTGCAACCCCACGTGTCCCGCTGTATGGCGCACTCGACATTAATTGGCATGCTCGTGTCATTGGGTCGTTGCAGCAGTTGGCGGGAACGCTTCGAGAGGCGCAGGCTAGCTTGCTGCTGTCTCGGTGGTGGTGCTGCGACGCAGGCTATCATCTTGATGCTCTGCTGGCCGGTAGTCTAGCAAGCGTGCTGTTGCCCGTGGGTGTGGTTAAAGACAAGCCGAGAATTCCGACTGCGCTACTGTACTGGGGTTGCCAGCCTCAGTGCTCATCTGATCAGTCATCCGCAACTACTCGATCATCGAGAGAGATAATAGTAGGTATGATGATAGCAGACTGCCACGCTATCAGCCTATCATCGCGTCTCGTTGTGATGGTCGTTTTGATCGCCATACCCGAAAGGAAGCTACCACAGCTACTCGCCGACTACCCCAGGATTGCGTATTCCAGCACGGGCCGCGGCATTCGCATATTATGATTGTGCGAGGTTGTATGCTCCGATTGTGCATGTTTGCAGTCTCACCATCAACAACAATATTCTATTCCCAGCGGAGTGTGATCTCATACCGGACTGTTAACGGCTAGGAGAGTCGAGATTGCAACGCCTATCTCTTTCTCTTCAGCATCTCGAGATACGCACCCTGCTCATCTGAGCAGCATCAATTTGCAGCTGCAGTAGCGCGAAACGATACCATCGGCGTGGGGGAGCAGCTTCACTGCGGCTCGGTGGACCTAGGGTCGTGCATGAACGCTGTGGCAGCGTCCGCCAACAAGTCCTGGAAATCTACATTGTGAGGGTCCGGCTATGTTAGCGACTGCTAGCGAGCGAGGTGTGGCTCCCTCGTCTAAGCAGTTGAGGTGGCGAGCATTGGCAACTTCAACGACATTTTCTGCCTGTGAAGGGCAACAAGATAATAACAAGAAATGGTCATGGCATTGATTGTCTCCGCAGAGAAAAAAAATGCCGCCCACTCCATAAAGAATCCACAATAATTGTTCGCTCGAGCAAGCAACAGTACAGTAGTGCACTGACCAGTGTGAGCTCGCACTGTCCATGTCGAAGATGGGTCGCGCCCTCCTGCACCAGTGCCACAGGAATAAAGGCAAACCCGCTAGACGCTGCAGCCGAGCGGATGCACGCTCATGCCGGATGTCGTCGTGGGCATTTGATCCGGCGTGAAAAGCGAGATTTGACCAGGTATGGAATGATGATATTGCGACATTCCGGGTGTCTATTCACAGCAGGTGACTAAATAACACCTCTGGGATGATGAGATGATCAGACCGGGCACTGTCAGTGGCCGCTTTAACAAGAGCCATTTGTCTGCGTCGGTGCAAACCGCATCCTTCCCGAGTCCCTGTGGTCATCAGGAAATGCAACCGTGCACGGATGGAGCAAATGTGTGGTCTGGCTGCGGCGCTTAACTACAAAAATCGCTCGTTGTGTCTTGCATCGCCTTGCACGTTGCTGAGAAAGAGAGCCGTGGCGGGTGGCTCATCAACCGCTTCTCGATCTGGGCAAACCCCGGAGGATGTCTCTCTCAGAAACCGCAGGGGTAAATCCATGCAGTGAGAGATGCACGCCAACGTTCCAGTGCACACCAACAACACAACAGCGCACGCGGCCTCTCCCAGGCTCCGGAGAGGAGGAGAGGGGAAAACACGCTTCATCATCAAACACAATTCCCAGCACTTTTCTCACCGGCTGTTGGGATGCCTGCCGCTGCAGGTCACGCTGCGTATGACTGTCTAGCGCACGAGGCTCACCACGCCCCACCTCTGCATTCCAGCTGGCGCCGCGCTGATAGGCTGGGTCGACTATCAGGCACACTGATGGGCGAGCAGCCTCCTCTTCGAGAGGCTTCTTATACCGGCCCAGTCGCCCTCTGCCAGCTCACGGCGCCAACTGCGTGCTGACTGATACCAACCACTTTCCCACCTGAACTATTGCACCTTTCGTATGAGCATCTTCCATTCCCAAGGCACCTTGAAACAAACGATCACGCTTTGCCAAGGTCGTCTTCCGCCATCACAGGTCATACCACGCGAGGTCATTGCGCCATCGTCCGTGCGGAGTTCGACTCACATCGCCGTTTTTCAATACTTCTTTGCACTGCTCGCTGCATTCTCTCGACCACACACACACCATCTTTCCAACTCCTGCTCCTGACTGCTTCGGGATCTTTCAATCAACTCTCGACACCAAGCTGCACCACACATCCCACACCACCCGCAACAACAATGGACTGCTTCCAGGATTTCTGCCTCTACTGTGATCGGGACTCACCCGCCGATGGGGCATACTGCTCACAACGCTGCAAGCTTGCCGATCTGGAACGATCAAATCCATCCTCTCCCACATCACCTGCTTCTCGCACGGAGCGCAACTGGACTCAGTCAGCACCTGGCCACACGGCAACTCTTTCAACGTCACGACCACAATCATCATCATACTTGATGTTGTCACAGCAGCAGCAACAGCAACGAAGGGACGAGCGACAATTGACCCCGTCGTCATCGCGAACATCCCTTTCCTCAACCACATCACACACGACGACATCCGGAAGTTACTCGAGCGACGCAAAAGCACAGCTCAACGACTACTTTTCCTCGTTCGATCAAGCCAAAGCCGCAAAACGACGATCCAGCACCCGGTAGACCCACCTGGGCTTCGGATCTCTCTCCAGGACTCGGCGTCCGCAGCACACGCTGCAGCCATGTACTACCTCAACTTTCCACTCTTTCTCTGTACCCACACCCTTGATCGACGGGTTACCTCTTTACCACTACAGCGGCTCTGCGACACCAGAACGGAGGCGTGCCGGCGTTCTACTTTGATTACGAACCTTGTATTTCTAAAAGCATCTGAATGGCAATGTCAGTAACGACGAATGTACCGGATCAGGAGTTTCTGTCTCGGATCAACTTGGTGTTCACTGGGAAACGAAAGTCATTGGCCGGCGAGCCAATGCATTGCATGTTGGGATTGAATGTTTCAGCGACGGGGACCTGTTGAGAATTTCTTGCGGGTAACCCAGCACGGCGGAACAAGAAACTTTGCTGCGTTGTACGCTCTCGGTGGGCATCACTTTGAGCAGTGACAATGTTTCAGCACACGGGCAGTTGCGTATAGCTTCCCAACAGAGAGGTTCTAGGGGATTTGGGGGAACTTCGAGCATGGGCCGTTATTGGGAGTCTCAGCAAACCCGTTTGACGTGCCACTTGTCTCCAATCAGAGCTGTCACGACGGCGAGCTCAGGCATGTTTGCCTCGACCAGTCACTGGGCCGGTCTTTCGGTAGTTGGTCACAATTATAAAAGACCCTTTTTCATGCCAACAACTCCTCCCCAGTCTTGAAATCTGCCACGCACTTCCGATCGACTTCACTAATCACAATCAGCATAATCACTCGTAGTTCTGACGCTTCCGTTCTGCAGTGCCTGACTTCGTAGCAATAATGACATCGTCCGCTAGTGTTTGTGCTACACGCATTGGTCCAGCACACAGCACCCCGCTCACAATGCACCAGCCACCATGTCTTGGGTACCTGATCGGATGCCACATCACATGTCCACATCACATGTTCTCTCAGATGATGCCTTGCTGACTGATGAGCCTAGTGCTGACTGAGGCAAACTTCCACTGTGTTGGACGCGGATGCACCGGCACGAAGCAGAAACCATGTGTCCTCATCGACCCGCGACTCGTTGTGAGCAGTTTTCAGGCGCCCGACGCTCTGGGTGACGGTTAGGCTTGAAAGTAACGGTCCATGATTGCCAGCCTACGAAACAAGGCAATCGCAAGGAGGTGACACAAGGCTAGGAAAAATTCCAACTTGTCGCTACTCTCATCATTGTTGTTGTCCGTGCGAAAAACAAAATTGATGCTGCACAGTTTTTCCTTCTTGCATCCTGGATCTGGATCGAAATGACGTTGGAAGAAGACATGGGAAACAGATTATTATGGATTGACTTCGTACGCCATGCGATGCAAGAGACTGCTGGGAAGATGCCGGCTTCGTTGTGCGACGTGTCGATTGCAGAATGGTGAGTACTAAGTGAAGGCGCCACGATCGGCACAAGGAGGTCAAAGACAGAGACATCACGATCTTGATGGCATACGCGGTTGATAACTCGATGTTGTAGTGATGCGCTGTTGCTGCTCTCATGGGGAATAAACAACAATTTTCAGTCGATCGATAGTTCTACTGCCCTGCGATTCGCGCAGCTCAGACCATGTCTTCTGGAGATTCTGAGCTACCCTTCCGCTCTTCAGCCCGCTCTGATGACGGAGGAGAGTCGATGCTTTGGCCCAGCAATGGTCGATCGGCCGGAAAGTATACCCCATCAATCGGCACTGGACCCTCGCCAGTGAGATACAGATACCAGAAGAAAGCGCCGACCAGTAAGGCCCCCGACACGATGTTGCCTAACAAAGCTGGAATCAAGGACTTCCAGATGTAAAACGAGGTCGAGATGGCCGGATCTCCGTGGAAGATAGCGGTAGGCACGAAGAACATGTTTGCGACCGATAATCAAGTCAGCTGGATGTTGAACTCATATCGGCGGGTTGCTACTTACCACGTGGTCGAATCCCAGGCATACGAACGCAAACGTCGGCCACCAAATTGCCATTACTTTGCTGAAATATTCCCTCGCCATGAATGCGAGGAAGCAGGCCATGCAGACCAGCCAGTTCGCTCCAATGCCTCGCAGAAAAATGGCATGCCAAGTTGGTGTGACGACTTTGGCTGCATTAAAGCGGAAAACTTCAGCTTCGTAAACTTGGAGATTGAAGGTCTCTCCATAGCCTGTGATGAGGGCAACAACGAAGAGGGATCCCGCAAGATTACCCCAGAAGGCTGTAAGGAGTTGATGTCAGCCATGGATAGGACCCGTCGTTGCGGACACGAAGGACTTACTAATGAACCAGTGCTGGAGCATCTTGAGCACGGAGATACGTTTCTGCAGCGCAGCGACCGTCGTCAACAGGAATGAACCCGTGCAGAGATCCGTACCGGTCACGATAACCATGGTCAGTCCGAAGGGAAATATCTTTTTTTTCCCTGTCAATCTCGCATTCGAATTGTTGATCATACAGCTTCAACGTACCAGTGCCCCTATGGTTCTGATTAATCCGGGGGCGTTCTCTTGGAACCAAGGTGTCGTGTTCGTGCTCAGCAATGCAGCGCAAGCGAACGAAAGGAACATGCCGGCCATGACGGAACTCATAAAGACCTTGTCGATGCGCATGTTCGCTTTGGCGGTACCGGCTCGACCGCATAGCTCTACAGTCTCCTTGGGAGTGTAGGCGTTGACGATAGCATGGAAATGTTGAGGCATTGTGAAGGCGGTCCCAGCACAAAGGACCTTCCGCTGAGCTCTGGTGTTGCGGAACTGGAATAAAATGGACACTTTATGATGTAGGCCTCACTCTCCTCCTCTTGTACAACAGCATGTCCGCCTCAGCGGTAACAAGGCTGCAGTGAGGACGATATCCTTCGCCTGGTTGTATTCCATATCGAAGGACACGAGTGATGATCGCGCATCATGGCCGCTCCGCCGGCATCTCCCAACCAATGCTTCAATTTCAGGAGGACGGAGATGTCTACTCTGGCTTGCGATGCTTGTGACGGCGCCGAGGCTTCCTGCCAAAAGAAGACAAGGCATACTGATGAGCTGCGATAAGGACTGTCACAACTCAGAAAGCATTTGTTTGCAGGCCAATGAGTAGAACCAATGTCAAACGAGTTGGAGCAATGATCTGCATTGACTGACGGGCAGGTACATGGTCACGATAGATGTCCGGGATGCTCAAAAGTCTACTATCGTGACGAGAAGTGCTCGGGTGATCCTGAAGTGAAGTTGCAGACATGTCAGTGGTTGAATGTCGGCCTTATCTGCCAAGAGATAACAGCCAGAAGCTCCCTCTCGACGCATTCGAATAAGCTCCTGCTTCATTTGTCAGACTGCGGTTCCTTTTCTTACATTCAGCATCCACCACTAAGCTGAGAAGAATTCCTATCAAGATGCTGCATGTATCATTTCCCTGTTATGCCTGGCGGGTGCAGCCTACAGGGCAGGGCAGGACAGAAGCGCAGCAGTCTCTCATCATTTCCCCATCGACCCGCAGTTATCAATGGCATCAAACCACGCCAGCTCGAGAGGTAGAGGTCAGCTTGCACTTGTATGAATGGTCGTGAAGGAGATTCGATTCATTCTTGAAGTCTGACAGTGCAGCTGCACACATGCCGAATTCCGCACGAGTGTCTTGAATTCCCTTCCCTTGTTACGACTCCCATGCGAGGCATGCAGAAGACTTGGTGGAATGTCGGATGCTGATGAATGGATGCGACCAGGTCCGCTCTGGAGAATACGCAGTTCTTGATAGAGTAGTACGAATCTTCACTAAGTTGTGCTGCGCTGAACCGACGCTTCAGTCCACGGATTTGTTAGAACAGCTTTTTGCACTGGCAGTACCTATGGGGCCGTCTTCGAAATGGAAACATCTTTTCGAAGTTTTGGATAGGCGTCAGTCTGACCGCGGTCTGCACTCCGTGGCGATGCTGAGCAAGCTAGAACTGCCTCATCATTGAGTAGAACTGCAGAAGTATGACGAACAGAGAAGAACATCGACGCATCCACCGCTCCCCGGATTCCAAAGCTCCTTCGGATCCGAAGAACCATCTCTCCATCAACTTTGATGATGATGATCAAGCATCCTGCACGAAAGAAGAGTCGAGTCTCCGCACCCAAGCCTACGTTACCTCGGATAGCAGCTTGGCATTGGCGTCGTTCCCAGGCTCTCGTCTCGTTTCCTAGCAGTGGCACGGCCGCGATTCGATCGCCGCAGCGTGCTATCCACGTTTTAGCCATGCGGAAGAGGCAAGAGATGGGCATTGATCGCCATTCCCACACGGAATTCGCGTGTTTTGATAATCACATTCTCGCCTATTGCTGTCGGCTATGCTGACACGCAGCACGCTGGCACCTTCCAAAAAGTAGTCGTGGTTCCTGTGTTGCTGTCTTCCTTTACTTCATCATCTCTGATACTACTACCGGGTCGAAGAATCATGGATACTCTCAAGGATGTGCCAGATGCGGTTTTGGTTGAGAAGCAGGAGCAGCGGCAGCATGAGGCAGTATCTCCAGATGACGACGACTGGGAACATCCACGGATCAAGCAAATCAAGCGAAAAGTCGACATTCGATTGTCTGCTATGCTGGCTCTGATGTACATTGTCAACCAGATCGATCGCACGAATCTGCCGAATGCGTGAGTCTGTCTACTTATACTCATCATCTCTCGCTTCAAGAGCATCGCTGACAGTGTGAACAAACAGTGTCATTGCAGGCATGGACAAAGATCTCATCCTGATAGGAAACCGATACAGCATCATCGTCCTGGTCTTCTTCCCTCCCTACGTGCTCTTCAACTTCGTCGCCACGGTGCTGACTCGCAAACTTGGTCCGCGGCCCTTTCTGGCTGGCATCACCTTAGCCTTCGGCCTGGTGGTCATCGGATTCGGTCTGGCTGAAGACTGGAAAGTTCTCATTGGGCTGAGGGTTCTGCTCGGCATGTTCGAAAGCTGCTTCTTCCCATCTGCGATCTTCTTGGTCGCCATGTGGTATACACGAAGAGAGGTGGCGAAGAGGAATGCGTTTTTCTACCTCGTTGGAAATAGCGTTGGTGGCTTTGGAGGCGTGTTGGCGTATGGGCTGCAGCAGATGGTATGTCAAGTGCTTGTGCAGGTTTTGACGAGATGCTGATAACCAGATAGGACGGCGTTGCCGGCCACGCTGGGTGGTCTTGGATCTTCATCTGGTGAGTGCAGACACAGGGGCTGTCCATTTCATCGCAAGACTTGCTCTGACGATCAGACAGGGAGGGTATCATCACCATCATCATTGCCATCCTGGGCTACATCTTCCTCATCGACTTTCCAGAGGAGGCCCACAAAACCAAGTGGTTCCTTTCAGAGGAGGAAATCCAAATCATGGTTGACCGCGTGCAACGCGATCGAGCAGACGCCCACATCAAGCCGTTCAATCTCAAGACTTATCTTTCCTATGGCTGGGACTGGCGGATCTGGGCGTTTGCTATCAATTTCGGCTGTGCTGCGACTGTGACCTATGCCGTGTCATATTTCCTGCCAATTATCCTGCGAGAGACGCTAGGGTTTACCGTGGTGCAGGCGCAATGTCTGACTGCTCCGGTATGTCCCGTGCTTTATCGAGTGCTGAAACGCCCAAGCTGACGGATGCAGTGCTATGCGTTCTCATTCCTCCTCGGATTCGGAGAGAGCTGGTTGTCTGACAAGCTCAATCTGAGAGGACACTTCATTGTGTTCAACTCTATCCTCATGATCATCGGCGTCGCAGTGTTAGGATACGCGGAACAGCCTTACATCCGCTACTTCGGAGCCTTTCTCATTACCGGCGGCGCAAACTCCAATGTGCCCGCTAGCCTCTCATACCAACACAACAACGTAGTAGGGTATGTATTTCTGTACATGGCCTAGGCTGCCTCTGCCCTCAGAAAGACTAACGAGAAGCAGGCAATGGAGACGAGCGTTCACATCGGCCACCATAGTAGCGATGGGAGGTGTCGGGGGCGTGATCGCATCGGTTGCGTTCAGGACCCAGGATCGCCCGACGTACAGACCTGGACTGTATACGTGCTTCGCTGCGGCCAGTCTGACGATTCTTAGTGTGGCTTCAACCACACTTTACATGTGGAGAAAGAATCAATTGCAGGCGAGAGGAACGATCGTGATCGAGGGTGTTCCAGGATTTCGATATACTTTGTAAGCATCTCAGCGCAGATGGCAGAGGGCGAGATCTTTTTGGAAACGCCGTCAAGCAGCGTAGTCTGGAGGCCCTGTACTTTGCAGTCCTTGTAAAGGATGAATGTCACCGATCACGCCCTCCACATCATGTCATCCAGTAAGTGCGATCTGATCGACGCTTCGATGACCGAGAATTGCGCAGTCCGCCGGCGGCCTATAGGCCTGCACTCTAATTCTAATTCTATCCACTCTAGAATCCAGTCCCTCCATGACTTCTTAACGCAGCAGCTCGCACTCAATAATGCTGTCCCGTCCCGACGGACCATGCCAGACATTGGTCACTACTAGCCCGGGCACACAAGCCACGAGCTCCTGGGTCTCCTTGAGCGTTCGCTCCTTTCCGCTCATCGCTGCCATCATACCCCAGTCCTTTGCAGCTTGGAAGTAGGCCGTCCCCGACTCGGGGACGATAATTCCGTTGACTAGCAATCGCGAGTATCCGGGCACCATTGCGTCCGCTAGACCTTCGAGTATGGTACGGCACGAAGCGTCCGGCCAGTCGTGGAAAATGGCAGAGAGGTAGTAATACCGTGAGCCCTTGACAGGCTGGCGCTCGAAGAAATTGTGGTGAACCATCTCGATCTTGTGCTCCGTCATGCGCGCGCGCTCTGCGGTAGTAGATGGTAAGCGTTCCGCCAAGTCCTGCAGAATAAGGCGTCCAGGCAAACGAGGATATTTCGCTGCCAGCTCGGCTAGGTGGTGTCCCTTGCCGCCGCCGATGTCGACGAGAAGGCTGTCGCTAATAGATATGTCGAAGCCTTGGGTCAAGCGCTTCGGTGGTAGCAGGGCAGCCAATGAGCAGCCGCCCTGTTTGTGTGACTGCATATACGTGTTCAGGTCTGCGTACAGAGATGGCTCTGAGCTGAGACGCTGCCAGTATGTCTGGCCATCAAAGATAGCAGCATATGGGCCGTGTTCCTGGTTCGATGGCTCAGCGTACCCGTTCTGTGAGAAATATCCGGGCATGGTGACGAATACGGGAGCCATATTATCGAACCTGGACGATTATTAGCGAAGGTCGATAGTTTTGAAGGACAACATGCATACCAGTGCGCAAGGCCTGCCCTTACTCCCTCGTTGCAAATCAATAGAGTCCGCTTGTTAGCCTTCCAATGTCCCACTCCGACTTCAACAATAATGTCGTCGGCGGAGAGAATGCGGAATGTGCGAACTAGAAGAGGTAAGCAGATTATCATGAACAACGCAGAAGATGGCAACTCACCAAGTAGCTCTATACTTTGACCAGCGGCAACGATCGACGCAGCAGAAAGACGTTTATCCGTTCGGAGTTTGTCGAGCCACCCAGCGTCAAGAGCGACCCGCAGGGCAGCACCGCTGACCGGCTGGAATCTGAGACGATCGATCTTCGCATTTGGAGGCTCGAATTTGCCAATGACCCTCCAGGCAAGAGAACAAAGCGCTTGGGAAAGACTCCTGCGACCAGAGCGGCCGCGGTAGGCTTTGATTTTTGGCTGCTTGACGGCCAGGGCGTTCAGACGTGGTTTCACGACGGACGCGCCGCGATTTGAGGCTTCATCACCTAGAAGCGTCGGTGCGCTGGATGTTGCAGGAGGCGAAATCCATCCACGCATCCACGACTCCAACCACTGGGATTGTATTGCAGATGTCTCACGCAGAGGTGGACATATTTGTCTGGTGATGTTCGTCTCGAATTTCGGCGAACGCGATTCGCGTGTAGACATGTCGTGGTAGAAATCGACAAGACTTCCAGCAGAGCTTGTCTCCGTGTCTCCATCGGATTTGACCCTCGTTTGCAGCGTTTCGACCCACTGAGCAAGCGGGACTACTCTCACATTGTCCATAGCTGCCGCTACAGGCTGGCAAAGGTTCTGACTCCAACTGGTCTGGTTTGGGTTGACGAGATGTAAGTACGTCACGGTTCCTCTTTCCTTTTCGTAATCATGTCCCACTGTCGTAGCTAGTGTCGAGGACGTATCCTTGATAGCCTCGGCAGCGAGCCCTCCAAGACACTCAGCCAAGACATTGCTAGGAATCCAGTCGACGTTGTCTAGGCTCCCAAGGGAGTCAGGCAGTATGCCCATGGAAGCAGATGCAGTGAAGATGCTCGGAAGCCACTCTTTGGAGTTGGTCCAGCCACTTCCACCAGTAGAGCCAGCAATCTGGCCGATTCGACAAACAGTCACCGGGACAAAGAGCGGCGATGCATTTGCACATTCCAGTATGCGTTCTGCTGCGATTTTGGAGCGCGAATAACCGTTGGCCTCGCTCGACATCAAGCCATCGATAGGTCCTTCGCGGATGGCTCTCAGGTCCTGAGATGCACCATTCGCCACACCAACGCTGGATGCAAAAATGATCCGTGGCCGCCTGGGAGACTTGGCCGAGAATGATGCAAGATTGCAGCACCCTAAAAGTTGAGGTCTGAACGAGGAGAATGCCGCACGCCAATTGACTGACCACGCAATGTGCAAGATGCAGTCCACCGTTTCCAAGAGCTGGTCGTATGTCTTTGAGCCACCGTGCGTGAGACCCAGATCGTCTTTGCTCAGGTCAGCGGTGTGAAACTTGACGTTACGTTTAGCGAAGTCGAGTCGCAGTTTTCTTCTAGCGTGCAGCTCTAATTGTCGACTGGCGCTGTCTAGAGATCGGTTAAGACAGTGTATGCCCCCAATCTTCTCGTTCTGCATCAGCGCATGTAGTAATTGAGAACCTAGGGATCCAGTAGACCCGGTCAACATGACAGTCAATTTCTTGGCTGTTGGCCTTTGGACGTTCACGGCGGACTTTGGCAGCGTGTCTTGCATTTGCCGAATGACATCGTGCACCTCTCGGCACTCATCCTGCCGCGAGGCCGCAGCATTTGAGCCCTCGTCGATGGAATGCAATGCCATTGCCAAGGCATGTGTCGAAGGGTGTTCGTATATCATCCGGTCAGTGACCTGCTTAGCGGATGAAGCAATATCGACGTTCAACGCTCGCCGTAGGCGAGTGACACCAAGAGAATCCATTCCAGCGGAAAAGAAATCATCGTAAGCGGACAGATTCGTCAGACTTGGATTTATGTAGGCCAGATGGTCAGCAATACACTGTTGGAGACGCTCTTGAGTGTTCAAGGCGGGATCGGTAGGTGTGCTAGAGGTTGGTGATTCCGCCAGCCGGTACAGATCGTCGATATCAGTATCCAGACATTGAATTGCCGACTTTCGTTGTACCTTGCCCTTGAGGGAGCGAGGCAAGGTGACGTCTTTGTCAAGGACGCGGACATGCTGTGTGTCAAGCCGCGCATGAGCGGGAAGGTGACGGTTCGCAATACTGACGATTTCTTCCAGCTTGCTGGGGTTGTTGAGTGTGGCCGAGTTCTCGCTGGCTGCAGCCTCGAGGAACAATGCCGATTGAGGTCGAGACTCTCCGACGAGCAGTGCCGTGTCAATAAGTGGATGCTGAGACAGGATGTGTTCAACTTCGTCTGCTTGGAACTTTTCCCCGTTACTGAGGACGATGGTGTTGTCCTTCCTTCCACGATATCTCCAGAGACCAGGGATAGTTGGATGCTTGGAGTACAAGTCGTTGGTAGCATACTCTTTGCTCTTGGGAAAAGTGACGAAGGCGACCTGAAAAGGCTCACACGCTGCGCTCCTTACAAGCACAGCCTCGTACTTGTCGTCTACGTGATGCCTGAATTCGAATCCCAAGCTCGGATGGTAGTGATGGTATTGCCAGTCTTCTGCCCGCTTGTGTAACCGTAGCTCGGGGTAGCAACCTGTTTCTGTAGTGCCGAGCTGATCGAAGATTAAAGTGCGTTGGCTTACCGCGTTGCCAGTCTTCTCAGACAGCGGTGCTCCACCTATTGCAATGTATTTGAATTGTGACAGCTCCTTCATGAATGACAGGTCTTGGACGACTTCCTCAACAATGACTGGCGCTATGGCGGCGCAGTCGGCAATGCTTGCGTGCAAAACCCGTGCGAGCATGGCCGCAGACAAGGGAACACCAGCGGGCTGGAACACCGGAATGGTCTCAAAGTAGACGCAGTACGCAAGAGCATTCCAGCCTGCAGCATGAAATAGCGGATACCCCAGGAAGAGTCTCAGGCCTCGGTGATATTCCGTGGCTAACGATCGCTCGCCGTCGATTTCTGGTAGCAGATGGAACTTCTCTGCAACTGCCACGGCACGATGAGTCCAGACAATGGGTTTCGGATGGTTCGTCGAAGCACTGGTGTGTAGAATCAGGAAGGGGCAATCCGCAATTTCCGCAAATGCAGCTTCTGGTCGGTACGGAGTCTGAGCGGCTGGCCACAGGACTTCGTCACAGGACGGGAAGGTATGGACCCGCAGCTCGCATGCCTTGGCAACGTCAAGCAACTTTTGACTTGGGTCAGGGGTATACACATGGTGGCAGGAAGTGGGACGGAGGAGGCGGCAATGAGCCTCGGAGGTATTTCTTGGAGAGATCAGGAGCGTCTGTAGCATGATTAGCAGGGAACGCGGGAGTGTAGAGACAATTGGCCCTACATTGTGGCCTGTCCGACTGGCGGCCAGAGCGAAGACCAGGTATCGAAGATCAGAAGGGCCAGAATACCACAGCGTCTGCTGTGGGAGCGTCTCGGAGCCCAGATTGGAAGCAATCAGCCATGCGACGTGGGACACAGCATTCGACAGGTCCGAGAACGTCACAGTCCTGACGTTGATCGGCTCGAGAGATGTGAGCACATGTGCAAATGCTCTCCCAGGGGTCGCTTGCGCGCGTGCCTCGATCACAGCATTGATCGATCGCTGGCCGTACAGGACAGCCGTGGAGGATGTTGTGTCCTTGACAGTGTGTTCCACTGTCCTTTCCGAAGAAGTTACCACTGGAGACGCTTTGAGAGAGCGGCTTTGGAGCCAGTCTTATACTCACGAATTGGAGGGTCATCTCCCATCCGTGGCTATCTTGGTCTCTCGGAGCAACCGCTTCAGGCGGTATTGCCAGTGCCTCCAGCGAACCACACAGCAATGCATGACGTCTCACACCCACAAATGGTTTCTTCTGTTCGGCAGAGCGAGCATACGAATTGCCAAGTGCTTACGCAGGACGTTGATCTCTATCGCCTTGCCTTTCGAAGCCAAGACTAGTTCTTTTTCCGGATGTGGTTGGCTCAGGTGTGGCTCCGACAATCCACCTGGCTCACCCGTCCCAGTCATGCACATGACACCCCAAGGCTGCAAGTGAGCTGACCTTCAAGGCCCTCTGTGGAAGTGCAGATCGTGCAACGAAGCAGCAGACGCAGTGCTCACGGTGTCTTCAGTCCTCCCGCAGGCGTGAAGATCTAGCATGCATGGACTATTGAAATACTTCGTTTTGCGCGGCTGTACATCGTGGCTTTCCACCTTGCGCCAATCTTCGATTGGGTACACGAGATAGCAATGCCCCCGGGTCTCAGCTGAAGCTGCATAATTTGCCTAGGCAGACCGACGCCGGAGTTGCAGGAGGCTTGCTTACACTAATGTCCAGATTGCAGATTAACGCATGTGCTGGGATAGGGTCAGCGCAACAGCTCTATACGACCCTCCGATGCACAACAGTGAGTGCGTATCAGTTCAGGTTGCGAAGCCGTGCCACTCGTGCTTTGGCTGGGCTACGCGCGGTGGGGAAAGCCGAATGGTGCGAGTGGTTCCTGAAGCCTTCAATGTATTATGTTGTCGCAGACAAAAACTTGCCAGAAAAGCGTGCACACATGCTAATTACCAGACCCGTACAGTAAAGCTGGCGTTTTGCAGGTAGACCGCCTTTCGCAACGCCAGCCATGGCGATCCCGACGGCGGCCTTTTGTGAAGTCCATTTCCGCTCAAGTTCATGTACGCATTAAGCCGCCGTTCTTGAAAGGGTTGCATCGACAGCCCGTAGGGGCGCGGTCTGCATGTAGCATTCCGCGATAGGGTAGCTCCAGTGGTTGAGGAGACTTCCACGTAGTGAGTAGTCTTGATTTGGAAGTGTTGTGGTTTGCCAAACATCAGCGGGAATCGCACCGAACCTTATCAGCGCCCGGCGGAGCTGATCACGGTACTACATCAGGTCAAGATCTGCAGCACGATGGTGTGCTGTGTGTAGGCCATACCGCGTCTTCCTCGGCCGTGAACACGCCGTGTGCCATGATCGACGTGGCGTACACAATTTAGAATACTCTGCATGCGTTTGTCGATCGCTTCACTGCGATACGTTGACCTTTGCAGAAGTGGACAGTGTCCTTTGGCCAAAGATCCCCTGCTATCCATAATCCGCTTCTCGTGGTGCAGCTTTAGATCTTGAGCCAATTGGTCGATGAAAGTCGTGCGTGTGCATTGTCCATTTGCGGTTAGCAATGCTGATGCGCCTTCACGATAGTGCTGCCACACTTCTTCTTCAAATGAAGAGTTGGTGATGTCAGCACGCTCTGCTGATCCAAGAACCGCGCAGAGAGTCCCAAACCCAGTGATCCGCTAGCTCACCGTCCAACGGAGAGAAGGGTCCGAATGCAAGAAGCAGAGCCCAGCATATGGAACGGGATGCGCTGTGACTATCCATTTCTTCTGCTCCGGTAGATGCAAGAGACTGTTTTTAATGACAGCCGCATCTGAACAAGATACGATGAGCCTTTCGAAGAGCTCGCTCGAGCAATGCGAGCCCGATAAGTCGCTGGAAGCGGACGCAGGCAGCAATGGCTCTCCTCAAAAGGACGAAAAGCAATCGGCCGTCAGCGATCACAACAATGGGCGATCCACTCCCTTCTCTCCTACCCGTGAGGTTGCTTTCGTCTTTACCATCTGCATGGCCCAATTCCTCTCTGTTGCGGGCCTGGCTCAAACCGTAGCACCACTGGACATTATTGGGCGAAGCTTCGGGGTTACCGACGAGGGGCTTTTGAGCTGGTACACCGCGGCCTTCAGTCTGACGGTCGGGACCTTCATCCTCCCTGCTGGGCGACTCGGAGACATGTACGGCCACCGGAGGATGTGTCTGATCGGATATGCCTGGTACGCCGTGTTCTCTGTACTCGCCGGCGTATCGGTGTACAGCGGCGACATTCTACTGAGCATTGCACGAGGCGGACAAGGCATCGGACCCGCGCTAGTTGTGCCTAATGCTTTGGCATTAGTTGGGATTGCGTACGGGCCGAGTCCAAGGAAGAATATGATTTTCGCAATGTTCGGGGCCTCGGCGCCCACAGGATGGGTGGCAGGCGCCACGATGTCCTCCGTGTTTGCACAGCTTGCATGGTGGCCGTGGCTGTTCTTTGCACAGGCTATCGCTTGTGTAGGCATGGTCGGATTAACCCTGATCTCTGTGCCACCTGCCGATCCGTCGGTCCATGATCCAAACCGCAAATTCTCGGATTTCGACTTTCTGGGGAGTTTGACTGGCGTCTGCGGGCTTATCCTTTTCAACTTCGCGTGGAACCAAGCTGCTATCGTCGGGTGGGATGCGCCGTACATCTATGTGCTGCTTGTTGTCGGCACCTTACTGCTCGTCGCTTTTGCTTTCGTCGAGATTCGATTTGCGAAACATCCTCTGGTACCCATTAGAGAAATGACGTGTCTGCTGCAGCTTGCCAGATCAACCTCCAGCTTCCTCCTTGCGCGGGGGTGGACCGGATCAGAAAGTCTTCCCGGAAGACTGACAGATCCAGCGTAACTGAGAGCGGCTTCTGCGAGCTTCGGCCCTTGACGATATTCCGGAAGGCCTTCACCAGCAGTCGTTGCGCGTCCTCGCTCTGCAGAAAATGCAGCTGGGCTTCCTGTCGGCGCTGCAATGTATTGAGCTGCCTTTGCAAGGCGTCCCGCTCCTCCGCGGTGCTGCTGCGCCAGCCGGTTTTGATATGACCGCCGTCGGAAACTTCTGTTGTCTCCCTCACATTGCCGGTGCGTAGCTGTGAAGTAACGTAGAATAGATTATAAACCAGGCCGGTTAAAGTGAACTCGTCTATCAAACAGCCCATGCCCGCATTGGCCGTGACCACCACGAAGTCTCTCAAACCACGCTCGTCGATATCCACGCGCTTGCTGCGGTAGAAGGACCGGAAGTGATCCTGCGAGGCCTTGGATGCAATGGACCGGTTGGCCAGTCGCAGCGCACAGATTTCGTGCAGCGTGAGAAAGTGCACGAGGTGCTCCACGAGCTCGGCGGGGAGGTCATCCAGCACGGCCATAGTTGCTGTCGCCGGGGTAGTTTGTGATGCTTGAGATGGGGAGAGAGTTCCACGCTTCAGAACAATGTCGCATCTGCTATGTGATATCGTGAATGTGAGAAGGTCAGAATGTGAGAGTAGTAGTAGGTGAGAAGAGGTTCTGTGCAGATCTGTGAAGGAGTCATCGCGCCAGATTGCTGCCTGGCTCAGACGCGTCGCGTGGACCGTGAATAGAACGAGCCGGTCTTCACTTCCTCCCACTGTGAAGCAGCAGGTGGTGTTGAAGAAGCAGGTACAGTTTGTTTCATGTAGCAACTATATTTATGCTGTCGCCTGCACAGACCACCCAAACTTCCACCACCATTGGCACTAACTTAAGTTAACTCTTCTAACGTTAGTTGCATCACACACGCGTCTGCCTTTCACGCGCCGTTCTTGTCACTCTTTCTCCATCACCATCATCAGGTATGCCCGACGCGCAACTGCCTGCCGCACCACAACCGGACCTGCTGCCTAATAACACCGACCAGACCAGGACCGCTTCGGACACCTCATCGCACACCATGGCCGACGAAGAGCCGAAGCCCGCCAACGACGACCTAGACCGCCAGCCGGACGACGAGGATCTCGGCGATGAGGAGGAGATTGCGGCCATGAAGAAGCGCGTCGAGGAGATGGAGGCTGAAGCCGCCAAGTTGCGCGAGATGCAGGCGTCGATTGATTCGCAGGCCGACAACTTGCGCGAAAGCAAGGAGGACATTGACAACAGGAGCATCTTTGTGGGCAACGTCGACTACGGCGCCAGCCCGGAAGAGATCCAGGCGCACTTCCAGAGCGTGGGGAGCATCAACCGCGTCACGATTCTGCTGGACAAGTTCACGGGTCACCCCAAGGGCTACGCATACGTGGAGTTTAGCGAGCCTCAGTTCGTGACGAGCGCACTGGTTCTGAATGAGAGCGTCTTTAGGAATCGCAACATCAAGGTGGGCTTCGAGACCTGCCTCATCTACCCCGAGGGCTACTAATCAGCACTGTAGGTCGTTCCAAAGCGCACGAATCTTCCCGGCATGACGCGAGGCCCTGGAGGCGGACGAGGGGGCGGCAGAGGTCGCGGAGGACCTCGTGGTGGTTTTGGCGGTGGCTATGGTCCTCCAATGGGCGGCTACGGTGGCGGTCCACCACCGTTCCGAGGACGCGGCGGGTACGTGTCCATCACACGCGCGCTCGATTCTCTATACTGACTCTGTGCTAGCTATCGCGGCGGTGGCCGTGGAGGCTTTCGCGGACGCGGCTACACCCCATACTGAGTGGACCTGCCACGTGGCTCCCCGCTTGCTCACTTGATACCATTGGGCGGAATGCTCCTCGAGAAGAGCCGACGCAATGCTCGCGCGCGATTACTCCGCAGCACGCGGATAGCAAAGATGGCGAAGAGGGAGGATCACATGTTTGGACTCGAGTTTCCTGTGCTTCTGCTTCGAGAGGGAGCAGTAATAGACGAAGAAGCCACATCAGAAAGAAGCCACAAAATTCTTCAATGCGTTGGAGCAAGAGCCACTGTCGTCTCCAGGCCTTCAGAGCCAGGTCAAGAGCTGGTTCCGAAATCTATCCTCGCGTGGTGCATGTCGGTGAAAGAGTGAAGAGATGACATGGTGTTTGCGCTCGACGTTTGACAATGTGGTGAAGAGGCGGTCATATTGCACAATCGCGGTCGGGCATAGCGAGCAGAAACAACAGCCAAGTTGGGTTGGTCTGCTCGGTGTGAACCGCCTGCTCCGACTGCTCATGCTGAAAGCGAAGTGGCACGCAGGATACAATTCCGCATCGTGCACAATGCGCGATGCAACGTCCTAACCAGTCGTCCGTTGATGGACAAGAACAACAATAAGGTACCATCCGATTGCCAGTGCAATGGGCCAAGCTCATCCCGAGACGTTGAGAGAACGACCACGTTATTTTGTTCCGCCAGGTGACCATCTGCGAGCGAGCAAGATTCTGTACCGCACTAGAACTACCTCACAACGACTTGGACCCTAGGCAGCAGGGTTGCTCAAACATTACCAAGATTGGTATATGTACTCAAGACAAATGCACGCACGTATCGCAAGGCTTAGATTGTGCTTTGGTTGGGCAAAAGATTGGTGGCTGCGCTTGGCTGCATGCTTGGCTCTGCACGTTTTCTTGCTGGCTGGAGACCTACCAGCGGTCGTGCGACAGGGCGCAGCGACATCGACAGCGCCAGCACTTTACCAGTACAGAGCCATCCGACATGCAGTCTCCAGCCTCTTGGAAAGCCCTATACCGGGTGGGTCGCGATCGGCATGCGATTAACCTCACAAAGCTTTAAGGTTATCCTCCAACGTGCTGCTAGTTCCTCGCTGACCATTCCAGATTAGGTCTACGCAGAAGAACAGTCGAGTCCACGGCTACGCATCGCATGCAACGCGATGAAGAACGAAGAAGCACCGACCTACAACGCAAGCAGAGCCCTCGAGTGGTAGAAACCCTGACAAGGAAAGCACGGGTGGAGTGCGCTATTCTGGTCGTGATTGACCAGGAATACCGACGCACAGAGCAAGCCACTGTACCCACGTGGCTCTCGGGCTGCCAACGTTCGAGTTGGCGCGCCCGCCAGAAGTGCACCCACATTGTCAGCTCGAGTGCGGACGTGTACTACACTTCGGTGCAGCGGCATCACACCATTGTGCGGCCTTCGCTGTCAGACCAGTTCCTGGCATCGCTGCGCGCCACGACATGCAGGTGTTGTCGGACCGTGAGGCGTCCACTGGCCATGCCAGCATGTATATATTGCACTGCCCTTCTTTCGATCACAAGGCAATTGAGGCTTCTCCGGGATCTCTGTCATCGACGACAGGTAGGTCCGCTCACTGGTCCTATGACCCGGCAGCCGAATGCTTGACACCCACAAAGCATGACTCATCACACTTCCACTGATGATTGATGAAAAAAATCCACGCACGCGATCGCTTGTTCCACGAAAACGCCCGGGCAATAATCATCATCACGATGGGAAGCTATTATGTGTGTCAACCTATAGAAAGGCAGACCTGCCAAGCCACTCCGCTGTTGCGCGCCCTAAGCCCAACGCGGCAACACCGTGTTCGCTTGGAAACTCCCCCAGCATCCCTGGTACACCGGTCTGAGCCTTGCGACCTCTGCTTGCTGCTTGAGATATGAGTAGCGGGAGGGGCAGCCCTCTCCCATTCAGATGAGTAACTGAATGTACCTATCTACCTACCTACCTACCTACCTATTACTGTCAGTCACGCACGTGCAAAACTGGTGATAGTGAAGCAGACCGCAGTTGACGTTTCTACATTACGTTCTTCGTATCTGTTCATACTACTTGATCATTAATACTCTGCTCTGTGCGCCCATATTCGGGTCCAATCGACGATACTTCCTTTTCGCGGCCTATGGAAGTCGAGTGTCGCTAGGAGGGGGGGGACAGCTGGCTATGCCATGATGGCAACGGTTACGCTCGCTTTGCCCATGACTACTACTGCACTACAAGAAGACTTTTACGCTGCAGCTCCTCGGTATCAGCAGCAGCAGGCGACGGCGAGCACGACGTCTTACCAGGCAGCAACCAATGTCTCTGGCACAAGGACGGGACAAAAGCATGTGCTGGAGCTCAAGTAAGTGGCTCCGCGATTCGCATGGCTTTTTGTCGGACCGGACAGCTGATGGATCTCCGCACAAGCAGAGCGCCGCGAGTCGGGCACAAGAAGAGCCGCAAAGGATGTGCGCAGTGTAAGAGACGGCATGTCAAGTGTAATGAAGAAGCGCCCTGCGCGAACTGCGCTCGACATCATGTCCCCTGCAGTCTGGCTGGAGGGCCGTTTGTGGCGCGAGAAGACAGCAAGCGAAAGGGTCGAAGACAGTCGAATGCCTCTTCCGAAGCGACGGCTAGTCTGCCGAGTCAATCGCCTCTTGACGTGCCCCTCACAGATGTCGTAGAGGGCAGCTCGATGAGCCCCTCGAGCGGCTTGAGCGGAGACCAGCAGCGCATCATACGAGCATCGCCTGTCAGCCCACACATTCAGATGCTATCGACGCCAGTGGATCCTATAGCGAATCTGATGGCGCATATCCCGCGATCGCCGGCGAGTCCGGGCTTGATCAACTGGCATTTGGATTTGCAACTCATGCACCACTACATGTCGTACACGAAAGGCGTCCTGAGCGAGCCGAGCGATCAGGCGTACGTTGTTCATATTTGGAAGCAGGAACTGCCCAAGCTGGCGTTTGCTCACGAGCATGTATTGCATGCGTTGTTGGGGTTGGTCGCAATGCACAAGGCGACGGTGACGCCGGACCAAGCGAGCTATTTCAGGGCGTGCGCGGTAGAGCATATTGATTTGGCGGAGATGCACTTCCACCAGCGCCCCGAGCAGGCGTGCACAGTGGAGGCAGCGAGCGCGCGCTGGATGTATCGGTGGCTGGTGCTGCTGTTTGCCCTCGGGTCCATGCAGACGGAGGTGGCCATTTCGAGCGCCTTGGATGGGGTTGTGGATGTAGTGGCTCTTGCGAGAAGCGTCGGGAATCCAGCGGACGATGAGTGGTATCTCATCTCTCAAGGGGCCTTTGCACCAGTTCTGACGCGAGGCTGGCAAGATGTCGCACCGGATGTCCCACTTATGCCAGAGGGAATGGCGATTGGCTTGGACCATTTGGAGTTTATGCTCGCAGTGGAGGCAATGGTACCGCACGAGCGAATTGCATGCGCTCTGGCCATCGAGGATTTGGGATACATTCACCAGGGCTTGTCCGCACCACTGCCACAGCAACACCAGCAATCTCCCGGCATAGATCGCAATGTCGCATCGCTCCTCTGCTGGCCGAAACGGGAGTCCAGTATATTCGCAAACATGGTCCAGCGCAGGGTCCCGCAGGCTCTAATAATTGTCAGCTATCACTGCGTGTTGCTGCACACGCTGGACTCGAAGTGGTGGGCGAGAGCGTGGGGAGTAAGAGTGCTGCAGGACGTGCTACTGAATCTTGATGAAGAGTGGAAGACTTGGGTGCAGTGGCCGGTGCAGGCGATCATGTATCGCGAGACGGAGTCGACCAGCAGTGTGGGTTCGCAGCCGCCTGCAATGGACTTGGCTCTGAGAGCAATGCTGTTGTGACTGTGGGAATTGTAGAAATTCCAGGTTTCAAGCTGATCGGCTCCATTCTTGCATGGCGACAAGCTGAGAATTGTCTCGTGATTCTGGCCCTGGCGCAATGGGAAGGATATACCACTTCGGCTGTGCTGCGTAGTTTTTCAGCAGTAGAATAGTTCTATACCTCCTGAGACCTGAACGCCACTCCAGTGATGACAAAGGATGAGTCGGAAGCACTTCCACCACTCATCATGGACGTCGGCGCCGTTGTCGGCCTGATCGATCCGGATCACAGTCTTCCTGTCAGCATTGTTGCCGATGATTCAGCGGATGTCGAGCCGTTCATCATCGCGGTAGAAGAGGAGTTGTTGTAGTTGTTGTTTGGACAGAAATATCTCGACGTGTTCTAGGAAGGAGCGAGCGAATCGGGTCACAAGCGGGGCAGCAACGGACCTCCTGTGTGAACGAACATCTCTTCTGCCATCGCCGACGAGCGCGACGAGAGGCAGCCTATTTTGTGCCTATTTTGTGCTATTCGTACATTTGTGGTCTTCCCGCACTCGTAGCGACTCCTTCCAGAACTGCTACGCGAGACACCGTACGGGCGCTCCTGCTGCTGCTGCTGCTGCTGTCGACTGCGCCACTTCGTTCGAGCGTCATCCGAGACGATCGAGAAACAACCTCTACACATCCACCTCATCCTCCTCCTCCTCCACCACCACCACCACCTCCCGCCGACTCGACACCGCGCCCATCCACTGCTTCTCCCGCCGCTGCACAGAAGGCACGCCGCGGACGGCACTGACGCATGGTGCAGCACCCGGGCAGCCCGTATTCATAGTCAGCGCGCGCGCAGAGTGGAGGCACAGCATTCACAGCAGGCGCCATGGCCGACTTGCCCGCCCAGCCAAACTTGAGGATCACCAGTACGTGAGGGACAGCAGAGATCACCGCTTCTGCGCGTGGAGAGGCCGGGACACTGACACACTCGCAGTCATAGCAGCGGATGGTCTATACAAGCGCGATGTCTTCCGTACGTGGCAAGCTCACAAGGCAACACTGCTGGCAACGGAGGAAAGTGGCATGCTAATGGCTCCAACAGGATTTCCGGACCCCTTTGCGGTCGCGACCATTAGTGGCGAGCAGACCAAGACAACGGGCGTCATCAAGAAGACGCTGAATCCCTACTGGAACGAGAGCTTTGACATGTGCGTGTGGAGCTACGGGCAGTGGCCATCTGCGTGTACTGACGGCTCGGCAGGCGTGTGACTGAAGAGAGCATATTGGCTGTTCAAATCTTTGACCAGAAGAAGTTCAAGAAGAAGGACCAGGGCTTCCTCGGTGTTGTCAACGTGCGCGTGGGCAGCGTCATTGACCTCGATGCCGGTGGCGACGGTATGCCAAGCCGCGTCAAGGGAAGAAACAGTGGACTGACTTCTTCCTCACAGAGATGATAACACGCGATCTCCGGAAATCCAACGACAACCTCGTAGTCAATGGCAAGCTGATCCTGAACCTGTCGACGAACCTGCGAACGCCCATTGCAACCGGCAACCAGAACTCGGGTCGTCCGGCAGCCAGCTCCGCAGGACCATCGACCAATGGTGCACTGACCCCTTCGACGCCTGTTGGCGCGCAGTCGACTGCATCGCTGCAGACAACCGCGACCAGTGGCGCCGCATCGGCGACATCCCGGCAGAACACTGGCAGTGCCTCAGCCACACCTACGGCCACGACAAACGGTAGTGGAGCGCCCGCCAACAGAAGAGCGGATGGATCAGGATTTAGTGCATTCGAAGATGCGCAGGGCAGACTTCCACCAGGCTGGGAGAGGCGAGAGGACAACTTGGGCAGGACCTACTATGTGGATCATAACAGCAGACAGACAACGTGGATACGGCCTACAGCGAACTTCAATGCCGGCGAGCAGCGTGCGCAACTAGAACAGCAGACAAACATCGAGCGGCAGCGGCATCAAGGCCGTACGCTGCCCGAAGACAGGACGGGCGCCAACTCGCCCACTCTCTCCGACCGGCAAAGCTCGCCTGGCCAGACGGCCACCCCTGCGAGCGCCGCCAGTGCTGCGAACGCGGCACAGATGGTAGCCACCGGCGCCACTACTGCTGGTACTGGTGAGCTTCCTGCTGGCTGGGAGCAGCGCCACACACCAGAAGGCCGGGCTTACTTTGTTGACCACAACACGAGGACGACCACATGGGTGGACCCACGCCGACAACAATACATTCGCATGTATGGACAGAACGCCGCCGGCAACAGCACGATCCAGCAGCAGCCAGTGTCTCAGCTTGGTCCGCTGCCTAGCGGGTGGGAAATGCGTCTCACTAACACAGCCCGTGTGTACTTTGTCGACCATAACACGAAGACGACCACTTGGGATGATCCGCGACTGCCTTCGTCGCTGGACCAGAACGTGCCGCAGTACAAGCGTGACTTCAGGAGAAAGCTCATCTACTTCCGTTCGCAGCCGGCACTCAGGATTTTGTCCGGCCAATGCCACGTCAAGGTCCGCCGAACGCACATCTTTGAGGACTCGTACGCCGAGATTATGCGCCAAAGCCCCAACGACCTCAAGAAACGTCTCATGATCAAGTTTGATGGCGAGGATGGTCTGGATTATGGTGGACTGTCGAGGTATGCTCATGTACCCCCTTCTTTTCCCTTCACCTGCTAATGCTGGCACAGAGAATTCTTCTTCCTGCTCTCTCACGAGATGTTCAACCCATTCTACTGCTTGTTCGAATATAGTGCACACGACAACTACACCCTCCAGATCAACCCTCACTCTGGCATCAACCCCGAGCATCTTGGATACTTCAAGTTCATTGGGCGTGTTGTGGGCCTGGCCATCTTTCACCGCAGGTTCTTGGATGCATTCTTCATTGGCGCTTTCTACAAAATGATCCTCAAGAAGAAGGTAAACCTGCAAGACATGGAAGGAGTCGACGCCGAATTCCACCGGACGCTGACGTGGACTATGGAAAACGACATCACCGATGTCATTTACTCCACCTTCTCGGTCGAGGACGAGCGCTTTGGTGAGAAGGTCACTGTGGACCTCAAGCCTGGAGGCCATGACATTGAGGTGACGAATGAGAACAAGAAGGAATACGTCGAGCTCATCACAGAGTGGCGCATTCAGAAGCGTGTGGAAGAGCAGTTCAATGCGTTCGTGGCTGGATTCCATGAGCTCATCCCCGCGGATCTGGTCAACGTCTTTGACGAGCGCGAGCTCGAATTGCTCATCGGTGGCATAGCAGACATTGATGTGGACGACTGGAAGAAGCACACCGACTACCGAGGATACACTGAGAACGATGCTGTGATTCAGCATTTCTGGAAGGTAAGCGGATCGCATGTGCCACTCTTACGCAGAGATCAATACTGACTTCTGGCAGGTTGTGAGGAATTGGGACGCAGAACAGAAGTCCCGTCTTCTGCAATTTGCTACTGGAACTTCGCGTATCCCCGTCAACGGCTTCAAGGATCTGCAAGGTTCTGATGGACCTCGAAGATTCACGATTGAGAAGTCCGGAGAAGAGAACCAGCTGCCGAAGTCGCACACGTGCTTCAACAGACTGGATCTGCCACCATACAAGAGCTACGACGCGTTGTCACAGAAACTCGTCTGGGCTGTCGAGGAGACGGTCGGATTCGGCCAGGAGTAATAGTATTGAGCAAGTCGACAAGCAACCAGTTCAAACTTGCGCTCTTCAAGCTTGCAGTTTGGTCTCAAAGAGCGATAGGAAGCTGCTCCCGGCCTGGCCACGCCCTGACAAGCTGCGCTGCAGAGCGTCGTGGTGGACCACTTGTGGACTGGAGCGACCACCACACAACGACGCAGGTGATAGGATCCATACTCTGGCGAAATGGGCGAGTGAGGGGAGCTCGATTGTCATTGAGGTCACGTGAGAACAGGAACAGGTTACGGCCGGCTGTGATCTGTACATATTGGCGCAATGAGACGCACTCACTCATGCTAAATGCATACGACACGATGAAGGCGAAATGGCGAGAGATTGGGAAAAAAATTGTTATCAAGGTCGTTTTTCATGTTGCGATGCAGGTATCGGTACCCGCAACGCATTCGCTGGAGTGAATGACGAGTCATATGGAACATGATGTTTTCCATTACGTTTGTGTTCCGGCATGCACTTCGACCGTGAACTGATGGACGTGCCCAGAGCATTACAGATCGCTGCCTCGTGGCTTCCTCATGTTCTCCGCGACGAGCATGACATCTGCTTCCGACTGCTGCATCGCTTGGGGGTCCATACCTGGCTTTTGGGCTGTTGTCGCAAGGAGGTCTGACCTCTCACAGCTTTGAGCAGTACGAGAATCTGTTCCAGCAGCAGTGATAGTATCAGTGTTCGAGCACGTCGAGGGCGGACCGAGATGTGCATTGTTGATGCGGATATTGTCCACGCGGGCGAGAATATGCCCGAGTTGGGTGACGTGCGCAATGTGCAGGTTTTCGATGTGCAGGGTGGTGATGGGGCGTGTTGGCAGCGGTGGTGGCTGTGATGGTTGGTTGTCATCTTCGCTGGAGATTGAGTTTGAGCTGGTGGGGTTTGCAGTGCTCATGCTGGAGGTTACTGTGCGGTCTTGTATGCTTTGTTTTGTTTCGCTTGCGTGGATTGGATAGAGGTGTTGAGGGAGAGGGGGGGGGTTGAAGATTTGTGGGAAGGGGTAGGCAGGGAGAGAGCCAGTTTGCTGTACAGGTCTTCTATGAGATGTTTGTGTCAGAGAAAGGGACGTCTTGCGTGTAGCAAACCTTTTAGGATCACGGCGCTTGTTCCATGTTGGGTTGAGCGAGTGATCAGCTTCAGCTTTGGTGCAATCTGAGAGTAACGAGCGGCTGCTGTTGGTGATAATGATGCACCCGGGCGTCAGACTTGGAGATCGAGAAGCAACTGCTGCAAAGTCGTAGGCGTTTACTTCAACGACAAGTCCTTTGCAAGCAGATATTCGTTACTGCTCCGGAGAAATTGTTGAAAGCAAAAGTGACGGATCTATACCAACACATTGCTTGGCAGCAAGATCCTGTCCAACTCTTCCTTGAGACTCGTTCAGGCTGGCTTCGCCTTCTGCGGCAAGCTGTGCAGCCGCCTCTTGTACTCTTTGTTGAGGCTCTCTATTGCCGGTGGCTGGTATGAGGTCTTGGCAATAGAGAGCAGGGAATCAGGCCAGAACTAGCGCTTCTACTCGCCAACCTCCAGGACGATCTCGAGACGTTCCTGGGATATCCCAGCGGCGAAGTGAGAGATGGCGAGATGTTGCTTTGTCCCACCAATGCCCAAGAGAGAGAGAGTCGACGACGAGGTCAGAAAGCTGCTGTGGAAGCGACCGAATCATGAAGTGTGACGTTCGAGATAAGCATTTTCCCCTCAGCATCCTTTCGCACACTGCACTGTTTAATTTCTCCTCTTCTCATTATTTCTTTCTCCCTCGCGACAACAATTCACAACGTGAGGTGCCATCCGCCGCAACCATGGACACACTTCAGCCGACGGCCGGCACGGTTGGCAACTGACGCGTCCTCCTTTTTGCCAAGCATGACCAGTCTTGGCAGAGGTGGCGGACACGCCAAGTGATTGGAGGTCACCTCGCTTATTAGCCGTCACCTTTGCTAAGCGAATTTGCATCCCTATATTATACTCTTAGTAGGTATCTAACCGTATTTAGTTCCTATTTAGATCTTATCCGAATACTATTTAGATCGCATTTAATCTATAATCGAATCCCTCCGAAGATATCCTAACTATTTAGCTTAAGTATAGTCGCTACCGAGGTCCTCGATCTTATAGGTAACGATTCGAATACGATTTAGATAGGCTTCGATAATACGGCTCTA